>OY294047.1:1630829-1826789 GCA_958510825.1 Brachypterus glaber
AATCTACTTTAAAACATACAATCAAAGAACTTTTACCTCAAGTGTGAACATGATGAAACCTACCGTATGCTTTGTTTGAAGCGTGAACCAACTACGGTGAGGGGCTGGTGGGGAGTGACCATTGTTTACACTTAGTACGAGTAAAGATAGAGAAAGAATGTGTAAACTCACAGTCTAATGTCGTAAACTTTGTCAAGCAATACAGTGTTGCCGGTTGCAACACCTGCTTTAGATATTTTATTGTAAATTATAAGAAATATTAGTTTTATTTGAACTAGTAGTTGTAATTTTAATAAATTTAATTATATTACATTATCAAACATAATTATAGTCTTGTAGTATAGTAGTTTTTTAAAATCTTAATGTAGGTATGAAGATTTATCATAATGATAAAGTGAAAATTACGCAACATCGCTCTGGTCACCAGAAGGTCAAAACTAGCGATACTTATCTTTACACCAGAAGCAGTGTCGCGTAGGTTTATGTAAACAAACAAACAAAAAGATGACACCTTCATAAACATTGGTCTGAAATAACTTCTTGAGGTAAAAGTTCTTTGCATACAATACAGCTGGGAGCAAATAATGGAATAAAAATGGTCACCAGGTCTTAGATTATAATCTAATATATATAATCAATAATAATTATTAGATAGATACACGAAATGAATTCAATAAATGTTCTATAAGCGTCTAGTATTAGAAAACCACAGGCTTTAATAACATAATATTTTACACTCGACAAAAGAAATCCGTAAACTAAAGAATGCTTTTCATGATGAGAAAAATATATACCGGGTGTCCCAAATGTTATTTCCCAGGCAATATCTGCGTAAAAACTTACTCAAAAAGGCATCTTAAATGGGATCAAAGAACTTTTAAATGCCTTACTAAAACCTATTCCCTTTCATTCTTTCCTCTTTTCTGATATGGCAAATACCGGGTGAGTTTTATTTATGTTTACCTCAAAATTAAGATTAATCTTCATTCGATAAAAGCGAAACTTGGGTGATTTATATAATTTTACATTGGCTATAAAATGGCTGATTTAATTTTTTTGTTTCATATCCGGTTTCGCCGGAAGTGGCATTAATATGTTTTTTTTTAATGGAACACCCTGCAATTTTTTACATTTTTGAATTAAGCCGATAATTCTATGTATTATTATTGTTTTTTTATTTTTATTTTTTTTTTCATTTTTATTTTTATCGTATAAATACGAGATAAAGATAATTTACCTTCTTTTTAGTTACTTAAGCTTAAAAAATATAAAACTAATATTAAAATAAAAATTTAATCAGTGACAGCGAATTAAAGCTAAAAAAAAAGGTTTTTTTGCCCCGAACTTCTATTATTTCCCTGTAAATTTTATTTCTAGAGTATTTTCCAACAAAACTAATAACTTTTCTCTCTAGATTACACATACCGTTAATATAAAGTATCGCCAACATCTCGGTTTGTTTGTAAACAAATAGTAGGTATATTCAGACCTGAACAATAACAGTTACTAGTAACTGTTATTGTTGTCTCTATTAGAACAAAGCTGTGCGAGTAAGACAATATATATATATATATATATATGTTGGCTACGTTTTTGTCAGTTTTTACAAATGAAATGCCTATTCTAGAGAGAAGAGTTATTAGTTCGTTGGTATTTTCCAGCTATTTTTCTTAAACCAAATTTATAATTTACTTTGAAGATTAAATAATTAAATTATGAAAAAAAACTTCGGTTATATGAAAGTTGAGCTGAATATTGTTTCCAGACCGGTATGTGGTGTTTCCATTGCATTTAAAAAATTGTCTTTAAACGAAAACATTTTTTTTAGAAAAATCAATAAACTTATTTAAAGAATATCGTCCATTGTGTGTTTCCAATCAAGCTGTTCCAGGAAGACCAGTTTCAGTGTTTACTAATTACTTGTGGCGTTTAACGTTTGTTAACAAGCGTCGCCGTCTCTGTAGCTACTAGCCGCAATACTAACAATTAATTTAAATTTACTTCTCCAGTGGAAAGACTATATCTTCTAATGAACTATCCTTCCAGTGATCCAGTGATTTTCAAATTATTGAGCACTGTGTTCGCCAGCAATATACAGGGTTATTCAGAAATAAGTTAAAGAAATTTAAGGGGTGATTCTACGTTAAAAAATATGAAAAGAAGTTCCTATAAAGGTTGGTCTGGAAATAAGCCCTAATGGAGCTACGACCCTCCTAAGGGTACATCTAAAAAGTAGTTTTTATTTAATATTTCTATAAACCACAGTAACAAATTTTTGTACATGCCTTAACATTGATAAAGGCTATCATTTCATGTAATTTTTATTTGGTAATTTTAACCAGGGACGTGCGAAATGGTGGGGCGATGTCACTAACAAATTCGAATATTGGATGTGCAAATATACTGCGTAGTTTATTTTATAAAACATGACTATATTCTATACATAAATATAAACTACTCAAACCTGTTGTAAAAATATTTACTGTGCGAGTTTTAATTTACTATCTTGCTTGATGAAACAGACTATAAAAACTAAATAAAAAAAATGATAAAACTATGGTCTGTTTCATCAAGCAAGAGAGTAAATTAAAAATCGCACAGTAAATATTTTTACAACAGGTTCGAATAGTATATGTTTGTGTATGGAACCTAGTTATGTTTTATAAAATAAACTACGCAGTATATTCGCACATCGAATTTGTTAACTGTGCGATTTTTAATTTACTCTCTTGCTTGATGAAACAGACTATAAAAACTAAATAAAAAAAATTAAATTTCACTTTTTTGGTGTCATGGTACTTAAAATGAAGCGTAAAATTGAAATATGTAAAAATATATAGGGTGTCCCATATAAAAATCGAAAGTTGTTATAATTTCAGGTTAAATCAAAAATGGTTAAATGTCCTTTTTATGTTAAAAGTTGATGTTTTATTGCAAAATAGAGGATGTTCCAAATTTGAAATCTCTAACTTTTAAAATAAAGAAAAAAAAAGAGGGTGTACCTTGGTCTTGTTACACCCGGTAGATGAGCAAAATTTACAAAGAAAACAGACATACAGGGTTATCCATAACTGGCATGCCAAAATTTAAGAGGTGATTCTAGATCCAAAAATATAAAAAAAGTTCCTATAAAGGTTGGTCCGGAAATGAGCCCTAAGGGATCTAGGGCCCTTTAAAATTGTAATAAAAATAAGGTTTTTAATTAATAACTCGGGTACCGTTTAAGCTACAGCGGCGAGCTTTTGCATGTATACTAGTATTAATAAGGGCAATAAGTTTATGTTAATTTATTTTTTTAATTTATCCAGAGGCGTGCCCAGACGGACAAAATATATGAGGCTTAAAACATTTTTGCCCCAAACTATTCTATGTGTATGTTTTTTGGATTTGTTGTAAAAAATATAGATTTCTAGAGTAAAAATACATATAAAATATCATATAGTGTAACACTATAGGAGCAACCGTTATCAAAAAAAAAATGCAATTAAGAGGAAGTAACATTTTGTGCCACCAAAAACGTTACTTTTTAAAAGGCTATTACTCCTTTAATATTAAATTTAGGTGTTTTGGTGTATAATACTTTTTTGCTCAGTTTTAAATGAAGAATCACCCTGCAGCATTAAAATTTTATTGGTGCTTTTTTTTGTTCCCCATTCAATACGTCATCTTCGAAGGGCCGTAGCTCCCTTAGGGCTCATTTCCGGACCAACCTTTATAGAAACATTTTTTCATATTTTTGGATGTAAAATCACCTCTTAAATTTCGGTACGCGAGTTCTGGAACAGGCTGTATGATCATTGTAAAGCAAGGTCTGGATACAGCACCACTGCGCATCGGTATGTTTGTATGTTTACCTAAACACTTCTGATTATTACTACTTATTACCTTATACACGTGTACACGTATACAGGCGCTAATCTTGAATACAAATTAAGTTTTAGTGAGTTGACAACGCAAACCGAGAGTTAATCCTGCTAGTAGGGGGTCTACACATTATAAAAACATTAACATTAGAGTCTGAGGTGATCGATTTCGGAAGATAATGGACTTTTTTCCTTAGAAATTACCATAGCGGACTTTATTTTATACTGTTTTAGATTATTCTATATAAATTTTGGTCAGAGATTTTAAATCCGTTCAAATAAATAGTCTATCAATTCTTAATTCAGAAAATATAGTTGCAGATAATATATTATATTTGGTAGTTTATTTTCTAAAAAAAACGTAGTGCAGTGTATTAAATATCTGTCATAATGTGTCAGAACAATAATTCAGTAATAATAAGTGTTTTACAAATAATTTGTCATTAAACGATACACTAATATGCATATTTTTTGAGAAACTAAAATGCAAAAAACCGCAGTGATACTTTTTTCCGAAATGGAAATCAATAGACCGTTTCTGTGAATGGATTTAAATTCTCTGATTAAAATATATATAGAATAAGCTAAAACAGTATAAAATAAAGAGTTATTAAGTCGACTGTGACCATTTCTGATGAAAAAAGTCCATTATCTTCTGAAACCAAGTACCTCAGATTTAACTCTCAATGATTTTATAATGGGAAGACTTCCTACTAACAGGACTAACTGTTGACTTCCGTTGGCAAGTCACTAAAACTTAATTTGCATTCAAGATTAGCGTGTACACGTTTGGGTAGCTATTATCATTTCGGTGATATTTACTCACCGATGAAATCCAACTTCTATCTTGAGAAAAAAACAGCCTTCTGCGTTTATGATAAAAGTTTGTTAAAGATTTTGTTTGTTTGCTTGTTTGCACCGTATCAGTCTTAAACGAGGAAAATATATTTACATTTTTAAATAAAATTTTAACCAAATATTATGATTGCCAATGTTAAAGTTTATTTTTTATCGGCAGTTAAAAAGTTTTTGCATCCCTGTTTTTTACCAAAAAACTCTGTAATAATAAAAAGTTTAAGAAGCTTTCCATCATAGAATTTATTATAAATATTTGTTACCAACTTAGGGAACGTTCAAGTATTACGTAACGCAAAATGTACCAAAATTCATACACTTCATACCTCGGTTCTCGCGTTATTCAAGGCTGTAGATATGTCATATTTTGGCTACCCCCCCTAACAGGGGGTGTGTTAGGGGGGGTAGCCAAAATATGAAATCTCTATCACCTATAATAACGCGAGAACCGGGGTATGAAGTGTATGGATTTTGGTACAATTTGCGTTACGTGATACTTGAACGTTCACTTAAGTGTAATCTTTTAAATTCACAATAGGTTTCAGAGGGACAGATTTTTTTATTCTTTACAACACGTTTGGTTATTAAATTCAAAAAATCGTTAAAAACTACACAGAAATTTTGTATAAAAATTGGACAAGTTCGGTTTGGTTTTATGGATTGATCAATAAATGATCAATGGATTGACACAGATCCATATATTTTGGCAAAAGAAAATGGTAAAAATTTCAAGTCTCTATCTCAAAGCGTTCTTAAAATATCGTAGTGTAAGGTGGTTTTGTAAGCGACCTGCACAATTAATACGACTGTAGGTACCGGTAGTTTCAAAAAAAATTTAAATTGATAAAAAACTTATACATAGTTTTTTTTTTTTTAACTGCAGTATAATTAAATTGGAAACTTTCTGTGAGACTGCAAGTTTTAGGTACGTGTGTGTTATTCTATTGTGCAGTGAACAGTTAATTATTATGTCAGACAGACTAGGACTGTGTGGAGGAACAATATGCTTTTGTTGATTGTAATAAATCATTGTCTTATGATAAATAATCGCAAGCTTGAAGCGGTACATACATATATACATACATATATACATACAGTGCGGTCCAAAACTCACCCCCCCCCCCCTTTTAACTTTTGAACGAGTTGAGATATCGACTTCAAATTTGGAATTTTTAAATAAGACAACTTAAACTATCTTTTAGCATATATTTAATACTTTCAGCTCTTAAAATGTGGGCAGGGGGGCATGGGGGCACATTTTTTTAAATGGAAAAGGGGGTCGTGTAATACATAATTTTAAAGCTTATAAAATTCTCCATTCAAATCCATATTTAAAAAAAAAAACATTTTGGGTTTAAAATGGTGTTGAAAATGGGTATTAATGTCAAAATTCCTCTAAAAAAAAAACAAATAATTTTTTAAAAATGCCTAATTTCATCATAAAACAATGTTAATTATACTTTTAAACTAATTTTAGTTGACATAAATAATAATTTATAAAATAAAACATAAAAAATCGAATGTTTTAGCACAAAAAATGTGTATTTCAATACTTTTAATTTTAGAATTCTAAAATATAAAAGTAAAAAAATTGAAAAATCAAAACCTTAAAAAACATTTTTTAAAAATTTAAAAATGTTAGTTTAAATAGAGAATTTTATAAGCTTTAAAATTATGTATCACAGACCCCCCTTTCCAAAAGTCCCCCATGCCCCCCTGCCCTCATTTTAAGAGCTGAAAATATCAAATATATGCTAAAAGATAGTTTAAGTTGTCTTATTTAAGAGTTCTAAATTTAAAGTCGATATCTCAACTCGTTCAAAAGTTAAAAGGGGGGGGGTGACTTTTGGACCGCACTGTATGTATATTACAACGTTGTTTGCTTGAGATACTGTAAAAGATACTCAATAATGGTTTGGACTTTTCAACCAAAATTAAGTTAAAAAAATGTGTAGAAAAAAGGAGAATGAGTGTTTAATAAGAGCGTGGATGGCCTGATAATTCTGGTTTTTAGTGATCCGATTACACAGTAGGGAAGATACCCATGAATGGGACATATTACGATAATTACTGAATGGGACAGTGCCTGTTTCTGAACTATCCTTCGTAATTTTTGGTTTTTATTATCATGATTAGTGTGTCAAAGTTTAGGCAGTTGGGTTTTTGATAAATTTAATAAATCAGTTTTAGCGAGTCAAAAGTAATTTTTTTAATAATTTTAAAAGATATTTTATTGACGAACGTCAAAAGAAAACTGTTTTAATTTGGTATACAATAGTAACAGTCTAGAACAATACGGAACCATAGGCAAGGAAAGACCTCCAAAGCCTTTTCGGAAAAGTGTGATAAATGTGGCTTGCGCATCTGCGATAAACTTGCACGTGCGTGCGCTTGCACTATTATTGTTGTTTTTGACAAGTATTTTTTAACCTCAGTTTTATGTGTCAAATAAAAATTTTAATAAATACAACAAAAAACAATAAATATCTATTTTATAAGAATTTTTCGATGTGTGTTTGAGTACACCAGGGATTGACCCTTTGCTCTTCATAAAGCGACAATACAGGTCATTTTTAAAGTTATAAACAAATGCAGCAAAAAAAAAAACAATTAAAACACAGTAGAAGTCGAAAAATGCACAGAAACAAACGACGATCTGACAGTACTGACAGTATAATCAAACTACTAATAATTCGTCGCCCCAGTATTGGTTTGCCATATCTCTATTTTAGGACATTTTGAGATTTTTACTGGGGGATTTTTGGAGATACGACAAATGAATACTGGGGTGACATATTGTTTTACGACCGACAGTATTTCACAGCTTACAGAGATGCGTACTGCCCAAAGTCAGATAAATTGCGTTACGTCATTTCCCTGCCCCGTTTTGTCACAAAATACTCTTGCGCAGGCTGGACTTTTAGTCCTCTTTTCTTCTCTATGCACGAAACATATACCAAATAATCAAGATAATAAAAACTCTTTTAAAGGCGCACTCTTAACCTCTTCAGGGACTAATTTTTTGTTTAAATTAATTTAGTAGCAAAAGTTAAAAATGATTTTTATTGTCAAAACAAGTAAACAACTGAAGATATGCGAATCTTGGCCATTGGATGTAGCTTGTGATTGGAAACATAGCAAAAGCCACTGAGCGTTAATGAATTCGGTGAATTTCATTTTGCCGAATTTATTTTTAAACGTACACATATGTGTCTATGTCCCTGAAGAGGTTAAGGCTTATTTCCGGACCAACTTTTTTTAATATTTTTGGATGTAGCACCACCTCTTAATTTTTTTCCGTTAATTCTGATCCACCCTGTATTTAAAGTTATAATAAAACATTAATGTTAACTATACTTTTAGCACAATAATTGCTGAAATTCTAAATTTGCAGGATTGGTTGATAAGGCTTTATAATTATTCTATTAATTATTATTTAAACGGTTTTCTTTAAAATGCCTAATTGGTAATTTAATTCCCGATACAAAATAAATACAATTTTCAATTGAATTTCTAAGCAGAATTAAATGTAGAATTCTAAATTAGCAAGGTCTTTATAATTATAAATCGTATTTCTTGCCTATACAGGGTGATCATTAAGTGGCATGCCAAAATTTAGAAGCTGATTTTACCAATAAAATGTTAATGCTGCATGACAAAAAGTTACTTTCTCTTAATTGCATTGCTTCTACAGTGTTATACTATAGGGAACGTTCAATAATTACGTAACGCTCCTATGGGGGGTGGAAAATAGCGTTACAAGGGGGGGTGGGGGTCCAAAATGATCAAAATTGGCGTTAATTAATACTTGAACGTTCCCATATGACATTTTTTTACTCAAGGAATCTATATTTTTTACAAAAAAAAAAAAAAACACACATAAAAAAGTTTGGTGTCAAAAATTTGTTAAGCCTCACGTATTTTATCCGTCTAGGCACCCCTCTGGATAGATTCAAAAACGTAAATTAACATAAACTAAAACTTTAAGCCTACCAGATTTATTAACTAAAACCCTTATTTTTAGTTCAACTTGTATCTCCTTTAGGGCTCATTTTCGGGCCAACCTTTATAGGAATTTTTTTCATGTTTTTTTATGTACCTCTTTAATTTTGGCATGCTAGTTATTGATCACCCTGTATAAATCTTATAATAACCTGTAACACCCATAATCGAAGTATATATTCATTTACCGGGAAACAAATTTTTTAAAAAAACTAATTTTTGAAGTAAATGGATATTTAAAACTATATTTTACTAGTGGGTCTGTCATGTCAACACTGTTATTGCAAGGCAAGTCACTTGGAACAAAAAAAAAACAATTAAAAAAAAAATGATATTTTTTTTTCCAAAAAAATTTGCTTTTCTTAAAAAAAAGGAATATTTAAAAAAAAAACTATTTTTTTTTTCGTGATTTACTATGTACTAACAACGTTGAAATGAAACTCCAGTAAGTAAAATATAGTTTAAACCTTAAAAAATTGTTTTTAAAATTTTAATTTTTGCCGGTAAATGAACACTCGCTTTCATTCTCAAACTCACGCTCTTACTCTACCTTTTTACCTACCTTTTCTTTTGTGTAGTCTTACCACGCTACGTTTAGTTAATCTGGGCACCCTATACATATGTATGTAAGTACACGTGCCAAAGGAATTGCATATAGCAATCCAAGTTTTGGTTATCATATTTTGTATCAAATGCATAATTTGGAAGCACACCAAGCTATTATATTTCCATTTATAATTAAGTTACTTTCATGTTAATAAGCTTTGATAACTCAACTATAAATAATAAACAAGCTTTTAAGATATGTAATGCTACGCATTCCATTATATACACTGATAGAAAAATAGCGTTATTAATAACGAAATTAGGTTATAGTAGAGGAAATGCGCCTAATTTCGGATGGTTTCCAAATTTCGGATAGTAGTGTATTTAAGATACTGTCTGCAAAGGTAAACAGAAACCTACTTTTATGTGAAGCCAAAAGTCAAACTAAATCCGTCCTGTAATATGATAACGGTAGAGCTTCTCCCCTTTAAATGGCAGCACAAATCGTTTATATTGCAAATGACAGTTTTGTGCTCAGTTGCATTATTATGCTTGTTTATTTTATAAATAATCGTTATAAAAGTTCGTGATTCTGTCTTGGGTAAGTTATGATGTTAGTTAAGTTGATCCACTATTCATAATTAAGCAATTTGAAAACGTAAACATTCTACAAATTTCTAATCTAAAAAGCAGAAAGTTGCCTAATTTCGGATAGACCATTTTTGTGCATTTGATTCCCAATTTCGGATATCCGCAAGGTAATTATTATTCAGGATAACCAACCATTAATTATTATTTTTATAATGATACAACAAACTAAGATAAACAATTTTGAAAAAACGAAAATTACCTAAGATACTAAGATATTCGAAATTGGGAATCTAAAATTATAGTTCCTATAGTATTTCGTAGAAAATCGCTTAATGATTAAATTACGTCTTAAATGTGAAGGAATAACAAGAAACATAAGCAATGGGATCCAGATCTAGTCTTGAAAAATTTTTTTCGGATATGTCCGAAATTAGGAGCCCTTTTTCAAATGCACAAAAATGCGCTGATTTTTTTTAACCGTGTTTTTTGGAAATAATAAACTGTAATAAAATTGCTTTTATAATAAATCATGGTTCGCTATAATAAGTTTTATCTGGTTATATAAAAAAAATATCAAAAAGTAATACCGAGTATTAAATATTGAATACATTGTAAATGGTATCCGAAATTAGGCGACTTTCCTCTATACAACAATAAAGAGTTGTATATGCGCCAACCACTATATATTGCATATAGAATACAACAATAAAAAAGTAAGCGTGTTCGGTATTTACAAACAAGTGCAGTTGTTTGATTTACAACAACAAACTGTTAAGCGATCAAACCCTGATGAAATGGGGTCCCCGAAAAATATATTTTTAACTTACCGAGTCAAACAAATTACATTTATTACATTTAGATTAGTCTATTTTCACAGTTTGATACAACTATTCTCTAGGCTAAGAATTAAAAAAAAGACTTTAAAAACTTTATCTGACATATGTCAACGTTAAAAACTCTCTTTAATTTTCATTTAATCAAAATGTCATTTCATAAATTCTCATTTCTTTAAAAAACTAGGTATCACATATTTTAAAGGCACTTTTTAAAGACTGTTCTCACCCCTTGGTCCCAGAATAATTGTGTATAACTATTAAAACAGCTTAATCTGAATGTATTAAATGAAATATATATGACTCGGCAAGTTAAAAATAGATTTTTTGGTAGCTCATTGTCATAGCTTTTGGAGCTTCTAGCACCCAAAGGAACCGGATTCGGAGTCTAGCAATTTGAAAATAGCTTAATCTCAATGTACTTTAAGACATACATAAAATATAGCCGGGAGCAAATAATGGAGCTCTCTACAACTAGAATTATGAAACAAAAGACGTCTACCCTATCTCTATCTCATTTGTGCTACACTTTCCAGCCAACCAAATAAATACTGTATTTGTTTTTCATACAACAAATACAGTATTTATTTGGTTGGCCGGAAAGTGTAGCAGTGAGAGGCACGTACGAACATAGCTAATGTGAATCTGTAGAATAAGATAATTCTACTAAAATTTAGATGGCGCCAGTAATTTCTTTAATAATGCACTTTTCGCCCGGCCAAGTAAATATTGTATTTGTTCAACAAAGAACAAATACAGCATTTGTTTGGTTGGGTGGAAGTGGGAGTGTATGTATGTCTTCTATCCTTTTTGGGTAGAACTTTTGTCCCTGTCTAATCTAATGGGAGAATTCTCAATTAAATAAAAATGGTCACCAGCTCTCTGACTAATTTTTATTCAAGAATTTTTTGTTTAGGACGTTTGTTGGATATCTTGGGAAATTCAAAACAACCGTATAATACTATTCTAGCTCTATGCGCTGTGAATAGTATAATAATAAATAAAGTATGTTTAGTTACCGACTAATGCTTCAACTAACTTTGAAAGGGATATTCATGAATGATGCACTAAATTAATTATCATTAAATAAACAGTAATTCAGAGATAACTATATTTAAAACTATACCCAGAGGTTCGGAAGTTTCGAAGATTCAACTTTTTAAGACTTTTAAGCGCCGCCGAGTAATAGTATATTAAAGTACTAGTTTCATAACACCCGTTTTTAGCTCATGAGTACAAGGTTTGAAAACGAGCCGCTAAAAACGTGTTATGATACGAATGCTTTATACTATTTTTTCTATTTTGCTCTAAAATTAAAAAAACTTACATTAAAATAGATGACCGATTTATGGATTTTTGTTTTGGGTTGGCATTACAATTTTCGCATATTTGAAATTCATAGAACAAACGATATTTTGATATCTTTTATAGTCAGCTCTTCTCTTTTTCACTGCAAGTAACAAAGCCACAATTTTAACACAGTAAAAATTTTGTTAAACCACAATTTCGTAGAAAACTAAACTTAAAAGCGGGGTTGACATTTGCACGGAAAACTCCAAGCGATTGTCTTTTGTCCCGTATTGCCAACCCAAAAGAAAAAAGTACAAACCTTACAGGCCCATTTTGTGTTTAGGTTATTTTTACCATGTTAAAATTGTAGCTTAGTTAATTGCGGTAAAAAAGAGAAGAGATGACTATAAAATATATCAAAATATCATTTTATTTTAATCATGGTGTAAACTGTAATGCCAATCCAAAACAAAAAGCCCTAAATCAGTCATCAATTTAAATGTAAGTTTTTTTAAATTTTAGAGCAAAATAGAAAAAATTGTATAAAGCACTCGTTTCATAACACGTTTTTAGCGCACTAGTACTTTAATATACTATTATTGGTATCACCCAGTCACTCGTAGTGGCATGCAATTTACCGGAAGAATGGCCCTTAATCACTGTAAAAAATAAATCTTTTAAGGTGCAACAAAACTAAGTTATTATTTTAAAAATTATCTCCTGGCCTTAAGTTCAACATAAGGACCATCTTGTCTTAGACAGTGTCCGTCTTAAAATAAGGATCGTCCCTGTGTTGAACTTAAGGCCTAGGCTAACCTCATAGGAAAATAAAATTTTTAACTCACGAGTAGCTAATTTGAGCTAGGCTGTGTCTTATCCAATTAATATTTCTCTAATGGAGCTCTCTACAACTAGAATTATGAAACAAAAGACGTCTACCCTATCTCTATCTCATTTGTGCTACACTTTCCAGCCAACCAAATAAATACTGTATTTGTTTTTCATACAACAAATACAGTATTTATTTGGTTGGCCGGAAAGTGTAGCAGTGAGCGGTACGAACGAACATAGCTAATGTGAATCTGCAGAATAAGATAATTCTACTAAAATTTAGATGGCGCCAGTAAGTTCTTTAATAAAAATAAATAGTTACACTTTTCGCCCGGCCAAGTAAATATTGTATTTGCTCAACAAAGAACAAATACAGAATTTGTTTGGTTGGGTGGAAGTGGAAGTGTATGTATGTCTTCTATCCTTTTTGGGTAGAACTTTTGTCCCTGTCTAATCTAACGGGAGAAATCTCCATTGGAAATGTTTTATTTTCTTTTATTAGGTTATACTATATTTTCTTTGCTAAATCTCTCACAATTCAGTTGTATGTTTTTGATTGAATAAATTGTTATCTATCATATTGTTATAATACCTATATCAAATGTTGAGAGCAGACACTCAAGTAACAAATTTGTATAAATCCTATAAGCCCTAGGTGAATTGTAACTTTCTGTTGAAAAGCTTTAAATATTTTGAAAGCTTTTGTATTATTTCACAGTCAATAATGATATTTTATTCACAAGCTTACAGAAAAATGTTCTTTATATGCATTATAAAAAGTTGTAAAATTCATAATTTTTGTCTGTTTCTTTAATAGTATATTAATATAACATACGTTTTCTAAAGTACTAGTGCTCTAAAAACGTGTTATGAAACGAGTACTTTATACAATTTTTTCTATTTTGCTCTAAAATTTAAAAAAACTTACATTTAAATTGATGACTGATTTAGGGATTTTTGTTTGGGGTTGGCATTACAGTTTACACTATGTTTAACATTCTAAGAACAAATTATATTTTGATATATTTTACAGTCATCTCTTCTTTTTTCACTGCAATTAACCAGTCCACAATTTTAACACGATAAAAAATAACCCAAACACAAAATTTTGTAAAAAATTAAACTTTAAATCGACATTGACATTTGCACGCAAAACGTCAAGATATAGGCTTTTGTATGTTGCCAACTCAACAGAAAAAAAAGTAGAGACCTCTTATGGGCCTATAAGAACACGCAAAATGCGTGTGATTATGAGCTTATAAGAGTCGCAAAATAGAAAAAAGTTAATAAAGCTTTTCTTTTTAACCTAGGTTAGATATGAAAATCGTTTCTAACCTGTTTTGGCGATATGAAGGCTACGCCTCGGCCAAATAGCATTTCTCGGGTTCGAAATGTTTTATTTTCTTATTAGGTATTTTTTAATGAATACGTTAGTTAGTTATCCGTTAACCCATGGTACCGTTAGGTGTCGGGTTAATGAATAAATTTTTCTTATTTTTTTCATATGAAAATAGTTGCTTTATTCAGGCAAAAAAAAGTCCAAATCAGGCCAGTTTTAAACTAAACTTTAAAAAATGTATTTTAACTTAGAAATAACATTTGTTATTGTATTTATTACAATTTTATGTTGTTTATTCTACAACTGGTTGTATCATATAATATATTACAAAATATGTTTGGACTTTTTTTTGTGCCAATGTAAAAAATCTTAAGACAACAACCTTATCCATGGATTCCACTTTCCCCTAACATTACGTTTTAATTTTAGGAACTTCCAGAAAGTTAAAATATCTGAGAACTGACAAATATCTTTCACATAGTTGAGTTTACTACCACACATGGGCATATGTGTGGTCTAGTAATTAATTTCGCTTATTCTCACAGTGCTACAAATATAAAGAGAATTTCATTGAAAGTTTTTGCCCGATTTGTATAATTTAACTTTTTGATTTTTGGGGAATAGGGATTTGGATCTGACTAAAATTGTTATCTAATTTTGCTGTGACGTTTCGACGATGGATTTTCGTCGTTTTCGAACAGAGAATTATAGCCAAAGATTAGTCATTGTCACTAACAGGTTGGAAAAGAGCTCTTTTCTGCTATTGGTTAGAAAAAAGGTACTGGCACTAAAAACTAGGTTCGCATACTCGGTGCATAATATTCTATTTCTATAGTCATAAGAAAATGACATTTCCATCTCTCGAGATGCTAATTTGGCCTAGGCTAGGCCTCGATCAAATATCATATCTCGAGTTAAAAATATTTCATTTTCTTATTAGGTTATTAGGTTATTGTAAATACCAATGATAAACTCGGTTAAAACAAACGTTCTGTCTTGTTATATTTCCCAGTACAAAAACTATGTGTTTTAAGCGTCTTTCACGCGCCAGCACCTTGCTGTTATTAGATTTAACACGATTATGTTGTAAGCAAATTACGCTCAACTAATCTGATCAATAAATGTACATATGTGTTATGGGAAATCAGTTCTATATCCGTGCTACTAATTACGTTTGTTGTTAAATTTACCGTGTCACATTAACATAAATTAACTAGTTAACTTGTCCAATTTTGCAATTATTCTAGAAGAATTGTCTAAAGTAATCAATGATTACTATTCATAGAACTATGGGCAAAACTCAACGAACTAATAACTCTTCTCTCTAGAATAGGCATTTCATTTGTAAAAACTGAAAAAAACGTAGCCAACATATACATTCGTCTGTCTTACTCGCACATATTTGTTCTAACAGAGACAACAATACCAGTTACTGGTAATTGTTATTGTTCAGGCCTGAATATACCTACTATTTGTTTACAAACAAACCGAGATGTTGGCGATACTTTATTTTAACACCCTGCAGTATTGAAATGTTCATTAGCGCATATTTTCTTTGCTATTTGTGATGCTCAGAACGTCAAATTATCTTTAACTGTAATTTTCTCGAAAACGGGTTTATGGTGTTACACTAAGAGTACCTTATTTTTGTATTTTTAACCAAAAAATCTAAGTTTGTAAGTTTGTTGACAAAATGTTAAAAAAATAAAGGCGAAATAGTTTGGGGCAAAAAGTGTTAACGCCCCCCACTCCATTTCGCAAGTCCCTGCTGGAAGTTACGAAATAAAAATTGCGGCTCATTTCCGGACCAACCTTTATAGGAACTTTTTCATATTTTTGGATGTAGAATCACCCCTCAATTTTTTTCCGTCAGTACTGCACCACCCTGTATGCATTTAACAAAGAAATTCTTTTATGCTGGTAGCGACATTTATAAATTCTTTGATTTTCGGAAAATTTGGTCTGAAGGAAAAAATAAGATGAGAAGGTAGGCGTTAACATTTCGAATTTTCGCATTTTAAGAAGCACCCTAATATACATGATTTAAGTAAACTCATTTTCGACAAAAAATAAATATGTCACGCCATTTGCCTATACTTTTCTGGTTAATAAAAATATGCCTAAGTAAATATTTAAAATGAAAATTGAATTATAATAAAATTTAGGATAACATTTTACTTGAAGTAGATTTGCTATACACTTTCCCAAAAGTAAATATAAAATATTAAAGTGAAAATTAAACCAAAACATACATTCTCAAAAACATTTCGTTGACATAGCAATAAAAGCTTTAATAATAATGGATATACATTAATCTTAAGTGATGTTTGAAGGATATTATACGCATATACAGCGCGATCCAAAACTTACCCCTTCTTAACTTTTAAACGAGTGGAGACATCGACTTTAAATTGGGAGACACATAAATAAACAACTTACACTATCTTTTTAAAGATAAGGTCATAAAATTCAGTTGCTTTTCACCCGTGAAACGAGCAACTGTACTTTTGGCAAGAATTAGGTAATCCGTTAATCGCGTTTAATTTTTAGCATCAAGTGTTTTAGTATAGTTATTTATTTATTTGCTATCTTAGATATGCCCTGGATTCGATTTTATATATTTTATAGTAATTGTATGGATGATGTGCAGTAAAATGACGAACATGTGATTATATTTGAGTAATCAGGGAATTTTATGTTTTTTATATCATTTATAATACTGATAAATTTTGATTTGGAAGCAACTAACAGGTGAAGAAGTTTTTATACGTACAGAATTTATTTATATACTAGCGCATGCGCAAATATAATTATAAATTAGAAAAATCAGCCTTGTCAACAGCTATTAGAACCAACAGCAAACACGAAAAGGGAAGAAGGAAAAGAAAAAGGTCTTACAGAAGACTTGAAATTTTCTATAATCAAAACGGGAGTGGGCATGGTGCCAAGCCAGACAAGAACCACTCTTGGTGAATTGAGTAACTAAGAGGAAACTGGCTAATTAACTCACTGAGAAAAGGCCAAAAAAAGGAAGGAGAAGAAGAAGAAGAAGAAGAAGAAGAAGAAGAAGAAGAAAAAGAAGAAGAAGAAGAAAAAGAAGAAGAAGAAGAAGAAGTAGAATGTCATAATTAAACAGTAGAAAAATTAACAAAAAATATATATTTTTTTACTAAGAAATATTAAAAAACTTATTTAAAATTCATCTAATTATTTACATCAATCTCATGACATTATTTATTTCATGAATAAGGTCGAAGAATGTTTTCTTAATCAGCGTACAGGGTTGACTCTTGGTACTGAAGAGGGCCACTAGCCCGAAACTGTCAGTCTACCAATATAATTCTTTACGATGATTAGAAAATAGACTGATGGAATGAATATTTAAATAATTTATTGCAATATAAAGATTTGCTTTAAAATTACATAGTTTATTACTTTTTCTTAAAATCTCTCTCGTTTTTAATCATTTTATGTAAAAAATAAAATAAAAATACGCTATCTATTGTTGATTATTTAAGTCTTGTTATCTGTCACAACAATCTGCCATAAACTTCAGTTTTTTCTATGAAATTCAATAAAAATCTTTTTTTAAATATTTGTTAAAATTATTAAATAATATTAAGTTCTTTATTTTAAAATATGTGTTTTTTGTATTTTCAATGTCCAGTGACAAGGAACATTTTGCATTGCAGTCAAAGAAAAAGTATAGTCTATAACACGAGCTCGCCCCAAACTTTCGGCTCACGCGGAATATTGTCTATTCCATGTATATATGTATATATGTATATATACTATTTAGTTTTTTTTCTAAAAGTAAACTTTTCAGAGATGTTAGTTTTCACGATTCGTGGGTTATATAGAAAGACAATTGGCGTATGAGACAATACCTAGACATTTAACCAAAGTTTAATTAAAACATACTGAAAATATGTTATTGCTTCGTAAATTATCATCGAGAATCCAGTTATGAGTCATAAGGGAACGTTCAAGTATTACGTAACGCAAATTGTACCAAAATTCATACACTTAATACCCCGTTTCTCGCATTATTAAAGGCTGTAATGATTTTATATTTTGGCTATCCCCTAACACCCCACCCCCCTATTTGGGGGTGTAGCCAAAATATGAAATCTCTACAGCCTTTAATGTCGAGAGAAACGGGGTATGAAGTGTATGAATTTTGGTACAATTTTCATTACTTAGGCCCGGTTGTACAAACCCGGTTTCACTTTGAGCAGAGTTCCTTTACCATTGAAACAAATGACAGTTGAGCTAGGTTCAAATTTGAGCGAGGTTTGTACAACCGGGCCTTAATACACATAGACACATAGACACACATAGTACAGTGTACTAAAAAATAAATATGTAATTACATATGATTGTGCACGTAAATGTGATTAAATGCAAACACATGTAATATCTACTAGATTTTACATGTAATTTTACAATTTTACTTTAAATTTTAAAATTTTATATGCACTTTATTAAAATTACATGTAAAGTCTAGTAAATTTTACAGAGTTCACTCCAAAAAATAAATATGTAAATTTACATGCAGAATCATAGGTAATGTGTTGCCATGCAGAGACAAGTAAAAGTTACGAGATTCTACATGTAATTTTACAATTTTATATGGATATTACATCTAAAATACATGTAATATTCATATAAAATTGTAAAATTATGTGTAAAATCTGGTAAATTTTACTTGTACCTGCATAACAACACATTACCTATGATTCTATTTATTTTTTACAGTGTATGTATGTTTATTTCGAACGTTTACGACACATAACTGTATTTTTTTTGTGTGGCTGTATTAGCCTTCTTGCAGCGAAGAGTAGGGATAATAAAGGGATCTGTAACGATTTTGAGCCTTGTCGTCGCCCCTAAATTAGGTATTATTTGCACGAATAAAGGACATACATAAATTAATTTTGATACTGAGATCATGTCAATTGTGTGTTTAAAAGGATATATCAAAAGGGTTTATTAAAATCAAATCCAAATTGCAAATTCAGCGAGCCAATTATTTGTTTTCTTGTGTCCGTCTGTCCTAATTTAGAATATATTAAATTATGGTTTATAAATTGAATACACAGTAGGGTGGGTCAAAAAAACCGACTATTTTTTTTTTACTTTATACTCTGAAAAATCGGTTGCTAGACCCCTCTAGAAAATTCTCACCAAATATGAGCTCTTAATTCTGATAAAAAGGTTCTCCGCTTTACAATTTTCCATTTTTCGTGAAACTCATAAATTAAATTGAAATTTTTCGAAACATTCACCAAAAACTATTAAAATTAGTATGCATTGAAGTTTGACGATGAATATCTTTTAAACGCTTAATTTAATCGACAGAGCAGTTAATTTCCTACAAAACTGCGAATTGCGCAATTCATAACAATTTTTTGTAAGCGAGTTATAAAATTCATAAGCAAAACAGAAATGTCTCTTAAAATAATTAAACTTTAACCTTTGATATCTTTTAAACAGTGAGTTTTACGAAAAAATTGTAAGAGACCTTTTTTGTAGAGCGTTCGATTTCCTGCAAGAATATGAGGAGAGATACTTTTTAACGAACAGTTTTCAAAGAGATATGAATTTTTGTTTCTAATACTGAGGAAAAAATGGAAAATTGTAAAGCGGAGAACCTTTTAATCAAAATTAAGAGCTCATATTTAGTGAGAATTTTCTAGAGGTGTCTAGCAACCGATTTTTCAGAGTATAAAGTAAAAAAAAATATAGTCGGTTTTTTTGACCCACCCTAATATACAGGGTTATTCAGAAATAGGGTCTATAATTTTAAGAGGTGATTCTACATTGGAAAATATACAAAGAACTTTTACCTCAAGAAGAAACATGATGAAATCTACCGTATGCTTTGTTTGAAGCGTGAACCAACTACGGTGAGGGGCTGGTGGGGAGTGACTCTTGTTTACACTTAGTACGCGTAAAGAGAGAGAAAGAATGTGTAAACTCAAAGTCGTAAAATGGTTTGGATTTTTTCGCAATTTTGCAAAATTAAAAAAAATGTTGAAAAAGTATGATGGCCCTTTAAAAATGGTGCATTTTTAGAAGACCATATCTCACTTAGGATTAATTTTTGGAGGTATAAGTATATGATGTTTTTTTGTTAGTTTTTTTTATGAACGTTTACCCTGCGTTATTGAAATTTCGGTTTTCAACATTTCAGTACTTAATTTTTCGTCTTCAAACTGTGAAATTTCACCTTCAAATGATATTTTCTCGAAAACGGTTGATCCTCTAGTATTACCACAACAGTATCTTTTTTATGTATTTTGACCCGAGGAACCATATTTGGAAACAAAATCACAAAAAAGTTACGCAGAAAAAAGTTTGAAACAAAAAACTGAAAAGCTCCCCCCTCCCGTTTTGCACACCCCTGGTTAAATTAAGCACATGAAGATAACATAAAAAGATAAGCCTTATTAGGATTAGTTTAAATTCAATACCTTGTTGCTGTATCTCAAAGGGTTCCTGAGTTATTAAATAAAAACCAATTTTTTTTTAGCCACTTTCAAAGGAGCTTAGCCCCCTTACGACGAATTTTTAGACAAATGTTTACAGGAACCTTTCTTATATTTTCAAAGAACTTTTACCTCAATAAGTAATTTCAGACAAATGTTTATGAAGGTGTCATCTTTTTGTTTGTTTATTTACAGAATACAGCTTTGTGATGTAAAATGTAGATGTCGCTAGTCGACTTTCAGGCTACCTAGTAGCTATGTTGCGTAGTTTCCACCTTACCATGAATTCAAATCATTATACTTAAATTAAAAATGTAAAAAACTTTATTGTGTATACTATAATTATGTTTATAAATATAGTATATTTAAATCTATTAAAATTAAACTACTAGTTCATATAAAACTCATACAGAACTAATGTTTCTTAAAATTTACAATAAAATATCCAAAGTATATGTTTCCAATCGGCAACACTGTACCCCTGTCAATCATTTTACTACATTAGACTATGAGTTTACACATTCTTTCTCTCTCTTTACGCGTACTAAGTGTAAACAATAGTCACTCCCCACCATCCCCTCACCGTAGTTGGTTCACGCCTCAAACAAAGCATACGGTAGGTTTCATCATGTTCCTTTTTGAGGTAAAAGTTCTTTGGTTTAAAATAACTATACATTAAAAAAATAAACTAGTACTAAAACTATTCCAAGATGGTCAAAATCCGTAAGCTGAGTGCAAAATCTTGGCACGCTAGACGCGAAATGCCTATATGCAATTAATTAATTCGATATTTAAAATGCACACAATGTGTGCACACGTGCAATGCATAGTTTAAAAATATTAATTTTCTCTGCATAGAAAATAATCAAGTAGCGAACTTTTAATTTTCATTTCACTCTAAAAGCAATAGAATAGTAACTTGAATATTTCCATGTCCTCTCAATCACAATGCAGATTTTGTTTTTCCATAAATCAAATAAAAATGATAAAATTTTATTTTTTTATTATTCATTTTTTTTATTTTATACCAAGAGACTAAACAGGCTGTTTTAGTCCTGCTGCATGAGGGTAACAGAAATTCAAGGGATCAAAACAGCCACATTTACTCCTGAGGTATATACACTATTTTTTGCACGACCAAATATAATTTAGGTAGGTAGATAAAATTAAAATTAAAAACCATGCGTCTATAATTGGGTGTTTTATTTTCGCAATTTAATCAAGACGCCTGTGAATCGCAAAAACTCAGTTTCACGGCTATCGCGATTTCAATTTTTTTTTAAATATGGTTGACACAAATGTCAGTTCGAAAAAATGGACGAAGGCGATAAATTTTAGGTGATTTAAACAATGTTATTTTTAAAAGTTTTCTTACAAAACATCACCAAACATAACTTTTGTACCAGTAAAGCACATAGTATGTATAATATTTTAATATTATCAAGGTTTCCGTGATTTTTTCCCTTGGGAGAAAAACGGAAAGCTAAGTCCCGAAAATGAAAGCGTAAAATTAAGTATTAGTCTTGGTCATGCAAAAAAAAAAATATATGTTTAAACTCAAAAAAAAAAAATTGAGAAAAATTTTGTATCAATGATAGCGCCTTCGCCATAATTGTAAATATCAAATAAAAATAGCAATTTACACAGGTCCACAAAAAAGAAAAAGTTGTCTGTGCTGTGGTTGAGACCGGCCTATTCTTATGTATTTTAGGATGCTGAACACGAACCGGTCAAAAAAAGGCACTTTATGGGCTCATTTTTTGCTACACTGAAAAAACTGTCTAAAATGGCAAAAATCACATTTCAGTGTAGCAAAAAAATGAGCCAATGAAATGCATTTTTTATGACAGATTCTTGTTCAGTATCTCAAAATATATAAGAATAGGTGGGTCTCAACCCCAGCACAGACGACCTTTTTTCCTTCTGAGCCTTATAAAAACCCACAAAAAAAAAGTTGTCTGTGCTGGGTTTGAGACCCACCAAGTTTTTATTATTTTGGGATGCTGAACACATTTCTGCAATACAAAAAGGCAACTTATGGGCTCATTTTTTTTTTCTACATTCTGCAATTTCAGTGTGTATTTCAAGTATTTTTTTGCAAAAAATATCACAAAATTTGTATTTAAGTACCTATACCGTTTTTTGATGAATTTAAAATCGTTTTTTACGTTTCCTGAAAAATTTGAATATATCGAGATGGGTAAATTTATCTCTTAGCCGACGAAATACTTGTTTTAAGATTTTTTCTCTGTGTGCAAAAACAGAAAGCTACAGCTGATTGATAAGGTGATAAAGTTAAAATGATACTTTTTCTGTCAGCATTTATACGTGAATTTCCATAAAAACTTCGCATGTCTGGATGACAACTACGCTTTAACGTTTTGCGAGCAAAAGCTCCTAAATTATTAATCTACCAAAAAAATCATACCTATTACTTTTTATTAGGGTTGATTTATAAAGCTTTAAAATTTTATTGTGGGATAATAAAGAAAAATATTTTTTTACTGCTATTGTTTAATAAAGGTCAACGCAAAGAGTAGATGGCTTTGACAATGGGTTATTTTAGATAAAAATATCACAGGAAACCAAAAGACTTCTTTTTGACGTTAATTATTGGGCACTAACTGACCTACATGACGTCAAATTATGGTTTGGAAAAAAGTCACTGATCAAATTTTTATTACATCGGCACTTAGTGCTACTAAAAGTGCCGATGTATTGAAATCTTCGCCGAAAAGTCAAAATCTTTGACCACGATTTTTTCACATTTCTCGACGTTTTAGACCATTCTGAGTCGAAATCAGTAAAAAAAAAAATTGCGTCCGTCTGTCTGTGTCTGTCTGTCTGTCTGTCTGGGTGTAAACTCTCTAACTCCATTTCATGAGATATCGACTTGCGGTTTTTTGCATATTGTTTATTATCGTATTCCGAAGAGCTGATTAGATTTTGGGGGTAAACGACTGGGGGTAAGGGGGTAAAAATAGGGTAAAACTCCTATTTTTAGCATTTTTTTGTTTATAATTAAGGTAATTATTATTGTATTTGGTTAATTTAGCACTTATATAAAAGATAATTTTAAATTGGTCAAAAAATGTTATAAACAACGTTTTCCTGAAACGCATTGTTTTCGATATATTGGCGTTTAAAGCAGTAAAAGGTTTCTTTCGCATATCTCACATATTTATAACCCGATTTCAAAAAATTATATTTTAAATAAAAGCTCTTTTTAAGCCCTACAAAAAATGTTTAATACAGTTTTTTGCTAGAATATAATGTTTTAAAGATACAGAATTTAAAATCAAACAAAACACCTAGTTTGAAATTTTCAAACTAGATGCCTCTAGTGTACAATAGTGCCCATGTTTTGACAGGGTGCTTGCAACGTTTCATCTAGTTTTAATAATAATTTTATATTTTTTATTGTGTAAGTAAAAACAAGTAAATTATGTGTATCTCGTTTTTATATGATAAAAATGAAAACGAGGGAAAAAAACAATCAGTTTTTAATACACAGAATTTTCAAGTGAATTTAAAAATCTAAAAAAAAGAAACTGATATCATGGCAGGTGTGTAGAATTCTTAAATAGCAAAGAATAAATATTATCTAGTGTAATTAAATGTTTTAAACGTACATACATAAATTCATTTTCATATTGCATTATGTTTTAGATTATTAGAAGTTTCAATTTACTCAACTCACAGAAAATTAAACTAATTAGAATTATCCCCAAAGGCACAAACTGTTTTGCCAACAATGCTAATTTAAATTATAAAATCATTTTGTTAGCAATAAGTAAAATACCCTAGCCTCCCCCATTTCAAAAACACCGTCCGTCCCTCATTACAGATTAGGGCATTAAAAAACGTTTTTTTATCCTTAATAAGATTAAACTTAACTTAAAGATATACAAAAAATATGTTACCCAAAATTGTACCTCTTAAAGTTTCCCGAAATACACGGAAAAAAAAAATTATAGCTAGGAGCGCTATAACACACATACCAAGCAAATTATAATCGCTTATTATATAAATACAAGGCTTTCTCTTACAATTATGGCAGTCAGTGTAAAAATTTATATGAAATACTTTAATTGTTTAGTGAATAATAAAATATAACAAATAGTATGGCATTTATAGCTAAAATATATTTAATTATTGTCCGTGCTAATAATTTTTATAATATAATAAAATTTCTGTAAATTTATTATAGTGCCTGTAATAAATATAATCGTGTCTGTAATATATATAATCGTTTTCAATTTATTTTTAACATTATTAGTTATTGTGTCCCTTATAATCTATAGCTTAAATCACTATAATTTGCCACTGTTACCAAATATCTTATAATGTATAGCGCAGAGCCCACTAATTTCTTTCCGTGTATACTTTTTTTAATATGTTAATTACGAATTCTTACATAGAGACATGCAGGATGTGACAACATACACACGGATCTGTGGCTACGGGAAATATGTTTGGAATGTGTGTGCAAGTGGGAGGTCCGTTGCAGGCACACACGCCTTATAACGCTCTTGACGGAAAGAAGAGAGCGCGAATGACTCCTCCCCCTTACGTCGGAGACTTTCTTTCATGCGGAGAACTAAATTACATCATCTTGAAGTCATAACTAATTGCTGACAAAAAAATAAAAACTTTTCGCAAAAAAAATGAACCGACTTCTGACTCTAAAAGGAAAAAAATAAAAAAAAAGCCGGTGCCACCACTCCCTAAATTAAATACTAACAATTATTTATGTTGTTAAATTGTTTGCTGTGAAATTGGCACCCACTTATTTTTGCTTTCTTTCTTTTTAAAAAGTCCATTTTTTTGCGGAAAGTTTTTATTTTTTACTTTTTAGAGACACAGAACTTTTAGATCTGTAAGGTCATCTAAGCTAAATTATAGTTGTCCTTCCATCTCGGCAAGCTGCTGAGGTCACAACGCACTATTAGTGCGTTGTGGAATTACCATCTTAAAGATAAATTTCTAAAAAATAAGTTTAGTAGTATATTTATTCCTGCGACCAAAAGTCCAACCAACCTTATTTTAAACGAAATACTAAATAAAATCTTTGTTAAACTTTAAGCGTTAAGTAATAATCACATAACGCCTTATGGTATAATCACAAATTTTATAATTTTCTCTTGGTATTTTAATATTGCAGGTCCACAGAATCAAGTTTAGCGGCATTTAAAAGATTTTTAGCCTGTTGTAATATTTGAGTGACCCCTTAATCAAGTTATCTGACTTATCCGAGTTGTCCGATCATTTTCTAAAAATTTGGTTGGTATTAGAACCAAATTAAGCCGGTTTTAAGTGAAATTGCGTTAAAACGATTAATTTATCTTGATTATCCGGCTTACCCGGCATTATCCGAGCGTCAAATTAAAACGGGACCACCTCATGAATGTCCTCTTTAAGTAGCAAAAGGTTTCATCAAATTCCGTTTATCCGTTTCAACGTTATGCGGGAACAAACATAAAAAAACAAAGTCACACGTCGAATTGATAACCTCCTCCCTTTTTGGAAGTCGGTTAAAAAGTAAGTTACCACCTTTGTGCTTAGTGCGGCAGTACACTTGACAAAGGATCACCCTCTAATTGGTCAATTCAATTTTAAAACAGTTGTCGAGTTCTAATAAAACTGGATAACAAAGTTACAAAGTTCTTTTTGAAAAAATATGTTTACAGAATTATTTCAGAAGCATATTAAAAATTAAATTTTAAGCTCAGTCCCTTTTTTAAATGCGTTAAAATCTATTGATCAAATTATTTTAATTTTGTTTTTTTACTCGACGCCTAAAGAAGGTTATTAAACAAGAGTCAATTCTGATACAAGGACGAGAAAAAATATTTCTCGTTTTTTACTTTTAAGGAGTCTTTCTACCTTCAAATTTTAAAAATATTTTGTTTTAAAACTTTTTTTATATAAAAAGAAAAAAGATATCATTGTTAAATTTTGTAGAATTCTTCTAGATAGGGCTATAAACACTTCAATACTGAATACTATTCAGTAAATAATATCCTGTTTTTTGATGTTTTATTTTCAAAAAAAAATTATGGCAAAAAATGCCACTTTAAAAACCTAAAAAAAAATTATTTTTTAAAATTTAAATAAATTTAATATAAAAAAAAATGCCTACAAAATTTAACAATTATATCTTTTAGAAGAAATACTCCTTA
Source organism: Brachypterus glaber (assembly GCA_958510825.1). Taxonomy (NCBI): domain Eukaryota; kingdom Metazoa; phylum Arthropoda; class Insecta; order Coleoptera; family Kateretidae; genus Brachypterus; species Brachypterus glaber. Next base: position 1,657,653 of record OY294047.1, read on the forward strand.
AAAGTAAACTAGATGAAACGTTGCAAGCATCCTGTCAAAACATCGGCACTATTGGGAAAACTAATAACATGCTATTAGAACAGGGTAGCATAACATAATTACAATTTTACTACTACTCTTCACTGCACAAACTAACTTGTATAATATTTATATTAAACTTTAGCTTTTCTTGTACATTCTGTATCTTTAAAACATTATATTCTAGCAAAAAACTGTATGTAACATTTTTATAGGGCTTAAAAAGAGCTTTTATTTAAAATATAATTTTTTGAAATCGGGGTATAAATATGTGAGATATGCTAAAAAAACCTTTTACTGCTTTAAACGCCAATATCTCGAAAACAAAGCGTTTTAGGAAAATGTTGTTTATAAAATTTTTTGACCAATTTGAAATTATCTTTTATATAAGTTCTAAATTGACCAAATACAATTATAATTGCCTTAGTTATAAACAAAAAACGCTAAAAATAGGAGTTTTACCCTGTTTTTACCCCCTTACCCCCAATCGTTTACCCCCAAAATCTAATCAGCTCTTCGAAATACGATAAGAAACCATATGCAAAAAACCGCAAGTCGATATCTTATGTAGAAACGAAGTTAGAGAGTTTACACCCAGACAGGCAGACAGACGGACGCTAATTTTTTTTCTACTGATTTCAACTCAGAATGGTCTAAAACGTCGAGAAATGTGAAAAAAAAAACGTGGTCAAAGATTTTGACTTTTCGGCGAAGATTTCAATACATCGGCACTAGTAGCACTAAGTGCTGATGTAACAAATTGTAGAAGAAAACTGTTTCCCAAAGTCCAAACTAAAAGTAAATAACGGCAAACCGTAAGTACACTTTGGATGCATCTAAGCTAATGACATGTATGTAGCAACCTCCCAAGTTAACGGTTTAAACTAAAAACAGCTATTTATAAGCAAAATTGATTCCCAAAATTTGTTGATCTACAGACTTGCAGACCTTCAAAATTTAAGCGGATGCGTTTGATATTGTTGTAAAATGTAAATTATCTGGAATACATAATTAATTATGTAACCTTATAGAGGTTTAACATTTAACCAAACCACATTAGGAACGACAATCCGCTAGAATCATCACTAGTTTTTAATAGAGTGCCTCAATGTAACGTTTTTTTTTAAGAATAAGAGCCACGGTCTGTGGCTTGATGGTTTAACCCATAGACAAGGAAAGACCTCCAAAGCCGTTGCGAGATAAACTTTCACATGCGCACTACTATTGTTGTTTTTGACGAGTATTTTTAACCTTAGTTTTGTGTGTCAAATAAAAATTGTAAAAAATTCAACAAAAAACAATAAATATCTACGAAGAAACGTCGAAATAGTTTTTTTAAATTATCTTATAAGAATTTTTCGATGTGTGTTTGAGTTTCGGGATTTTGTACACCTACTTTGAGTACACCAGGGATTGACCCTTTGCTCTTCATAAAGCAACAATACAGGTTAGGTTTAAAGTTATAAACAAATGCAGCAAAAAAACAATTAAAACACAATAGAAAAATTAACAGAAACAAACGACGATCTGACAGTACTGACAGTATAAACAAACTACTAATAATTCGTCACCCCAGTATTGGTTTGCCATATCTCTATTTTTGGACATTTTAAGATTTTTACTGGGGGATTTTTGGAGATAAGACAAATTAATACTGGGGTGATGAATTGTTTTACGACCGACAGCATTTCACAGCTGATAGAGATGCATACTGCGCAAAGTCAGATATATTGCGTTACGTCATTTCGCTGCCCCGTTCTGTCACAAAATAATCTTGCGCAGGCTGGACTAATGGTTCTCTTTCCTTCTCTATGGTTTAACCTCCACTTTAAACAAACTCACTTTTTAACCGACTTCCAAAAAAGGAGGAGGTTATCAATTCGACGTGTGACTTTGTTCTCCTTTTTATGTTTGATCCCGCATAACTTTGGAACGAATGCAAGGAATTTGATGAAACTTTTTGCTACTTAAAGAGGACATTCCTGAGGTGGTCCCTTTTTAATTTGACTCTCGGATAATGCCGGGTAAGCCGGATAATCAAGATAAATCTAATCGTTTTAACGCAATTTCACTTAAAACCGGCTTAATTTGGTTCTAATACCAACCGAATTTTTAGAAAATGATCGGACAACTTGGATAAGTCGGATAACTTGATTAAGGGGTCACTCAAATATTACGGCAGGCTAAAAATCTTTTAAATGCCGCTAAACTTGATTCTGTCGACCTGCAATATTAAAATACCAAGAGAAAATTATAAAATTTGTGATTATAACATAAGGCGTTATGTGATTATTACTTAACGCTTAAAGTTTAACAAAGATTTTATTTAGTATTTCGTTTAAAATAAGGTTGGTTGGACTCTTGGGCCCTAAAATAAAAATACTACTAAATTTATTTTTTAGAAATTTATCTTTAAGATGATGACGTCACAACGCACTTGTAGTGCTGAAGTTTTAAATAAAGGGAGTCTATTTTCTTTCCGTAAAATTTAATACATTTTTTATTAAAAGTGTGCGCACATGTAATTTGTGACATCCAATGCTAAAACATAGTTACCAACTAACAAATAACAATTATAATTGTTACTAGATTTTATTGTCTCCACTCTTTTCCGTGACAGAAAACGTCACACTAAGGCTCTCTAGTTTTTAACTGTCACGAAATATTTTATTTTCAAAAAAAATTTTGGATTATTTTGTACTAAAATATACTTGTATCAGAGAATGCTACAATGTAGCATAAAGTTGTAAAAAAAAAAAATATTTACTTAATCCTTTCTGTGTCGTGGTTAGAACGCCCTTAGAGTAAATTTTTATAGAGACAACCCTAAGAAGTACTTTAAGGGCCCTAAAAACCCTACAATCACGCAAATATCGATAAAATTGCTATAAAACCAGCCCTAGTGTTTGGACTTTTATAAACATTTTAAAACCTTAATATCTATATTTATTCTTTTTGAGTATAAAAATTAGCTGCAAAATAGCCTGATGAAAAGTTTTTAACCCATGCCAACAAGGCCCCGAAATTACCCCTAAATCCCGAAAAAGTGCAATATTACGTTAATCTACGCAACGAGTATGGGGTCTAAGCGCCATTTAACATCAACATTTTAACAAAAATATCATCAAAATGTTGATGTTAAATGGCGCTTGGACTCCATACTCGTTGTAATATTTTAACACGTTCGCTGCCGACGAAAATTGTATAGAATGTAGCGGTCGCGTTCAAAATAAATTTCCCGCTTTATTATTAGAGATAGGAAAGTGGATTTATTTATTTTGTAGAGGAATGTTTAGGTGTCCTTGACTATGTATAGGTGATGGGCCCACCAGGTGGGTTGTCGGCTGCTAACACGTTAAAATAACTAAAATAGAAAAAAAAATGTGACATAAAAACTTTTTTATTTAATATTTTATTTCAGTAGCACAAATTAATAGAAAATGCACTTCTTTGGAACTTAGGGTCAATTTCGGGCTCTTGTCGGTACGGGTTAAAAACTTTTGATCATGCTAAGATTTCCCAGGCTTATTTTTATACTGAAAAAGAAAAAATATTGACATCAAGACTTTTTTAAATTTTATAAAATTACAAAAACTAGGGCTGGTTTTATACGAATTTTATCGATATTTGCATGATTTTAGGGTTTTTAGGGCTCTAAAAGTATTGTCTATGTAAATTTTTACTCTAAGGCCGTTCTTAGTTCCATGATAAATAAAAAAATTAAGTAAATAGTTTTTTTGGACCACCCTAATGCTACATATTAGACGTGTCAAGTGGTAAAGGTAAAAACAGTTCCAAAAGTTAAATTACTTGAACTTTTTGAACGCATTCTAAAAACATTTCGCCCAGTAAATTTCGAAACATTTTATTAAAAAAAAAATATTTTTGGTTCCTTGTACTAGTCAACTCTGTACATGATATCTAGTAGGTAACCCATACCAACTCCAATGTATTACTCGAATATCGATGGCCCAGCGTACAAAGGTGCTAAGTACCGGATGGCCTAGCGTAAAAATCTGCTAAGTACCGGTAACGGTTACGGTACTTAACATATTTTTACATAAAATAGTGTACATAACTCGTTGGAAAGTGTATTTCATACACTCGTGGGGTTTCTCACTCTCCTAGCGGCTCGTTCGTAAACCTTCCCACTTTCCACACTAGTTATGTAATATACTATACCATAGTAACGATATCTCAGTATAAAATTTAACAAGTAGGGTCAAGTTTATAATATTATAAGAAATAAAATCAAAGTTACTAAATGAATTAATTTATCGTTTAAAACTAATTTTAGACTATATTAAAAAACAACTAATAAAAAACTAGTTTTTTTTTTTTAATCTAATAACACTGTTATATTATGCAAATTATATAAAATTTACATTATTTTCGTAATGTTTTTATGAATATTCTAATAAAATGCATAGTTTTTGAATGCATAATGCAAGTATATTGAAATAAATAAATTGCGTATAAGTTAAACAACCTTTTCCCTTAATTGTGGCAGTTAAAAATCCCTTAATTTTTATTTTTATTTTATGTTAGTAATAAATATTCGATTTAAGTCTATTATTCCATCAATTTTTTTGAATAAATTACTTGTTTTTTGTACTATAAAAGAGATTCCTCTTGAACCATAAGGCGTCATTTGGTTTTAGTTCTTCAGAATCAAATCAGAATGAGGTTCGCAGTGGTAAGTACCATATTATTTTTTTAGTAATAAGAATTTTTATAATTGTTATTTATGGTACTAGTGGGTAAAGTAAGATATTGCCCATGAGAGGGCAATATCGGATTACCCATGAGTGCCATACAAGGTTTTATCCAATAAATAGCTTAGAAATTCATATTTTTATTAAAAATTTTAATGACATTTACAAGAAAATAATTTGACAAGTGACAGTTGAGTGGGTAAAATAAATAATTATCCACTCAATAAAGTAAAAGCCACGCGGGGGTTATTATTGATTTTATCTATTTAAAATAAAGCTGGTAATTGTCTCATTATCTGTATGTATTGGATAAAATGTTTTTTCACTACTAGCTTAATAAGGTACCATTATTTAAAAATTATTTATTAAAAACATGAATATTTATTCATGTTTTTAACCTGAGAAATTAAATCTCTGCACCTAGAACAGACGTCCCCCTCAGTATTGGTTTGTCGTATCTCCATTTTCGGACATTTTGAGATTTTTACTGATTTGTGAAAAGTACTTTAATGTCCAACAAATATTTTATCAATATTTGCTTAAATTTCCAAAATAAATTGTCGTATCTCCAAAAAATATTTTAAAATGTCAATGTTGTTTTGTCGTATCATTTTTAAAAGAAGAAGTTAGCCTTTAATCAAAAATATTATCATAAATCAAAAAATATAAATATAATTACACTATTGTTGTACTTATTATTAAAGTATTAGTGTGAAAACCGGTTAATTGAACAAAAAAAAATACCTGAAACTTAGTTCTTACTCAATTAGGTATTAGTAGTATTATATGCCATATAATTACTATTGCCTTAATAATAATAATAATAATACATTACCCTGGTTTATGAAAATCATGATAATAATTAATATTTTAATAACTGCTCAATCTACTTATCAAAAATAATTTTTAAAAAAAGTTATAAGAGCTTAGTGGAAGTGCAAAATACTGTATAATACTATTTAATATTTTTAGAGGGCACATTGGGGGCAGGGGGCAAGGGGATTTTTTTAATGACATGCGGTGTTGTGAGATATATTATTTTAAAATTATTAAATTCTCTTTTTAACCATATAATTAAAAAAAAATTGAAGGTGTTAAATTTTTTGTTTAAAAATGCCATTTTCTTTAAAAAAAAATATTTAAAATTAGTTTTTTTATTATGAAATTAATTATTAAACGAAAATTGTTTGATTTTTTTTAAAGAAATTTTGACGAAACTTACCATTTTTAACACGTTTTCAACCCCCCAAAAAAATAAAAAAAATAAGGTCAAATAGAGAATTTAAAATAATATATCACTCGACCTTCATTTAAAATCATTGTACCCGGGTACCCCCTCACCATTTTAAATAAACACCATTTTATGCTCCCATTAGGCTCTTATAACTTTTGTAAAAAACTATTTATGATATATTCAAATATTTAGGACTTTTTCATGATAAATAGACCACTTCTCGGACCACCCATGGTGCTTTTTATAATTATATTCCGTAAGGCTATCTTTCTGTGTTTATTTTTAACGTTGATGATTCATAACTGAGTTTACGCCGACTGCTGATTATAAGGATTAATCCTACCAGTTAAAAAAAAAAACAAAAAAGTTAAAGGGGCGCAATGAGAAAATAACTACTAAGCTTTAAGAACAACTTCAGGCAGGCAAATAGCTCATTCCATCCCCGGATACTCCATTTTTTTTTACTATTTTTATTTTTTGTTTTAATCCGATTTAATCAAGTTTAACTTACATTTACATTTACATTTTTATTTAACCTCGTACTATTCTACTTAATTAAGCATCCCCCTAGTCCAGGACTTGTGTGGGCTAGTAGTAGAGGGAACCACCGGCTTTAATTGATTTTCGAACCAATTTATATATTACTTGTACGGTAAGATTATAAAAAAATATTTATTTTTTAGTTTGCCGTAGTAGCCTTAGCGGCGTTCGCTTCGGCCACAGAAAATAAGGCCGGAAAAACCAAAAGGAATGGATTTACTGAAGCAGATGTTCAAGCTTACGGAAGTTCATTTGGCTACGGAAGTGGATTTGCTGGTGGAGTTGGAAATACTCAAGGACATGGAGTCGCTTACGGAAATGGACTCAGCTACAGCGCAAACGAGGCCAGCCGCGGATATGGACTCCCCTATGGAAATGGGCTTAATTACGGAAACGGATTCGCTTACGGAAATAGCTTTGCTCAAGAAAATGGATTTGTGAATGACGCCGTAGTTTCTAATGGAGCTGCTGGATTTTCCTCTGGTGATATTGTAGAATCAGGATTTACCTCAGGAGTTAATGCCGGAAATACTGCATCAGCTGGAGCTTTTTACGGATATGGAGTACCACAAACTTATAGTTCCGGCGCTTTGTTAAACTCTGGATCTTTTGATCACCAGTCAGTCAGGGTAAATATTCAAGAACCAAAAACTGAATACCGTTACTACACCCAACGTGTGGCTGTACCAGTTGCCCAACCCTACCCAGTAACAGTTACCAGAACCGTTGGAGTTCCACAACCCTACCCAGTTCATGTAACCAAATCTGTACCAGTACCTGTCAAAGTAAATGTACCAGTCGAAGTACCAAGACCATACGCCGTAAGAGTACCACACCCAGTCCCAGTACCAGTCCAAGTAAGGTACCCAGTCGAAGTACCAAAACCATACCCAGTACATGTAACTAAAACCGTACCAGTAGAAGTACAAAAACCGGTATACGTACCTCAGCCATACCCAGTTCAAGTACCAGTACCAAAACCATATGCAGTACCAGTACCAAGCCCAGTACCTGTCCCAGTACCAACACCAGTGATAGTTAAAGAACCACATGTAGTAAACGTTGGTGTTGAGACTCATCAAGTTTTACGTTCAGCTGTTGTGACACCAGTCCAAGGATACCAACAACAGTCCTTTTCCTCTGGACAAGAAGTAGGCGCCGCCGGTGGTCAAGTTTCAGTAGAAGCTAACCTCAGATCCAACTTTTTATCATCTGGTGTAGCACCATCAGAAGTTTCATCAGGAGTTTTTAATTCCGGTTCCTACTTGGCTCCATCTGTTCAATCTGGTGAAGCTTTGTCTTCCGGATCCTTCAGTTCTGGAGTCTACAATTCTGAAGGCTACAACCCTGTAGTATACAATTCTGGATTTGAAAACGCCGGAGTTAACAACTTTGCTTTCCAAAACGCTGGAGTCCAAAATTCCGATTTTTTCAAATCTGGTTCTGGTTCATATGGTTCCTATGGTTCCTATCAAATTCAGCCAGCAGTTTCCCACGGAACTTTTTCAACTAACAAACTTGTACGTGATACCAAAAAAGATGATAAGAAAGAAAAGAACTGATTACTAATATTTGGTATAATTAAAACTAATACTATTTATTAACTAATAAAAATAAAAAGTTTTAAATTTTATATGTTTTTTAATTCTTGCTCATAATTTTTAGTTTTTTCCACTGTAGCATTGTTTTAATTCATTAGATGGCGATAATAATGATTTTTAATCAAATCTATTGTTGTTAATATTTTAATATTCTTAATACGAAGTGTTTACTTTTTTTGAAAATAAAGGACCACGTACATTTCTTATGGAAAATGGCTCCAGGTACACGAAAAAAAAAGGTCTTGTCCACCAGACAAACATTTCTATAGGTTTTGGGGGTCTCTGAATCCGAATCGAGGATTGGTTTGATTCGGTCAGATCGCATTTCGTTCCTAAGGGGTCGTCCATAAAATACGTCACACCTATAGGGGGAGGGGGTCAGGCATTTGTGACAAAGTGTGACATTGGTCGAGTTTGACGTCAAACCAAAAATTTTATTGACCTCAAAATGAAACGCTGCGCAAAGTGCTACAGAATTACTATAATACAGAGTTATCGTCATTCGTCATAATGACCACAACTCAGATGATGAAGATACAATATGATTGAGAAACGAAGAAGTGGATACCCATTGCATTCCTGACTGAAAAGTCAGACAAAGTTGAGGGGATACCAGTGATTCAAGACATCCAAAGGGTTGATTCACCCTGGACGAAGATCGATTAAAAATATGAGATTTGAGTGGAGAAAATTTTAATCCCAAAGTTTTTAAAATACTATAAATTATTTGTGATAAGATCTATGTAAATGTATGTATATTTAAGCGGTCTTTCTACCTTCAAATTTTAAAAATATTTTATTTTTTATTATTTTTTTAATATAGAAAGAAAAACGATATCATTGTGAAATTTTTGTGAATATGTTTATTTACATTAAAAAAATATAAAAAATTGATTTTTAATGCTATTTTTTTGGCCATAATTTTTTTTTTGGAAAAGCCATCAAAAAACGGCGGTCGCCATGATTCCGGCGGTTTGGATTGACTGAAAAAAAAAACGGGATATTATTCAGTCGCTATAGCCCAAACTAGAAGAAATGATTTTTTAGTGAAATTAGAGTGTGACGTCACATGGGGGGAGGAGGGGATCACGACTTTGTGACAATGTGTGACATGAGGGAGGGGGGTCCAAAATCACCTAAAAAAGTGTAACGTATTTTATGGACGACCCCTAACCTCAAAAAAGTAATGAAAGTCCAAACACTTTTCATCACGCGTTTGAGTTTAGGAACGAAATGAGAACTGACCGAATCCCAGATTCGGATTCAGCGACCCCAAAAACGTATAGAAATGTTAGTCACGTCTGGTGGACAAGGCCTTTTTTTTCGTGTGCCTGTGTTTTGTTGAGTCAGTAAACGGAGTTGGGCGGGGGTCAAAAAATGTTTAAATAACCTAATATTTGGTGTTCAAGTGCAATAGTATTTTAATTGAAACAACATAGGGGGTGGGGTGCATATTAAGAATTATATTTTTTTTTTGAAATGCCCTAATATCCAGGCTGGGAGGCTCAAGTCTTTATCACTTTAAATATATCCTTATTAAGCCGGTCTAGAGCCTCACACTCTCCAATGATGTAGTAGGATGTTTCCTCACAACACACATGACATAGTGGATCATGTATAACCCTATTGAGTCTTTGGGACGTCTAAGCCCTGTTAACAGGCCTACACTGTAAATAAAAATAATAAAAATACCATAAATATGTTTTTCCATTGTAACGGTTCTTCATTTTTTAGATATTATATTTCAGAAAATAAAATACCACGTAAAATTAATAATTATAAAGAATATAGAATATATTGTATTATATGCCAATGCTATAGAAAACTAAGAAATATAAGAATTATTCAAAATTTACAGGTCTCAACAAGTTAAACTTTTTATTGTATTCTTTTGTAAAGGAGTAATCAATTTTATGTTGGTTTTTGGTATCAATAATTTATTATTCATAAAAGTCTAAAATGCTTTTAGTTAGGAACCTAAGTACTGCCTATCAGATTTTGAAACGACGCGTCTCTAAAGGTGTTTTAACCAATAGCATCTTGCCACATTTTTATGTTTTTTGGTAGTATAAAAGGCTTTTATTTTTAAACAGATCATTATTCTGATCCTAGTATCCTTCTATCGTTATCATTCCGATTCTAGTATTATTCAAAGGTATAGTTTAAGAAATTGTAAAGTATTCTTACTAGCCTTTTCGGTGGGGTTAGTTAAAGTTAACAGAAAATGGTTAATATGTATGGAAATGTCAAATAATTAAAAGTTCAATATGTTCAGAAGCCATAGCCAAGTGTAAAGCCAAGTGTTTAAGCAATTTTTACTGTAAAGAAGATAATATTATAATGTAAGTCCATTTTAATTTAAGTTATATGTTCACCAATATTTTTAATTGATTAAGGGCCACTTGCACCAACGATGGTTTAACTTTAAACTTGGATTAAATTGACGGTCAACCAATCATCACGCAGCATTTTTAACTTAAACTCGGTTTATTTGAGATACTCCCAGATCAAAAGTTGGTGCAAGTGGCCCTAAGTTTATTAAATATAATTGTTAAGATTAACAGAAGACTTTAAATTAATTTCTCCAACCTCTATTACTTTCTGTTCAAACAAACTGTTTAACGAACCCGTATAAAATATATTTGTGATTGGTAGGGTTAATATCTTGACGAGAAAAATACACATCACATATGAAGGTGGTCAAAAAAGTTCCACCATATATGTCCCACGGGATAAAAAACTCTGCATCACACCATACTAAGTGCAAATATTGTCAGTACAGTAAATTTTCAATACTTTAATCCAAAACTCGACTACAATTACATGCATATTTTATAAAAGTAATGTTTTTTTTGGATAATGATCCATTCAAAAACTAGATGAAACGTTGCAAGCACCCTGTCAAAACATCGGCACTATTGTACACTAGAGCCATCTAGTTTGCAAATTTCAAACTAGGTGTTTTGTTTGATTTTAAATTCTGTATCTTTAAAACATTATATTCTAGCAAAAAACTGTATATAATATTTTTATAGGGCTTAAAAAGAGCTTTTATTTAAAATATAATTTTTTGAAATCGGGTTATACTGCTTTAAAAGCCAATATCTCGAAAACAATGCGTTTTAGGAAAACGTTGTTTATAACATTTTTTGACCAATTTAAAATTATCTTTTATATAAGTGCTAAATTAACTAAATACAATAATAATTGCCTTAATTATAAACAAAAAACGCTAAAAATAGGAGTTTTACCCTATTTTTACCCCCTTACCCCCAAAATCTAATCAGCTCTTCGGAATATGATAAGAAACAATATGCAAAAAACCGAAAGTCGATATCTCATGTAGAAATGGAGTCAGAGAGTTTACACCCAGACAGAGAGATGGACGCAAAATTTTTTTTTACTGATTTCAACTCAGAATGGTCTAAAACGTCGAGAAATGTGAAAAAAACGTGGTCAAAGATTTTGAATTTTCGGCGAAGACTCTTACCTAGTAACGAGAGTTTAAATAAAAAGAAACAAAATAATCTTAAAAAATTACGAAAATATCTATTTCATTGTAATCAAAAACAAATATTACATTTTTGAATTAATTTAATATTTTAAATATAAATATTATTAATTTTTATGTTACCTCGAGCTCTATTAATTATATTCAATATTATTAATACTAGTCTCCAAAAATTATATACAATGTCCAATAATTTAAGTTTTTTAATATATTAAATTATTAGATACTGTTATCTAGTTGACTACACTTAATAGTAATTCTCTACCGTGGTTTATATATTATTTTTTTCACTACTAGCTCATTTATTCTTATTATTTAACATTTTTATATCAATAATAAACTAAAATGTTTGCTGGATCTTAATTAACCGCGCAAAAACAAGTAGCCTTTCAAATCGCCATTTTTGAAAACAAGTGAATAAATTGATTTATTCACTGAAAGTTGACAGTTCTAGTGGGTGGAATTTTGGTATTTTTTAAAATGTGTGAAAACATCGGTAAGTTGTTTATTTACTGAATAATATGTTATATTCTATAATTATTTCATTTATAATATTTTCCATGCTCATTTTTTATCCAATGGCAAAATATTGTTGCATTTGTCCATTAAAATCTATAAGCAATGACATGTCTTTGCAGTTTAAGGAAAAGTGGCAGATGTCAATTGTTTATAAAATTTACTCCTACTAGGAGAGAAATAGTTATTTATGACACTAGTGGGTAAAGTAACGCTAACGCCTCGCAGGTTAATTTTCGAGAGGGCAATATCGGTATACCCATGAGTGCCATACAAGATTTTATCCCATAAATAGCTTAGAAATTTATATTTTTATTAAAAATTTTAATGACAATTTACAAGAAAATAATTTGACAAGTGACAGTTGAGTGGGTAAAATAAATAATTATCCACTCAATAAAGTAAAAGCCACGCGGGGGTTATTATTGAGTTTATCTATTTAAAATAAAGCTGGTAATTGTCTTATTATCTGTATGTATTGGATAAAAATTATTATCGCTATATGTAAAGAAAATTGATTTCACAGTTTGAAAACATGATAAATAATGGTATGTTCTAAAGCTAGTAGTGAAAAATAGTATATTATTTACCAAGTGAGAGAAGTTTAACATTTTTGACCTGCGTCAAATTGCAAGACGCGGTCTAAAATGTTAAATCTTCACTCACGTGGAAAATATAGCATTTTTTTCACTACCAGTACAATTAATTAGCTATTTATTTATTTATTTATTTTACTAAAATTTAATGAAAAAGCTTATAAATTTAAAATATCACGCCAGCCGTTCGCTGCCATTAAAAAAACAAATGAATAACTTGACATTTCTGGCAGAAATTTTCTGGTGATCTGCTAAAATTATTAAGTTAGAAAGTGTTTCCGTGTTAAGTGTAATAAAATATATAAAAATGGAAAGTAAAATGCAAAGTGATGATTCTGGTACTCCCCCAGAAATAAGGAGACAGGCGAAAACTGTGAGGGAGAATCTATTGCCTCAAAAATCAATATATGGGGGTTGTACCTCTAGTAATATATGATCCTTAAGGTAATATATGGGTTGAATATGATGGACCAGTGATTTTCACTTTTCGAAGTGTTTTTCGTAAAACATGTTTTATAGGTACTAATTTAGTTAATATTTTTTAATTTATCATGCAATAAATAAATTTGGTGCCTGAAGACACTTGTAAGTAGCAATGTGATTTAATAATTAAGTGAAACGTCAGATGCCAAAACAGCTGAATAAAAATTCATTATTAACCATGGTGCAATATCATTATTTTTAGAACCTCTGACGTCATAGGTAGAGGAATAATATTTCTACCAATGAAAAGTACAGTAATAAAGACGCGCTTTTAGGCTGGTGGTGAAAAAACGAATTTTTCGGACATCTTTTATTAAACTATTCATCAAATATATTAAATAATTCTTTTTAAATACCATTTATGTACCTATTTTGCATAAAGTGATAAACTTGTAACGGGCTTGCTATAAAAGTAATTTGTTTTGTATACAAGTTTATCATTCACTTTTTGATCCTCAGAGATGAAGTTCCAAGTGGTAAGTTTTAAAAAAATAGTGTCATTGTTTAAAATACAGGATTTAAATCTACAGTTTTTGTAGAAGTAAAATAATAGTTCGGTGTGGGAAGGGCTGCTCTTGCATGTTTACAGTCGTTTCTCGTAATCCCGTAATTGGATTACGAGAAACGACTGTAAACATGCAAGAGCAGCCCTTCCCACTCCGTGTGAAAAGACAGCACGCTTTTGTATGCAACTAAAAAGGGATAACCTAAGACAGTTTTCAAGCATCGTAACAGGTCACTGCAAACTAAATAAGCATCTTAACATCATGGGGAAGCCAGTCGACCCCATCTGTAGAGGATGCTACATGGAAGAGGAAACAATGGAACATGTGTTATGTCACTGTCCAGCGTTAGCCTTAATAAGAGGGTCCATGCTAGATGAGTACTGGCTCGACAGGGCCGGTATAAGCAGCATCACTCCCAGACATCTTCTTAGATATATTCAAAGAATTGGATGGCTGAGAGGTTAAATTGCTGCGACCAAAGGGAGGTAGTACAATGGACCCAACTAAGTGGCCTAAGTGCGTGTAGATAGCTACCCTCCACCCTAATAACCATAACCATAATAACCATAACCATAATAACCATAATAGTTCGGTGAAAACGTTTAATGTTTTTTTTTGTGTCACAGCCCGTTTTGCATATAAAGATTAAATCTATTTCTAGTAAATAATGTTTTTTTTATCATAAGGTTAACGACCGAATTAAGAATCAACTGTCAGAATTTAACTAGCAAATAAATTCATGTAAATATTTTTTTTTTAATTTATTTATGTATCATTTACTACAGAGTCATAAAGAGCCCCAAATGAGCTTTTGGCTTGTGCTAGGGGCTCTCCATTAATTGAGCAATAGTGAATTTCTAAGGTAACTATCTCAGCAAATTTTGACAGAAAATTCATTGTTGGGCCGGGTGCGGAGGTCAAGCGATTAGCGATTAGACTCTGGTCCTTTTTATCAAGCCGGTAATACTATTTATCCAATACATACAGATAATGAGACAATCAGTCCTATTCACATGTACCATTGAGATTGAAATGTGTGGAAATATTGACGAAAATTTCAAGGTCGTTTACGTCAACTGTATTAAAATATCATGGTATTGTAATTTTTCTCAATATTGAACAGATTTCAATGGTACATGTGAATAGGCCTGAATTACCAGCTTTATTTTAAATAGATAAACTCAATAATAACCCCCGTGTGGCTTTTACTTTATTGAGTGGATAATTGTTTATTTTACCCACTCAACTGTCACTTGTCAAATTATTTTCTTGTAAATGTCATTAAAATTTTTAATAAAAATATGAATTTCTAAGCTATTTATTGGATAAAACCTTGTATGGGACTCATGGGTAAACCGATATTGCCCTCTCGAAAATTAACCTGCTTGGCTGACGCCTCGCAGGTTAATTTTCTCATAGGCAATATCTTACTTTACCCACTAGTACCATAAATAACTATTTTTTATTTATTTATGTATCATTTACTACAGAGTCAAAAAGAGCCCCAAATAAGCTTTTGGCTTGTGCTAGGGGCTCTCCATTAATTTAGCAATAGTGAATTTCTAAGGTAACTATCTCATAGCAAATTTTGACAGGAAATTCATTGTTGGGCCGGGTGGGGAGGTCAAGCTATTAGCGATTAGACTCTGGTCCTTTTTATCAAGCCGGTAATACTATTTATCCAATACATACAGATAATGAGACAATTACCAGCTTTATTTTAAATAGATAAACTCAATAATAACCCCCGTGTGGCTTTTACTTTATTGAGTCGATATTTATTTATTTTACCCACTCAACTGTCACTTTTCTTGTAAATGTCATTAAAATTTTTAATAAAAATATGAATTTCTAAGCTATTTATTGTATAAAACCTTGTATGGCATTCATGGGTAAACCGATATTGCCCTCTCAAAAATTAACCAGCTTGGCTGACGCCTCGCAGGTTAATTGGGCAATATCTTACTTTACCCACTAGTACCATAAATAACTATTATTCTACTTTAAAAAGGATTTGTTGTTGTTTTCCCCGGGACATACTTTAATGATAGTCTAAGAGCCATTTATACTTCATTATTTGCTCCCAGCTGTATTTAATATATGTCTTAAAGTACATTCAAATGAAGCTACTTGCAGGTCCTGGATCGGGTTTCTTTGGATGCTAGAAGCTTCGAAAAGGTGGTGAAATGGGGTCGGGAAAAATATATTTTTAACTTACCGAGTCAAACAAATTACATTTATTACATTTAGATTAGTCTATTTTCACAGTTTTACATAATTATTCAGTAGGCCAAGGGGTAAAAAAGGCTTTGCGAAGTTTATTTGACATATGACAACACCAAAAAGTCTAAAGAATTTTCATTTAACCAAAATGTCATTTTATAAATTCTCATTTCTGTAAAAAAAAAAGTATCACATATGCCAGAGGCATATTTTAAAGACTGTTCTTACCCCTTGGCCCCCGTATTATTATGTATAACTATGAAAATAGCTTAATCTAAATGTATTAAATGAAATGTATATGACTAGGCAAGTTAAAAATAAATTTTTTGGTAGCTCATTGCCAGAGCTTTTGAAGCTTCTAGCAACCAAAGCGGAGCCTAGCAATTTGAAAATAGCTTAATTTGAATGTACTTTAAAACATATATAAAATATAGCCTACTATAAGAAATCAGAACTTCTGTTATCGGAATTTTCAGTCTATTGGTCACCCATAACATGATTTTTAAAAACTTACTCTATAATAGTAATGCAGTGCCTTGATCACGATTGTCATGATTCTTTATGTTAATTACTGTTTTAATAATTACTATAAGATAAGATTAAATTTTTTTTGATCATTTTAATCATAAAATTTTAATTTGGCTTATTTTTCTAGGTTTGCATCGCCTTGTGCGTGGCTTCGGCATTAGCTGGTAGTAAGAAACTGGATAAATCTGTTAAGCGATCTGTTGGTCTTTCCGGTGATTACTCCTCTGCTGGTTTGGAAGGCATTTCAACCGGTGGTCTTGTCAACAATGGATTCTCATCTAGCAGCTTTTCCAATGGAGGTGTAATCTCATCTGGATTGTCCAGCGGAGTCGCTGATGCCGGTCTCATCTCCAGCGGTGTTTCCCACGGTGGTTTAATCGGAGGTGGATCAATTGTTGATAGCGGTCTCTCCCATGGAGTGATTGGAGGTGCATCAGTAGTTGACAGCGGTCTCTCCCATGGAGCTACTTACGGAAGCGGTCTTTCTACCCTCGGAAGCGGAATTGCTTCCGCAAGTGGTTATGAAAGCGGTATTTCCACCTACGGAAATGGACTTTCCACCTTAGGAAGTGGTCTTTCCGGTGGATCAGTAGTTGGTAGTGGAATCGCTACTGGCTCTGTCATCGACAGCGGCGTATCTCAAGGAGCCTTTGTAGGCAGCGGTTTGAACTCTGGATTATATGGTGGCGCCATCTCCAATGGTGCTGGTTTGGGTTACGCTTCAGGATATGGCTTAGGTGCTGCTTCAGGATATGGTGCCATCTCAGGAATCTCAGCCAGTGGATACTCATCTGGAGCTTTATTAAACTCTGGATCTTTCGGTCAGGAATCAGTCCATGTAAATTACCAACGACCTGAAACTGAAGTCCGTCATTTAACCCAACGTGTAGCTGTTCCAGTTCCCCAACCCTACCCAGTCACAGTAACCAAAACCGTATCTGTACCTCAACCTTACCCAGTGTCTGTCCCAAGAGCTGTACCAGTACCAGTCAAAGTAGGTGTACCAGTTGATGTACCAAAACCATACACTGTAAGAGTACCACAACCAGTCCCAGTACCAGTCCAAGTAAAATACCCAGTTGAAGTACCTAAACCATACCCAGTACATGTAACCAAATCTATCCCAGTCGAAGTACCCAAACCAGTATACGTTCGTCAACCATACCCTGTTCAAGTACCAGTACCCAAGCCCTACGCTGTACCAGTACCAAAACCTGTAGCCGTACCAGCACCATACCCAGTTCATGTTAAGGAACCATACGTAGTAAACCTTGGATTATCCACTTATCAAGTAGTTCGCGATGCATATGTAACTCCACTTCATGGATACCAACAAAGCCAATTTTACTCCCAGGCAACTCCAGCTATCTCCGGATTTTCATCTGGTAGCCTCCTTAACTCTGGTTTGTCCTCAGGATTAAACTCTGGTTTATCTACTGGTTTTGCATCTGGAATTAGTTCTGGAGTATCCGGATTATCTTCCGGAATCAACTCTGCTGAAGTTATCGGTTCCGGATTAAACTCTGGAGTTACCTCCGATGTACAATCTAGCGGAGTTGTCAGCTCTGGTTTGACATCTGGACTTACTGGCATTAGCTCTGGAATTCACTCTGGAGAAGTGATCAACTCTGGATTAGCTTCCGGTGTAGGTTCTGGAATCCTAACTGCTTCCTCCGGTGTTAACCATGGAGAATTATTGAACTCTGGAATTCACTCTACTGACTCTTTTGGAACTTCTGGAGTACAATCCGCAAACCTCGTATCTTCTGGACTCCACCAAACTGGAGGTGCCATCAGTTCTGGATTCGTTTCTGGACAAGAAACTGGATACCACTACGATTCTCCAGCAGCCAACAAGTTTGTACGTGATACTCCAAAAGTACAAGAAAAAAAACATTAGATTAGTTTAAGATTATTATAATTAAAATAAAAGCAAAAATATAAATAAAAATGAAAAAAAAAACTCTTGTTTTGTCTACCCAACTAAAATTATTAAATTTCACAATTATAACACTGGTTATAAAATGAATATTTCATAACAGTGGTGCCATCTCTTTTAACATTGTTGATAATTTGGCTAGTGATAATTACTGTCAATTATTCCTAAATACAGGATCACAAAAAAAATCCAGCAAGATTTCATTTTTTTTTATGGAAATATTGCTAAATAAAAATTATTTATGCCATTATTTGCAGATTTTAAATATCTACCGTGGTTATTATTTTGCAAATGACCACCCTAATTTGTTTTAAAACCACAACCACAGTGACAAAATTTTATCATAAAGCTGTTAAAAACCGAAAATTTAACGGTGTTTCTCCAGTGAGTCGGAGGGGGTCAAAATTAACCAAAAAGTGGGTTACGTAATACTTACAGGGCTCTATTTTTATTTTTTTACTAATTAGGAACCAAAAAGCAACACTGCTTTCCCTTTAAAATAAAATGTTAAAATTGAAACTATGTACATACCCTATTGAAAATGACGGGTCTGCGCGGTTATAAATGTTGCATAGACCGGACTTGAGCGGGTGATTTTCATCTGCTCAAGTCCGGTTTATGCACCATTTATACCCGCCCAGACCCGTCATTTTCAGCAGGGTATACATAAATATATTTATCAAAAAAAAAAATATAACTAATTATTTTTGTCCACCATATTAAATCCGCCATTTTATTTATTAAAAATTTATTACTATTTTTAAAATGGACGACCTCTTAAACGCTTGTTTTCCAATTTCGCAAAAAAAGATTAATTTCGGTTTTTACCAGCATTATGATAAAAATTTTCCACTGTGCCTGTGGTTTTCAAACAAATTAGGGCTCAGGGAGGTCTTGAAAAGAATGATAATAACATTTTTTGTATAATTTTATTTTACCTTTTATCTGGTTTGGTTTTTAAATTTTTCTTTCATTGTGAATAGTGAAAAAAATATGTTTAGAAACAATTTTTTACATTTTGGGGAAAAGGGGGCGAAAGCTAGAAAAAAAATGATAAATTTTTTGTATAGTTTTATTTAACGTTTTTTGTGGTTCATATTTTTTTTTATTGTAAATAATAAAAAAATTAGGACGAAAACAAAAATTTAACGCCCCTTTTACCCCCCTTTCCTCCAACCGATTTTGCTCAAATACGAACTTGTCCAATATAATATAAAAATACATATGCATACTAAATTTTAAGTCGCTATCTCAAAGCGTTCTTAAGTTATCGTGGATACAGACAAACCGACAGACAGACAGACAGACCATCATTTTTTGATTGCTTATTTTGATTTTTTTCGACGTTTCAGGAAAAAATAATAAAGTAAAAAGTAGTGTAATATCTTTTATTCCCAACTGTATATAATAAATAAATAAATAAAAAATTACATGTGTTAATAAAGTTTTGGAAGAACGTGATTTCTTGTCCCACTGTTTTTCACGCTTGGACTTGACCTGTAATGAAAAATAGAGACTAATTATTAAAGGTCCGCAATTTAAATGGCTGAACTGCTGTTGTCATGATAAACACCAAAGTACTTTGATAAACACGAAAATAATTAAATTTTGTTTAAAAAACCTAAATGTACAGTTTTAGTCAATGTTTGTTACTTCTAAGGCTGAAAAGGATAATAAATATTATAAACTGTGCCTTGTGAGCTATCAACAAATGCTTTTTGTGGTTGTTTTTTTGGGTTACGCGTATGTGAAACTTCAGTTTTATATGATTGTGCTTTTCTTGTGAAATGCAGGAAAAAATATTTGTGGTGAATATGAAAAGAACTAAAAAACTAAGTATTATAGTATTATTTTCTTCATTTCAATTCAAACATCTAAGTTTCAAAAAATTAGTAAGGTACTTTATTTTTAAATAAAAATAGTTGCGAATAAAATAGTATAAAAGTCTCCCGGAAAATGGTACTTTTCCTCGACCTATAAATGGTCTCGGAAAAGTAGTATTTTCCGAGTCTGCCTGTAATCTACTATACAGGAAATTCAATAAAACCTGCAGTTGCAATTGTGTGGTAAAAGGCAAAGATCATACCAGTTCGGGTGCGACTCGCGTAATTTCGTCGAAGTTTCGCAAAGGCGGAAACCTTATAAGAAAGCAGCAGAGGTATGAGTCACTGCAGGTTTTATTGCATTTCCAGTATATTGCATGGAGACCCTTAAAAAAAGTCCAAACAAATCAAATCAATTAATCAGATGATCTTCTGATGCATAAATTAAAACCGGCTTTGATCATAGGACAAAAAAATGTTGATTTTCCAATATTTTAAATAAATTTTATTTTAAATGAATAATTAATATTATCTCGAATCATCGTTATAAAGTATATTTGCATTTTATATATAAATATTTTTTTCTAAAATAAAAATATTAATAAAAAAAGTCTTTGTATTAATAATGCTCTTCGAAATTTTAAAGCTGGATTTTATATTGTGTGTATGGTATTTTATATGAAGCAGTCGGCATAAACTCAGTTATGACTCATCAAAGTTGAAAATAAACACAGAAACATAGGCTTACGGAGTAATTTTGCCGAATTATGAGGGATATTTTTATAAAGGTCATTAAATCGAAACATTTGACGACTAATTTGTTACACACAACAATATAGACTATACATATTAACTATACATATGTATATATATCGGTGTTTTTCAAAGAAAAAAACGACATTCGATTTTTATCTTTTAAGAATACGAAAGTTTTTAATTTTTATGTATCGATAACTTTTTTCCCACCTTACTCGTTTAAATGGAATCATTAAAAAAAATCAAGATAAAAAGAAGGATTGGCAAGACAGGACAAAAGACAATCGCTTGGTGTTTTCCGTGCAAATGTCAACCCCGCTTTAAAATTTATTTTCTACAAAATTTTGTGTTTAGGTTATTTCTTATCGTGTTAAAATTGTGGCTTAGTTATTTGTAGTGACAAAGGGAAGACATGACTACAAAATATATCAAAATATCATTTGTTATTAGAACTTTAAACATGGCGAAAACTGTAATGCCAACTCGAAACAAAAATCCCTAAATCAGTCATCAAGTTAAATGTAAGTTTTTTAAAATTTTAGGGCAAAATATAAAAAATTGTATAAAGCACTTGTTTCATAACTCGTTTTTAGCGCACCAGTACTTTAGAAAACTCGCCGCAAGCGGATAGTTTTCTAAACTCGTACTCGTGCGCTAAAAACTTATTTTATAGAACTAGTATTTTAATATATTATTTTTTTTAATTTCTTTACAGTTTTGTTGGTTTAGTCATACCCTATCTAAAACTATAAGGTATTCTATGTTTGAAAAGTGTTTATGTTTTCCTGCACTCCAAATCAGTCGTAGGCAAATATGTTTTTTTTAATTTAAATTCTTTAAGTAAAATAATTTTTCTATTTTGCAACTCTTATAAGCTCAAAATCACACGCATTTTGCGTGTTCTTATAGGCCCATAAGAGGTCTGTACTTTTTGTTCTTTTGGGTTGGCAACAGACCTGGCCTATCGCTTGACGTTTTCCGTGCAAATGTCAATGTCGCTTTAAAGTTGAATTTTCTACAAAATTTTGTGTTTAGGTTATTTTTACCATGTTAAAATTGTGGCTTGATTAATTGCAGTAAAAAAGAGAAGAGATGACTATAAAATATATAGAAATATCATTTTTTCTTAGAATTTTAAACATGGTGTAAACTGTAATGCCAATCCAAAACAAAAATCCCTAAATCAGTCATCAATTTAAATGTAAGTTTTTTTAAATTTTAGAGCAAAATAGAAAAAATTGTATAAAGCACTCGTTTCATAACACGTTTTTAGCGCACTAGTACTTTAGAAAACTTGTACTCGTGCGCTAAAAACTTATGTTATAGAACTAGTACTTTAATATATTATTTTTGTTAATTTCGTTACAGTTTTGTTGGTTTATCTAAAACTATAATGTATTCATTCTATGTTTGAGAAGTGTTTGTGTTTTCCTGCATTCCAAACCAGTCGTAGGCAAATATGTTTTCTTTAATTTAAAATCTTTAAGTAAAATCATTTATCCAATACATACAGATAATAAGACAATTACCAGCTTTATTTTAAATAGATAAACTCAATAATAACCCCCGCGTGGCTTTTACTTTATTGAGTGGATAATTATTTATTTTACCCACTCAACTGTCACTTGTCAAATTATTTTCTTGTAAATGTCATTTAAATTTTTAATAAAAATATGAATTCCTAAGCTATTTATTGGATAAAACCTTGTATGACACTCATGGGTAAACCGATATTGCCCTTTCATGGGCAATATCTTACTTTACCCACTAGTACCATAAATAACTATTTCCAAATTTTCGTAAAAAAACATTAATATCCCTCTTGAAGAATGCACTTCAGAATACGAAGCATTTCATATTTTCAAATCTTGTTTAAATCATTAATAGTTCATATTATAAATTTTGATTCTCCCCACCTTTCAAATGCACAGATTATGCACTTTTTCCTATAAAAGTGAATCTTTTTGGATACAGTGTTATCATTCAAGATCAACCTGCATTATGAAGTTTACAGTGGTATGTATAATATTGCAATTTAGAAAAAAAAATATGGAAAAGAGAGGTTTATACTTTGCTTGGCGAAAAGTATTCTATTTTTCCGATTTTAAAGATATGTCCAAAAATATGAGTTAATTGTGATTTAAATAAACGTTACTTTCGCGTTTTTATGCATTTTTAATAACACTGGAAATATAATTATATAGTTAGTAAGTAGTTAGTGCCTATTTTCCACCCGTTGCCTATGACAACGGTTGGAAAGTGACAATCAGCTGATTTTACATATCTGCTGTCATAAAATTAGAAACGTCAAACACATAACCTCAAACACATAACCTCAAATTGACAAATTAATTTTAAGATAATTTTTGAGTTTTTTTTGGTGTTTAGGTGTTAGGTGCAAAAACTGTATATGCACCTCGACGCAAAGCATTTCAGTGCACATCGAGTGCTTTTTTTTTTGTTTTGCACTCTCGTGCAATAAAAACTAGGTTCGCGTACTCGGTGCTTAATATACTATAATAATAATACAATGATTAAATTACAAAAAAATAGTGAAAATAAAACAAATAACTACAATTAGGCCGCGTTAAGTAGAAAGCTACCAACCCACATTATGAGATAACAGTAGGTTACGGAACATTTTACCCAATATCTTTTACAGGAATTTAATTAAAGATTACATATTTTGTACATGTTCTGATACATAAACAAGTGAAACAAATGTTTAATTTTAAGTGTTTTAGCCAAAAGCTTTAAAAGTTATCGGGGAAAAAGCTCAACAATTTACTGTCATCTCACAATGTGGGTTGGTAGCTTTCTGCTTAACGCGGCCTAATTATAATTCAGTGTTTCTTAAAATTAAACGAAGTAAATAATAGACATATCATTAATTATAATTATATCGAAGTTTGTAAATTTTACTTAACTTTTTTTTTCAGTTGTGCATCGCCTTGTGCGTATCTTTAGCCTCTGCCGAAGGCCCAAAAAAGGCAGGTTTAGCCAAAAAACGTGATGTCTTTGGTGGATACAACCAATACTCTCTTGGCTCTGGATACTCTGGACTTTCTGGACTTGGTTACCAAAGCGCTGGTTTAGGAGCCTTATCTTCAGGAGGTCTTGCCAACACTGGATTTTCTTCTGGCAGCTTCTCCAACGGAGGAGTAATCTCCTCTGGATTATCCAGCGGAGTTGCTGATGCCGGTCTCATCTCCAGCGGTGTTTCCCACGGTGGAATCATCGGAGGTGGATCAGTAATTGACAGCGGTCTCTACAACGGAGCATCCTATGGAAGTGGTCTTTCTACCTACGGAAGCGGACTCGCTTACGGAAGTGGTTATGGAAGCGGACTCGCTTACGGAAATGGTTATGGAAGTGGACTTTCCACCTACGGAAGTGGCGTTTCTACCCTAGGAAGTGGACTTACCAGTGGATCAGTAATTGGTAGTGGAATCGTCTCAGGCAGTGCCATCGACAGCGGTGTATCTCATGGTTCCCTCATTGGTTCCGGTTTGACCTCAGGATTATACAGTGGTTCCGCCTCCGGATACGGATTAGGATATGGCTCAGGATTTGGTTACGACTCAGGAATTGGTTACGGCTCAGGAATCGCCACCGGATACTCATCTGGAGCTTTGTTGAACTCTGGTTCTTTCGGTCATCAATCTGTACATGTATCTGCTCCAGTCACAACTCAAGAAGTACGTACCCTTACCCAACGTGTAGCTGTACCAGTTCCCCAGCCCTACCCAGTCCAAATCACCAAAACTGTTGGAGTTCCACAACCCTACCCTGTTAGCGTACCAAGAGCAGTACCAGTACCAGTCAAAGTAAGCGTACCAGTTGAAGTACCAAGACCATATGCCGTAAGAGTACCTCACCCAGTTCCAGTACCAGTCCAAGTAAAATACCCAGTTGAAGTACCAAAACCATACCCAGTACATGTAACCAAAACCGTCCCATATGAAGTGCAAAGACCAGTATATGTCCGTCAACCATACCCAGTTAAAGTACCAGTTGCCCAACCCTACGCTGTACCAGTACCAAGACCTGTTGCTGTACCAGTACCAACCCCAGTCGTCGTCAAGGAACCACATGTAGTCAACATCGGTGTAGAAACTCATCAAGTAGCTCACGGAGCCTACGTAACCCCCGCCCAGGGTTACCAACAAAGCACATTCTACTCCCAAGGAGGAATTCATTCCGGAGAAGCCCTTAGCTCTGGTTTGGCTTCAGGAATCCACTCTGGTAGTGTAATCAGCTCTGGTTTGTCATCTGGATTAGCTTCTGGTATCCACTCCGGTGAAGTTATCAGCTCCGGTTTATCTTCCGGTAATTTAGTCAACACTGGTTTATCTGGAGTATCATCCGGAATTCATTCTGGTGAAGTATTCAGTTCTGGATTATCATCTGGTTTAGCTTCTGGTATCCACTCTGGTCAAGTTATTAACTCTGGTTTATCTTCCGGTAATTTAGTTAATGGTGGTTTATCTGGAGTATCATCTGGAATTCATTCTGGTGAAGTATTCAGTTCTGGATTATCATCTGGTTTAGCTTCTGGTATCCACTCTGGTGAAGTTATAAACTCTGGTTTATCTTCCGGCAATTTATTCAATGCTGGTTTATCTGGAGTATCATCTGGAATTCATTCCGGTGAAGCTATCAGCTCTGGTTTGTCCTCCGGCATCCACTCTGGAGAAGTACTTAACTCTGGAAGCTTCTCATCTGGAGCTGAATCTGGTCTCCTATCCTCTGGAGTCCACCACTCTGGTTTTGGAACTCAGCATCAATTTGGTTCTACCAAATTTGTACGCAGTGCCGCTAAAGTACAACAGAAAAAAAATTGAGTTTTGTATAATAAATAAATAAAAAAAAATATATTAAATATTTATATTTTTCTTATAACTTACAATTTATCAAAAACCAAGCGAAACATAGTATACATAACTGACAGTGTCTCCAAGCCAGTTTTTAGTATGTTACGTTGGTGTATTGAGCTGATTAATTGTAAGAAAACTGCCTAAAATTAAAAAAATAAAATTAAAATAAAAAAATAAAATAAAAAATCTTAATATAGTGCTGTTGTCGTGCTGTTTAGTACAAGAAAATCTTTTAAATTTAACAATTATTAAAATTATCAGATATTTGTTTGGGAATTTTGTGATAATCCATTTTTTAATCAAATCAGAGCTTAAAAAAAAACACAAAATGTAATAATTATTGTAATAACTCTCAATATTCCATGAATTAAAAAAAAAAGAATTAATTATTAGTAATTTATGAACAAGGACCATTTATGTTTTTGGGGCGAAAACGGAGCTCAATTCGCGGTTTGGAAACCCTAATCACCCTAAAAATATTCTTTTTCCGTATATCATATACTATTTATTGTAATAATCTAATCATATGTGTTTTTTAGGCGCTGAATCCGAATTTGAGGTCAAAATAGCACCTCATTTGATTAGTTTTGAAGATAACCTCAAAAAACTTTATATTAGTTATACTCGAAAATAACGTTTTTTGAGGTTTGGACTTTCCAAAACTAATAGCATGGGGTGCTATTTTGATCTCAAATTTGGGTTCAGGGCCTCAAAACACATAGGAATACAATTATCTCCAAAATAGTTCTCGACCTTTTTTTTTTATTTTGTGTGGCTGTGGAATATGGGCGTAGCGTACTTTAAAGCATATATTAAAATTTCGAAAAACTAAAATGCTTGGGGTCCCATTTTTTTTTTTTTACCTAAAAGAAAAACGTGTGAAGTTACACAAAAATCAAAGAAGAGTTTGAGGCTCCGCAATGCCAAAAACAAGCAAAAATCCTCACAAAATAAGTGACGAGCTTCAAACTTTTCTGTTTGTCGTCTAACTTTACACGTTTTTCTTTTAGGTAAAAAATGGCACCCCATGCATTTTAGTTTTTCAAACTTTTTATATATGCTATACATAGTACGCTACACCCTACTGTGGAATTGATTATGAAAAAGATCAAAAGTCAAAAATCGATTAAAAAAATCAATTAATTTTATTAAAAAAATAGATCTTCAAAAGAATCGATTAAAAATCAGCCTCCCTCTTGCAAATAAGGTAAAAGAAAAATGCTGAAGAAGATGTCTGAAATATTTGTCTTTATAGTTTTCCGCATTAAAGAAAGTCTCCGACGAAAGGGGGAGGAATCATTCGCGCTCTCTTTTTTCCGTCAAGAGCATTATAAGCCGTGCGTGCCTACAACGGGCCTCCCACTTGCTCACATATTCCAAACATATTTCCCGTAGCCACAGATCCGTGCGTCAAACTATATTATTATGTACGAGTATGTAATACAACGTGCAGGTGTACGCGTGCAGCCTATTATTTGCAATATTTGTTACTATTCACTATCATGTAAAAAAACTAAAACAACTTTTTAAAAATAAAGAAACAAAAAAGAACTTTAAGCATAGTACATGTCCTAAGTTATTTTTTTATAATTTATTGTTCAGTTTTTTTCCGAGAAATTGGGCTTCTTATGTATCGGTCTAGTTAAACACTACAACTTACTAATACATGCAAACAGTGTATAATCAATATTTACGGAAATAAACCGTTTTTTGTGTTCAATTGTATTGTATTTAATTCCATGATGACAATAAGGACCCTTTTCTCACGGGACAAATATTTTGCATATTTATGAATAGTTGTAGAATTTAATTAAATTAAACAAAATTTTGCCTTATATAATTATGTTTAAAACTGTATATTTACACATTGGGATTCCGGAAATATATAAAAGGAAATATATTGCTAGAAAATGCCTAAGTTTTCCTTTTTTAAATAAACCAAACCAAAATCTTATGTAAACAAAAAACATTTAATAATAAATACGTATATTTAAAACAGTTACAATTTTTGTAGCATAACAAACTACATTATCTTCTAGTGTTTTTCTTGTTTTTTGGTGCTACGGGCGAATTTGGTGATTGGCAATCCATGTCCATAACTGTAAGAGCTAATTCCAGAGTTTAAAAGACCAGCAGATTGAATTTCAGAGTCCAAAATAGCTCCAGATCCTAAAACTGCACCAGAGTTAATTCCAGAGGTAATAACTTCACCAGAGTGGATTCCAGAAGATACAATACCGCTGTTGATACCAGAAGATACAATTCCTCCGTTCAAAAGTCCAGATTGGACACCTGTGGAGAAATGTTCTCCAGAAAGAAGACCAGTAGATACAACTCCTGAAGATACTAATGGAGTAGCAGATCTGAATCTTTCGATGGCAACAGAGTCAGCAGCAGCGTTAACAATACCTTGTTGGCCATAAAGGGTGGAGATACCATGACTGTATCCTTGAGCTGGAGTTACATAGGCTCCGTGAGCTACTTGGTGTGTCTCTACACCAACGTTGACTACATGTGGTTCCTTGACGATGACTGGGGTTGGTACTGGTACTGCTACTGGTTTTGGTACTGGTACAGCGTAGGGTTGGGCAACTGGTACTCTTACTGCGTATGGTTGACGGACGTATACTGGTCTTTGTACTTCGACTGGGACAGCTTTGGTTACATGGACTGGGTATGGTCTTGGTACTTCAACTGGGTATCTAACTTGGACTGGTACTGGGACTGGGTGTGGTACTCTTACGGCATATGGTCTTGGTACATCAACTGGTACGCTTACTTTGACTGGTACTGGTACGGCTCTTGGTACACTAACAGGGTAGGGTTGTGGAACTCCAACAGTTCTGGTTACTTGGACTGGGTAGGGTTGTGCTACTGGTACAGCTACACGTTGGGTAAGAGTGCGTACTTCTTGACTGGTTACTGGAGCAGATAAATGCACTTCTTGAGAGATTCCAGAGCCAATGATAGCTCCTTCAGATACAGCTCCACCAATAATAGCTCCTGATGTAAGGCCGGATCCATAAACAGCTCCAGAATTAAGTCCAGAGTAAGCTAATCCAGAGGTAGCCAATCCAGAGGAAGCGAGACCTCCATTGTAGAATCCGCTACCGTAACCGGAAAGGCCAGAGGCGTAACCGGAAAGACCTGAGTAGCCACTGGCAAGACCTGAGTAGCCGCTGGCAAGACCTGAGTAGCCGCCGGCAAGACCTGAGTAGGCGGAAATGCCTCCAAGTCCTAGGCCAGAGTCCAAACCATGAGAGTATCCAGTGCTGTAGTATGGGGTTCCGTAAGCGGCGATCAAACTACGTTTTGGTTTTTGTTCAGTTTTTTTGTCAGCTGCAGCGACAAAGGCCACAAATAATACCAAAGCACACTAAAACAAAACAAAATTAATAAGAACCTCTGAGATATTCTGTAACAATATGATTTTTTAACTTCTTGTTGTGAAACTTTCACTAAAAGTATGTTTTTTGTATGTAATTTGATTTAGGAACGTTCAACTATTACGTAACGCAAAATGTACCAAAATTCATACACTTCATACCTCGGTTCTTGCGTTATTCAAGGTTGCGAGATTTTATATTTTGGCACCCCACTAACACACCCCCTATTAGGGGAGGTATCCAAAATATAAAATCTCTAAAATCTATAATAACGGGAGAACCGGGGTATGAAGTGTATGAATTTTGGTATAATTTGCGTTACGTAATACTTGAAAGTTCCCTTTATTACTGAATATTTATTAACGTAAATTATATTAAGAAAATATTGCGCTATAAATTATGAAAATTATAAGAAAACAGTTTATCTCGTAAACAAAACATTATTAATCGTATTTTTAAATTCATTTTTAAACTGTGTTTTTTAAACTTCATTTTTGTAAACTGTATGAGGTTTTTTAATAGCCTCATGTAAAATTTAAAAAGCGCTCTAATTATTAAAGTGAAATAAGCTCAATAAACAATTTTTAATAAACCCAACAAACCACGTTTTAGGGTAATTTGTAACACTGTTTTGTTTAGTTTTAAACCTTGAAAATCAAAAAGGCAATCCATCCAACAAAAGATAATTATTTTAGTTATAATCAGATTAAGTCATTTTACATTTACAGTAAAATATTTCATAAAACTAATGCACTAATTATCACTTAAGCTACTCACCACTGTAAGTTTCATGGTGTTGGATTGTAAATCACCGATCACAAATGATAAATTTGATCTTATGATCGATATATTTTATAGTAAAAATTAGGAATGTGGACGTAATCTAGTTTAATTATAATAAATTATATTATGCAAGGTGACATTTGTGTGGATCTATTTATTAGCAATTATTATTAAGGTCGATAAATTTTTGAAAAACCAGATCAATTTATGGCTATTGGTAAATGTTAAAAAATATATTAATTTCATAAAAAGCAGACTTAATATTATCTTTAACTGAGCTTAAAATTATGAATTCTTATCAAAAATTGTGAAAACAAGAAAACTAAGAGTGTTAAAATTTTACTGGCACCTGGCCGGAATGTTTTGAATGCAAGGTCGCCTATAGAACACAAGCAATAATTTACATGTTCTCTTCCATTTGCCTCAGCTTACAGGTATAAATAAAAAATAAAAATAATTGTCATAAAAGAACTGTCAAGAAAAAGCCTGATACCAAATTAAATTTTTAATTATTATAGTATTATAAAACACTGTTAAAACGAGAATTCGTGATAAATAGCAGAATTGTGAAATCTTGGTTCAGTTAGTTTATTGTGCACTAAAAAGATACAGTGTATAAACTATTGTAAAATACAGGCATATAAAATAGCATAATAATAATTAGGTATTTTTTATTACACAAAAACGTACAACGTGAACTAAACTGACATTTCTGATGGAAAGGTAAAAAAGTGACGTTAAAAAATGTGTTAAATTTAAATGATAATTTCTTCGTTAACCACAGGCCAGATGGGCTTGCTATAAAGAAATCCTGACAGTCCTTGCTGAAGGATATATGTGCAATGCACATTGTGCATATTTAATTTTTTTTAAGTTTTCAACAGAATATTTATAAAAATTTAAATATGCCCATCTGGAAACTTCTTTAATCCAGTTTGCTTAAGATTCCATACATGAAAAAATGCATTGCAGTTTAATATGGTATAAATTACCTTTAAGTTAGGTCGTAAAAGGAATATAAACCAATAAATAAATACCCTAAGCAAGGTGGAACATGCTATATATGCCCATAACGAACTTTGGAAGTAGCTCTTCTTAAATTATGCATGAAAATTTTTAATATTTTGGTTTTTTTTTGGAATATACATAAAAAGTTGTACAACGGCCATCAAAAAACCCAATTTTTTTTTTCAACTTTTTTGGATTTGCCGCGTTCCTTCTTAGGAGGGCAGAAATATTGGTAGAAAAATACAATTTATTAAAAAAAAAACTTAATTTTAATTCACATTTTTGCTTTATTACATATATGGCCCATCGATATCACTAGAAAGAAGAAGAAGAAGAAGAAGAAGAAGAAGAAGAAGTTAGTAAAATAATATACGCTAAGTGTTATTGCACGGACCCACATGTGCGTGAGAGCATTCTACATATTATTTTTTTAATTTCCTTCTATTTTAAAGAAAAAATAAAAATAAATATTACTTTTTTGGTATCATTGTAAAGAAAAAAATATATAATATAATATCGACGAGCCATAGGCGTAATTAAGAAAAAATTCGAGTATTAGAAAAAAAGTGCTTTTTTCTATGACTGCTTTAGAATGTAAGCAAATACACACATTTTCAAACACAGAATGAATCCATTCTAGCTCTAGATACGGTATGAATATTCCGTATCAAGTGTTAGAATGAGAACATGTAGTGCCATCTCTTGTTTATGAAAGTAAAGAAAACTTTAGCAAAATTAGCAAAAATATATTTATTTTACCATGAAATATTGAATAATTTAATGCAATTTAAAGTTTTGCGTTAAAATTACATGAAGTTTATTAGTTTTTCTTAATATTTGACCAGTTTTTTATCAATTTAGTTCAAAAAATTAAAACTGCTCCATCTATTGTTAAATATTTAAACCTGATATCTGTCACAGCAATCTGACATAAACTTTAATTTTTGCGTTATAATTTGTAAATATGTGCTAAAATTAAATAAAAATCTTTTTAAAGTACTGATTTGATAAAATTATTAAATAACATTAATTGCTTTATTTAAAAATATGTGTTTTGTTGCATTTACAATGTCGAGTCACAAAAAACATTGTTTTTAACCTTGTCCGCAGTTTAAAGCCATACAATGTTTCATATTTCCAGTCGAAGAAAAAGTATAGTCTACAACACGTATGGAATAGTCATTCCGCGCTCGCGGGACCGTCATACTCGCCTGCCGGCTCGTATGACAACCTTTCCGCTCGCGCGGAATATTGTGTATTCCATACTAGTTATAGAATATACTATTCCAAGTTTAGTTTTCGTGTAAAATTAAAAGTAAACAATTTTTTTAATGATTCTATTTTTCTACCAATATTTGATTCAAAATAAATAGTGACTTTTCAGATAAAAAAAAATATTTAAAAAATGACAAAAGCTCTTAAAATTTGACAAAAACTTAGGATAATTTAATGGAGAATCCATTAATGGATAATTTAATGGAGAATCCAAATCGGAAGTGAAAAAAAAATAAAGTAATATAATTCAAAATATGATCTTATTGACATCCTATACATTTCATCCTTTGATTTCTAAAAATAAAAAAGTTATAGGGGCTAGCCACCTTTGAAAAACACCAGGTATATTTAATATGTTTAGGGGGCATAATGGAGGCAGGGGACAAGTTTTTTTTTAATGGAAAGGGAACTTGTGGGAGTCGTAGCCATCTATATCCATAAAATCTTAAATAATGAAGAACTTTGTATTGGTAATGGGCACTATTTTAGCAAAAAAAAAACTAAATATAGAGGCATTTTCCTTTAAAAAGACAGTTTTTTTTTAACTAATCACAAGAAAGCAAATGGAGCGAGAAATTTAAAATGAACCTACTACAATATAAAAAATACGGATTATGAATGGAATAAAATAGAATAAAAAGCATTTTTATTTTAAATAAATACAATTATAGTTAAACAAAGAATAAATTATTTAATTTAGACCAAGTTTGTATGTCGGTAATAAAGAAACCTGTAATTCAAGTGGCAAATGACAATAACCTAAAATTCTAAAATGTCAACAAACCAAGTGTTATCGATAAAATATGCATAAATTATAAAATTTATTGGTTTATAACCCAATAATTCGGTAAGTACTTTTTACACGTTACACAAACCAGTTTTAAAAGTTAAGAGACATGTCTGGGATACTCTCACACTATATAATTCCATAACGACAATAAGGGCCCTTTTCTCATGGGAGTCCACAAATTTTCATATTTATGATTAGTTGTAGAATTTAACTAAACTAACTAACTAACAAAAGTTGCCTAATATAATTATGTTGAAAATTGTTTATTTACACAGTGGGATCCCGGAAATATATAAAAGGAGCTATATTGCTAGAAAATGCCTAAATTTTCCTTTTATTACATTTAAATAAACCTAACCAAAATCTTATGTAAACAAAAAACATTTAATAATAAATACGTTTATTTATAACAATTACAATTTTTGTAGCATAACAAACTAAATTATCTTCTAGTGTTTTTCTTGTTTTTTGGTGCTACGGGCGAATTTGGTGATTGGCAATCCATGTCCATAACTGTAAGAGCTAATTCCAGAGTTTAAAAGACCAGCAGATTGAATTCCGGAGTCCAAAATAGCTCCAGATCCTAAAACTGCACCAGAGTTGATTCCAGAGGTAAGAACTTCACCAGAGTGGATTCCAGAAGATACAATACCGCTGTTGATACCAGAAGATACAATTCCTCCGTTCAAAAGTCCAGATTGGACACCTGTGGAGAAATGTTCTCCAGAAAGAAGACCAGTAGATACAACCCCTGAAGATACTAATGGTGTAGCAGATCTGAATCCACTTTCGATGGCAACAGAGTCAGCAGCAGCGTTAACAATACCTTGTTGGCCATAAAGGGTAGAAATACCGTGACTGTAACCATGAGCTGGGGTTACGTAGGCTCCGTGAGCTACTTGGTGGGTCTCTACACCAACGTTGACTACATGTGGTTCCTTGACGATGACTGGGGTTGGTACTGGTACTGCTACTGGTTTTGGTACTGGTACAGCGTAGGGTTGGGCAACTGGTACTCTTACTGCGTATGGTTGACGGACGTATACTGGTCTTTGTACTTCTACTGGGACGGCTTTGGTTACATGGACTGGGTATGGTCTTGGTACTTCAACTGGGTATCTCACTTGGACTGGTACTGGAACTGGGTGAGTTACTCTTACGGCGTATGGTCTTGGTACTTCAACTGGTACGCTTACTTTGACTGGTACTGGTACGGCTCTTGGTACACTAACGGGGTAGGGTTGTGGCACTCCAACAGTTCTGGTTACTTGAACTGGGTAGGGTTGTGCTACTGGTACAGCTACACGTTGGGTAAGAGTGCGTACTTCTTGACTGGTTACTGGAGCAGATAAATGGACTCCTTGAGCGATTCCAGAGCCAATGATAGCTCCGTCAGATACAGCTCCACCAATAATAGCTCCTGATGCAAGTCCGGATCCATAAACAGCTCCAGAGGTAAGTCCGGAGTCTAAAATTTGTCCAGAGGTAGCTAATCCAGAGGTAGCCAATCCAGAGGAAGCGAGACCTCCGTTGTAGAATCCACTACCGTAACCGGAAAGGCCAGAGGCGTAACCGGAAAGACCTGAGTAGCCACTGGCAAGACCTGAGTAGCCGCCGACGAGACCTGAGTAGGCGGAAATACCTCCAAGTCCTAAGCCAGAGTCCAAACCATGAGTGTATCCAGAGCTGTAGTATGGGGTCCCGTAAGCGGCGATCAAACTACGTTTTGGTTTTTGTTCAGTTTTTTTGTCAGCTGCGGCGGCAAAGGCCACAAATAATACCAAAGTACACTGAAACAAAAATAATATGAACCTCTAAGATATTCTGTAACAAAAATTATAGCTAATAAATATTGCGCTATAAATTATGAAAAGTATATTATGGATAGAATAATTTTGTGCATATATTAAATTATAAACAAAGGGATTTTCTTGAACCAAGAAATTATTTTTATCCGTGTAGGGACTTGTATCTTAAAATTTATTTTTAAACTGTGTTTTTTAAACTGAATTTTTGTAAACTGTATGAGGTTTTTAATTAGCCTCATATAAAATTTAAAAAGCGCTTCACCTCAATAGGTGTAATAAGCTCAATACCCAACATTCAGTAAGCTCAATAAATCACGTTTTAGTGTAATTTGTTGCAAATTTAAACTGTTTTGTGCAGCTTTAAAACTTGTTAATCAAAAAAGGTAATCCATTCAACAAAAGGTTTAGTTATAATTCACTGATTAAATCATTTTTAATTTAAACTAAAATGTTTCATAAAACCAACTAAATTCACGTGTTAATGCACTAATTTTCACTTAAGCTACTCACCACTGTAAGTTTCATGGTGTTGGATTGTAAATCACCGATCACAAATGATAAATTTGATCTTATGATCGATATCTTTTATAGTAAAAATTAGGAATGTGGACGTAATCTAGTTTTATTATAATAAATTTTATTGTGCAAGGTGACATTTGTGTGGGCCTATTTATTAGCAATTAATATTTAAGTCGATTAGTTTTTGAAAAACCAGATCAATTTATCGCTATTTGTAAATGTTAAAAAATATATTAATTTAATAAAAAGCAGACTGAAAAAGTTGAAAAATAAAAATAATTTTCATAGTTCTTCTATAGAAGAACTGCCAAGAAAAAGCCTGAAACCAAATTAAATTTTAAATTATTATAGTATTATAAAACACTTATAGAGAATTTTTAGAGCTACAAGTTTTCTTGTAACCACTTTTATCCCCCGATGAACAATTTGGCTAAAAATCGAAAAAACAAGTTCACCCCATCATTTCCATTTTTGAATATTTATAACTTGATTCTTATTAATATATTAAAAAAATTAGAAATTTCCTTCTTAACAAAATTGTTTCTATGTATTTTTATCGTAAGGTGCATATTTAGCGAGATAACCGCACTCGCCTCTAAAAATCAAGATAGCGGACACCCCTTACGCAAATCACCCGGTGAAAAACTAACAGGAGTGTTCTGTTACCATCCACCTTAAAAATTTCAGCCCGTGTGCATTTATTGCAATTTCAACAAAGGGATTCCTCGTTATTTGACTGGACCTGCTTTCCTTTAACTTTTGAACTTTTTAAAATATCAAATTTAAATTAAGAACACAAAAATAACATAACTCTAAATAATTTTTTGGTGTATATTTAATATATTTATGGGGCATAATGGAGGCAGCTGACAAGATTTTTTCATGGAAAGGGGAGTCATGGGGGTCATAGCCTTTGGAATGTTAATTTAATGGAAAAAAGTCTAATTTTTGAACCATTTGGACTAAAATTTACTTTTTCTGGCATTTAACTTAGTCAAAACTTCCGCGACAGCAACTTGATAGTCACAGGACATTTTTTGATAGTTCTGATATTTTTTAATATTTTTGAGTCATTTCTTAGTATAGTCAAATGTTTTGACTATACCATGAAATTCACTGCAAACGAGGACTTATTTTTTTAGATAATGTTTGTCTATTTTTTAATTATACTTTGCTTCATTTTATGAGTTTTATTTTGTTTTATTTTTAAGTTATAGGTTTAAAATTTTAAGTGCTCTACCTTTTTTTGTATTTCAGTGTGTTATATTCTCATTTATTATTTAAATATAAAAGATCTTTTGTGTGTAACATTTTAAATAAATCTGGCAGTGATTTTCACGTTCGTTTTGTAAAGCTTTCCAATGCATAATCTTTCCATTTATGTCAGTTTCATTTATGATTTATTTAAAAGCTTTAAGAAGAAGTTAAAAAAAGTACAGTGAATAAATAATAGGTAGGAGGGAGATACAGGGTCGTTTAGAACTGACGAAAAAAAATTATCAGGTCATTGTACATAAAAAAAAAATGAAAAATGTTTCTATAAAGGTTGGTACGAAATAGTATATTTCTAACCTAATAAGAAAATGAAACATTTCCAACTCAAAATATGCTATTTGGCCGAGGCCGATCTCATTTTCTTATGTGGTTAGAACAGAATTTTATTCACCAGCATAAATAAATAACACATTAGCTCGTAAAATTCGCCGTTTTAAATGATCGTCTACATAAATTTTGCAGATTTCTAACGTCACTGTAAATTTCAAGTAAATAATAATTTAAATAAGTGCCCCCCCCCCCTCTGTAACGCGGAGTAAAGTTTTCGAGACCCCACACTATACGTTTTTTGAAAAGAGAAACAATTTAAAAAAAAACAAGTCCTTTTCCATGAGTCATGGACCATGACCAAGTGACTCACTGAGTATTAACAGCGTTGACATGACATACCGCTTGGCGAACAATAGTTTAAAGTGTGTAAGGACTCAATTTTACCTAAGAATTTGAAGTAAAAGTACAGCTATTACTCTCCCGGACTAACCTTTATAGGAACCTTTTCTCTTAATATAAAAGTAATACTGTTATTATTTATATTCATATATTTATTCACTTTTATATAATTTAAGAATTTAATTTATACAAAAATATTTTATACTATTATATTTTATAAAACAGGCTGAAGGACTTCGGTCAATGGCCATTTGTTAATTGGGCATTAATAGTTATTTTCTTAACTAGTGTATTAAGTGGATAAAATCACTTAATACACGAGTTGAGAATTTAATTTTATCCAACACCTTTTATTTTTAAATAAAAATCTATAATTTTGCGAAAAATTATGTCAAAAATATTAAGATTGTTTTCTTAATACTAAAATAATAGGTAGCCATGGCCTAAGTATGCCTATTAAAAATAAACAATTGCTAGTTTTACATTTCTTACAAACGTCAAAATGGACGCGGTGATGACAGAATTTTTAATAAAAACAGTATTTTATTCAAAAACTAAAGATTAATTTGGGGTTTTCTTTAATTTTTATGGTTTAGTTAACGTGCTTCTATTTATAGAATAGTTATAATACTTAATTAATAGGGTATGTAACTAATTTTGGGTGAGATCAAAAGCTGTACGTAAAAGAGTGGGTGAGTGGGTGGGACACTAGTGGAAAAAAACTCACTTTTGGCATTTAAATAGTGCTCAAAACAAGTGTTTCTGTGAAGGTGTTGGATAAAGTACTTTTATTATTATTATAAAAGTATAAAGTATAAAAGTATGTTATATTAATATTTGGCGTTTCTGTTAACCTAGAAATCTAATAGATAATGTTTATGTTGTGTGAGATTTATTAAATCCAAGTATTAAAACCATAGAAAAAAACATTATCTCTCTTGGAGAGATAATTTTTTTTTCTATGGTTTATTTAAATCAACTCCAATTGAGTAAGGATCAAGAATTTCTTAATTTAAGTATTAAAAGTTTTGTCAGATCCAAAATGCTTGTATTACTTTTTATGTAGAGGAAATGCGCCTAATTTCGGATGGTTTCCAAATTTCGGATAGTAGTGTATTTAAGATACTGTCTGCAAAGGTAAACAGAAACCTACTTTTATGTGAAGCCAAAAGTCAAACTAAATCCGTCCTGTAATATGATAACGGTAGAGCTTCTCCCCTTTAAATGGCAGCACAAATCGTTTATATTGCAAATGACAGTTTTGTGCTCAGTTGCATTATTATGCTTGTTTATTTTATAAATAATCGTTATAAAAGTTCGTGATTCTGTCTTGGGTAAGTTATGATGTTAGTTAAGTTGATCCACTATTCATAATTAAGCAATTTGAAAACGTAAACATTCTACAAATTTCTAATCTAAAAAGCAGAAAGTTGCCTAATTTCGGATAGACCATTTTTGTGCATTTGATTCCCAATTTCGGATATCCGCAAGGTAATTATTATTCAGGATAACCAACCATTAATTATTATTTTTATAATGATACAACAAACTAAGATAAACAATTTTGAAAAAACGAAAATTACCTAAGATACTAAGATATTCGAAATTGGGAATCTAAAATTATAGTTCCTATAGTATTTCGTTTAAATCGCTTAATGATTAAATTACGTCTTAAATGTGAAGGAATAACAAGAAACATAAGCAATGGGATCCAGATCTACTCTTGAAAAATTTTTTTCGGATATGTCCGAAATTAGGAGCCCTTTTTCAAATGCACAAAAATGAGCTGATTTTTTTTAACCGTGTTTTTTGGAAAAAATAAACTGTAATAAAATTGCTTTTATAATAAATCATGGTTCGCTATAATAAGTTGTATCTGGTTATATAAAAAAAAATATCAAAAAGTAATACCGAGTATTAAATATTGAATACATTGTAAATGGTATCCGAAATTAGGCGACTTTCCTCTATCAGTACAAAAATATAAATTTTGCCGGCACCAAGTTTTAAATGCTTGAGTGATTTCTATACCTATGCATATATGTAGAATAAACAATTGTATATTCTACATAAACTTTAAATTAAATTTGTTAATACAAACTTGTTGGAAATTATATTTACATTTCATGAACATAAAAGTTGGGTTTTATTTTTTTCTCCGTTTACGGGTTTTAACATAATACTTATTTCATTTAATATTTTTAAAATATAATATAATTATATTAAATAGAATCCATAATTTAATAAAAGTTTTTTCCAAATTAACTTCTCTACACGTTTTCAACAAAAACGCCTTTTCCAAATTAATTTCTCTACACCTTTTTATTGTTACAGGTGTCTTGGTTTCAATTACCTCGAAATGACATATTTTGACATTTGTCATATTTTGATTGATAAAGCCAAATATTGCACAAAATCTTTCAAAACTAATAATTTTCTTTGAAAACGGGATCAGATTAGATCCCGAAACGTTAGAAGTTAACTTTTATTCAGTTTTTCGTTCTTTTTTAATTATTTTAACGATTTATCAAGAATTTTATTGAAAATTCTCTATTTAGGCAAAATTTTTAAACTT
Organism: Brachypterus glaber; assembly: GCA_958510825.1. Lineage (NCBI taxonomy): Eukaryota > Metazoa > Arthropoda > Insecta > Coleoptera > Kateretidae > Brachypterus > Brachypterus glaber. The sequence goes on from OY294047.1 coordinate 1,697,607, forward strand.
TGGTAAGGTATTGACTATTAATATTTTTTAGGTAAAGAAGTTATAGCAGATAAGTATTATTTTAAACGCAATATCTTACCAGCGCATCTAGAAATAGGTGCGCCTGATAAGAACATTTTAATTTTATTTTCTGTTTTAGATTTTTTACGATATAAATAGTCATTGAGGCGAAATGGCTCAATTTAATAATACTGTAAATATAATTATATTAAATAAATGGACTAGAAAAGGGGACTCAAATAATAAAACCCATGCTTAGGGGGGAACAAAATTAAGGGGTTTTTCTACCTTCAAATTTTAAAAATATTTTTTTTAAACAAAATAGAACAAAAAAAAAATATCATTGTGAAAATTTGTAGGTATGTTTGTTTATTTATATTCAAAAAATACAAAAAAAAATAGATTTTTGAAGTGCCAATTTTTGGGCATAAATTTTTTTTTGAAACAAACATTAAAAAGAGATGCTGAGAAAAAAACGGGATATTATTTAGTAAAAAGTCGCTATATGCTGAACTAGAAGATTGTTTTTAAATCATTAGTAACAATAAATGGCGTACTTTTTTTTCTTTCACTTACTTTTTTTCGGAAAATTAAGTAAACATTCTTTTTAATAAATAAAAAATTAATTAAATGTTTTTTTTTAGATTTAAAATTGTTTTCTGAATTCAAAAATGCAAAAATATACATTATAAAAAATAACATTTCCTTAGTTTCCGTCGAAACCGGAAGTGCAAAAAAATGCACGCAATTTTTAAGCCCTTTTAAGAAATATAAGCTACAAAAAAATTGCTTTGATTGGATTGAAAACAAATCCATTTTAGGGGTTACCCACTCACCCGGTATAGCTACTCATTTGGTACATTGAGTACCTAGTACTCATGTTTTGGATTTGAAATATATTTTTGTGGTAGAGGCTTGAAAGAATAAAGGGATTTACTTAACGAATTGTTTTTTATTAATTTAATAACAAACAAATATTTAATTTAGAGTTAGTGTTTTTCTTTTTTGAGGCCACGGGCGAATTTGGTGATTGGTAATCCATGTCCATAACTGAAACTGCTCGAGTGGGAAACAGCAGGTTGAATACTGTAAGAGCTAATTCCAGAGTTCAAAAGACCAGCAGAGTGGTATCCAGAGCCAAGCACAGCACCAGAGTGAACTCCGGAGTCTAATACCGCTCCAGAGTTGATTCCAGAGCTAAGTGCTTCACCAGAGTAAATTCCGGATCCTAAAACTGAACCAGAGTGGATTCCAGAGTCAATTACTTGACCAGAGTGGATTCCAGAAGATAAAATACCGCTGTTAAGTCCAGAAGATAAGACGCCTCCGTTCAAAACTCCTGAGTTGATACCGGTGGACAAATGTTCTCCAGCAATAAGACCAGAAGATGCAACTCCTGAAGATCTGAATCCACTTTCGATGGCAACAGAGTCAGCACCAGCGTTAACAATGCCTTGTTCGCCATGAATGGCAGAGATACCATGACTGTATCCATGAGCTGGGGTTACATAGGCTCCGTGAGCTACTTGGTGGGTCTCTACACCAACGTTGACTACATGTGGTTCTTTGACGATTACTGGGGTTGGTACTGGTACAGCTACTGGCCTTGGTACTGGTACAGCGTAGGGTTGGGCAACTGGTACTTTTACTGGGTATGGTTGACGGACATACACTGGTCTTTGCACTTCATATGGGATTGTTTTAGTTACATGTACTGGGTATGGTTTTGGTACTTCGACTGGGTATCTTACTTGGACTGGTACTGGGACTGGGTGTGGTACTCTTACGGCATATGGTCTTGGTACATCAACTGGTACGCTTACTTTGACTGGTACTGGTACGGCTCTTGGTACACTAACGGGGTAGGGTTGTGGAACTCCAACAGTTCTGGTTACTTGGACTGGGTAGGGTTGTGCTACTGGTACAGCTACACGTTGGGTAAGAGTACGAACTTCTTGAGTTGTTACTGGAGCAGACACGTGCACAGATTCGTGAACTCCGTGAGCGATTCCAGAACCAATGAGGGCTCCTTCAGATACAGCACCGCCGACAATAGCTCCTGATGCAAGTCCGGATCCATAAACAGCTCCGGAGTTAAGTCCAGAGTAAGCTAATCCAGAGGTAGCCAATCCAGAGGAAGCGAGACCTCCGTTGTAGATTCCACTACCGTAACCGGAAAGGCCAGAGGCGTAACCGGAAAGACCTGAGTAGCCACTGGCAAGACCTGAGTAGCCGCTGGCAAGACCTGAGTAGCCGCCGGCGAGACCGGAGTAGGCGGAAATGCCTCCAAGTCCTAGGCCAGAGTCCAAACCATGAGAGTATCCAGTGCTGTAGTATGGAGTTCCATACGCGGCAATTAAGCTACGTTTTGGTTTCTGCTCATCTTTTTTGTCGGCAGCGGCGACAAAGGCCACAAACAAAACTAAAGCACACTAAAAAAGAGAAAAATATTATTTAAGGGGTGTTCCTACATTTTTTTTCTATAGAAAGAAAAAAGATGTCATTGTAAAATTTTGTAGGTATGTTTTTTATACAATTTTTTAATTTTTAAAGTTTCATTTTTTGCCATAAACTTTTTTTGATAAAAAAAACAACAAAAAACGTTGGACGCCATGATTCCGGCGGTTTGTATCCCATAAAAACGGGATATTATTCAGTATTGAGGTCGCTATAGCCCTATCTAGAAGAAAATGTTTTGACCAAAAAATAAAAAAATCACGACGTTTTTCTTGAAAATTATTTAAAAATTTTTGAAAAACGTCCTTTATTTTGTTATTTTTGATAAAAAAATTCTTCTATTTAACAGTTAAATAAATACAGAATGTTTTAATTCCCATTACGTTAAAAAATGCAAAAAAAAATTTTACTGTAAAAAAAAGGGGGTCCATATTTGAAAAAATCTCCCAACGTCCTTAAAGCACATCCTTTTTTAATAATTGACCCGAATTTGATTAAAAAATATTCATAAAAGCTAATTCTATTTAAAAAAAGGTGTTTTTTTAGCAAAAGGGGATGAAGCACCCACTGGGGTGAGTCCAAAATAATCAAAATTTGCTTTACGTAATACTTGAACGTTCTCATAGGGCCAACCGTTTTCGAGAAAATCTACAAATAAAAAAGTTTGGAGCAAAAAAGTGAAATCACCCCTCCCCCATTTGGCACGCCCTTGTTAAAAATTACCAAATAAAAACTACATAAAATGATATACTTTATTAATGTTAAGGCATGTGCCAAACTTCGTTACTGTGTTTTATAGGGTTCCAGAGATATTAAATAAAAACTTCTTTTCAGATATACCCTTAGGAGGGTCGTAGCTCCCTTAGGGCTCATTTCCAGACCTTTTTTTGGTATTTTTGGACCTAGAATCGCCCCTTAAAATGTTGTAACTTTTTTTTGAATCACCCTTTATTTATATAATCCACAATTTAAAAAACTATTTAATTTTTTCACTTTTTTTATTAGTACACTTTTTTAAATTATTTCACTTACCGCTGTAAGTTTCATTTTACTGAACTGAGGAGCTGAATGATGCTCTTGTTCTAGTGATCCATATCTTTTATAGTGAAAATAAAGGATGTGGTCAGAATCTAGTTTTATTAATGGTCCATTTTAATTTGTCTGATGACATTTTTACGGATCGATCTATACCTACATATATTAGAATAAAGGTCATCCTAATTTTTGGTAATATTATATTGTAACAAATACGATGCAATATGATTAATTCTTTTTCTACGACTGCTTTAGAATGTAAGCAAATACACACACTTTTCAAACACAGAATGAATCCATTCTAGCTCTAGATATGGTATGAATATTCCGTATCGAGTGTTAGAATGAGCACATGTGCCATCTCTTGTTTATAAAAGTAAAGAAAACTGTAGCAAAATTAACAAAATATATATATATTTTACCATGAAATATTGAATAATTTAATGCAATTTAAAGTTTTGCGTTAAAATTACATAGAGTTTATTAGTTTTTCTTAATATTTGACTAGTTTTTATCAATTTAGTTCAAAAAATTAAAACTGCTCCATCTATTGTTAAATATTTAAACCTGATATATGTCACAACAATCTGACATAACCTTCAATTTTTGCATTATAATTTGTAAATATGTGCTAAAATTAAATAAAAATCTTTTTTAACTACTGATTTGATAAAATTATTAAATAACACTAATTGCTTTATTTAAAAATATGTGTTTTGTTGCATTGACAATGTCGAGTCACAAAAAACATTGTTTTTAACCTTGTCCGCAGTTTAAAGCCATACAGTGTTTCATATTTGCAGTCGAAGAAAAAGTATAGTCTACAACGCGTATGGAATAGTCATTCCGCGCTCGCGGGACCGTCATACTCGCCTAACGGCTCGTATGACAAACTTGTATATACTATTTTAAAATAGAATTATAATTAAGGATGTAAAAAAATTTTTTTTATAAGGCATCAAACAAAGATATGATTTTTAACATTGTTTTTGATTTATAAAAACGGGTGTATAAAATAAAAATAAAAGTATATTATTCAATGAGCGTATAATAATTGCTATTAATCAATGAGGGTGAATTTTGGGACACGAGCCCAAAGGCGAGTGACCTAATCACCCTAATGATTAATAGCTCTTATACGCGATACAAATAAAGCATTTTATGCCAACAAAAAACTATTAGGAAACAAAATATTGTCGAAATCAAGTAAAATAAAAATATATAACACGATAATAAGACCGGTAACTATGTATGCGGCAAAAGTCATGTCACTTAGTAAAAAGGACGAAGAAGAACTAAAAATATTAGAAAAAAGAATATTAAGAACAATACTAGGACCAAAGAAAATTAATGAACATGAATACAGAAGATTGAAAAATGAAGAGATATTGCAAGAAATAGGAGGAAAAGATATAATCAACAAAATTAAGGAACAAAGAATCAAATGGTTAGGACATGTTTGGAGGGCAGGAATCACAAGTATAAACTATTCAATGCTAGAATGGGATACGGGTGGAAGAAAAAGGGTAGGAAGGCCAAAATCAAAATGGATAGATGAAGTGAAGGAGGACTTAAGGAATGCAGGCGTGACAGAATGGCAAAGATTAGTAAACAACAGAAAGGAATGGAGAAAAATAAGCCAAAGGATGTAAAACAAAGAAACGAGGACTGATCCACCTCAATAAATGGATTTTGAAAGCTTTATATAAAGCGGCTTAACCCCTATGGGGTGTGAAGCCTTATGTAATGTATACGCGAGTAGAATTCTATACTTTATCCACGGTCGTTTTAAATTTTAAACGGTTTATTTTTACAGACCCGTGATTAATAGGCCCATTAATTACGGCCGTGGATAAAATATATTATTAGATTTCTTAATGATGAAACTTTTTAATGGTACCAATGTACCAATATGGTGCCATTTAAAAAAAAATATAGGTTTTTGAGCTAAAACCATTTTTAAAATGATGCAACTAAGTTAAAAATAAAATTTTCAGCTTAAATGTATTTTTCTCGGGTTACTTAGTTCGAGTAATTTTAAGTTATCATAGCCTACCCATGATAAAAACTAAAAATTAAATTTAAAACAATTGAAATTTAAAATTTCACTTTTTTGGTATCATTGTATTCATAATGAAGCGTGGAATTGAAATATGTAAAAATATATAGGGTATCCTATTTAAAAATCGAAAGTTAATTTAATTTCCGGTTAAACCGGAAGTTTAATATGCAAGTTTCCAAAAACCAAATTTATATGAATTCACCAACAAACTATTAACTCTTCTCTCTAGAATACGCATACCGTTAATATAAAGTATCGCCAACATCTCGGTTTGTTTGTAAACAAATAGTAGGTATATTCAGACCTGAACAATAACAGTTACCAGTAACTGTTGTTGTCTTTGTTAGAACAAAGCTGTGCGAGTAAGACAGACAAATGTATATGTTGGCTACGTTTTTGTCAGTTTTTACAAATGAAATGCCTATTCTAGAGAGAAGAGTTATTAGTTCGTTGGAATTCACCCTGTATACCCACATAGTATGCAACGACAAGCTTAATTAATTAGTACTATTAATTAAGTATATAATTAAAATAAACAAGTATATGTGCATTGGAAGTCTAATTAATCTGGCTGGGCTAATGCTGTTAAAATAGGAAAAACATGTTGCGAATATGACAACATATAAATCATATTTTAATGTTCAATTAATATTATACATGTATTTGTCACCACATTTATTACCATTAGTCGGCGTAAACTCAGTTATGACTCATCAACGTTGAAAATAAACACAGAAACATAGGCTTACGGAATAATTTTGCCGAATTATGAGGAAATTTTTATAAAGTTCACTAAATCGAAACATTTGACGACTAATTTGTTATACACAACAATATTGACTATACATATAAACTATAGATATGTATATATATATATATATATATATATATATATATATCGGTGGTTTTCTAAGAAAAAAACGATATTCGATTTTTATCTTTTAAGAATACGAAAGTTTTCAATTTTTTTTATCGATAACTTTTTCCCACCTTACTTGTTTAAATGTAATCATTAAAAAAGATAAAAAGAAATAAAAATGTAAATATTTAAAACCTCGCGTCAACGCTAGAGTCGACGCGGCTCCTATGTGAGTGCTGGAAATTCGCCGAGTACTGTTTATTACCAGTATTCGTTTAATAAAAATTTATTACTTCAAAAAATTTTGGGTCCCCCTAAGATTTTGAAAAGTCGGCGCCTATGTGTGTATATGTTATCATTTTTTATGTACAGAGGTAATTAGTGCAAGGAACCGAAAATTTATTTTTTTGAGATACGATGTTTTGAAATTTACAGGGCGATATGCTTGTGGTAGAGGTTCTTTATTAATAAAAAAAAATTATACAGCTTCTTCGTATTTCCATAATGCAGTATTGCAGCTTATTTTTTGAAAACTTTTCAGCATAAAAGTTTTTGAAGTGTTTCATAGATACTAAAGAGGGCCCAAAATTACACTTTACCAATATTTCTTATCTGAGGAGCCCAGATTATGAGGTATTACAAAAAAAACCATTTCTAAAGGTAAAAAAATATTCTTAGCTCTTGATTAAGTAAAGGTAAACTTACGTGAAAGCAATAAATTTATTTTTTTAACTTTTCTTGCAATATTGCAAAGAAATGTAAATTAACTAATTAATATTTTAATAGTTCAAAAATATTATTCCAAATGTATCTAAATTAAATTAAAACAATAAATTCCGATTATTTAATCCTTATGTCATCTAATTTAAATAAATTCCATTTTACCAAAAACCAGTTTTTTAGGATTCAAAATTAATTAATGATATTCGTTAAACATTTGGCTGTTGTATCCAAAAACACAGTAACTATGTGAAATAAATGAAATCACTAAAAAATTTTAATTTGGTATCATAGTAACAAGTATACACAAAAAGTAGCTAAGGTGGGTTGGGGCAAGTACGTTTTTGGGGCAAGAGCGTCAGTAACCTTCAAAACATACATACTATCTACAGCAAGTGTGATGATATGGCTTTTGCTCTTGCATCAAATGATGTAAATGTGGACACACAGTGGACAAGCAGTTATATTTTAGTAAGGACAGAAATTTTTAATTTTAAACAAAATTATAAAAATATTAATTTATTATTCGATCAATCTATTTTCTAATCATCTTACAGAGTGATATTGGTAGACTGACAGTTTCGGGCTGCTGGCCCTCTTCAGTACCAAGAGCCACGCTGGTGAAGAAAAAGTTTTTAGACTTTATTTGCAAAAGGAATATAGTCATTAGATTGATGTAGACTTGCTACCTACCATTCAAAGTCTCAAGACTAGGAGACTATGAGTAGTCTACATCTAGTAATAGATGGGGCACAAGTCTACATCAATCTAATGACTATATTCCTTTTGCGAATAAAGTCTAAAAACGTTTTCTTAATCAGCGTGCAGAGTTGACTCTTGGTACTGAAGAGGGCCAGCAGCTCGAAACTGTCAGTCTACCAATATCATTCTGTACGATGATTATAAAATATATTGACGGAATAATAAAGTCATATTTTATTTCTGCACCGATGATGATAAACCTTCAAAAACATATAAAATAGTAATTTCTAATAAAATATTTTATTTATTTAAATTTAATTATTATTATTATTAATTAAAATCATTTCTTCAAATTTAGGGTAAGGTAATACTTGTTTTAAAATTAATAAAATATATAAAATTAATTTATGATTTAATAAAATTTATTTTATGACATTGTTGCCAAAATTTGGAATTATTAAATAAGGGGCTGTCCATATATTAAGTAACGCACCTAGGGGGGGGGGTCAGAGAAATTGTTACAGTTTGTGACAGGGGGGAGGGGGGGTCTAGGTAAACGTTACGTAACGGAATTTAAAAGGTTTAATGTTTATTTCTAAGCTTGGCAGATTTAGTGGCCCATAATTCCCTTTTTCACACAAAAATTGACGAAACTATGCATATTTAAATAATATTGTAATCAGTAAAAAAACTGATGACATTGATATTAAAAAAAAATCTTACGCCCCTGTTCTTGTATGATCTTGCCGATGAATCATCGGCTATGATACATTTTCGCGCGGAATGTTATACTATATTCTAGGTTCATGTTTGTTTTGTCGAGAAAAACGAATCAATAGTGAGAATACAGTTAAATTTATTGCGAAACAAAAATTTTATATTGTTACGCTTTACACAGGGGGAGGGGGGGGGTGTTGGTAAATGTGACAGTTTGTTACACAGGGGAGTGGGGGGGTCATTTTTTTTGAAAAAATGGGTTACGTAATATATGGACAGCCCCTAAGACAACTTAAACTATCTTTTAGGGAGGGAGGGGAGGGGGTAACTTTTGGACCGTATATGTATAGTCTGACGCACGGATCTGTGACTACGGGAAATATGTTTGGAATGTGTGTGCAAGTGGGAGGCCCGATGTAGGCACGCACGCCTTATAACGCTCTTGACGAAAAGAAGAGAGCGTAAATGATTCCCCACGTAAATGATTCCCCACCCTTTCGTCGGAGACTTTCTTTCATGCAGAGAACTATATATTTCAATTGAAATTTTATTTTTATGAGTGTACATTTGACACGCCATGGCGAATAACACTACAAATAACTGAAAAAGAAATACATTTTCAATTATTAAACCATACGTATTATATTAAAAATAAAATTGAAACGATTCCCTGTGGCAAAATGCCGAAAAAATATATATAAAAAAAGCGTAAAATGGTTTCTAGAAAAACTGAATCAAGTATCATCTGAACGTGTAAAATATTTTTTTTATGAACCTGAGGAAAGATGGGCTATAAATCGTTTTTACTTGTTATTATTGTACATTACATCGGCACTTAGTGCTACTAAGAGTGCCGATGTATTGAAATCTTCGCCGAAAAGTCAAAATTTTTTACCACGTTTTTTTCATATTTCTCGAGTTTTAGACCATTCTGAGTCGAAATCAGTAAAAAAAATTTTTGCGTCCGTCTGTCTGTGTGTCTGTCTGTCTGTCTGTCTGTCTGTCTGTCTGTCTGTCTGTCTGTCTGTCTGTCTGTCTGTCTGTCTGTCTGTCTGTCTGTCTGTCTGTCTGTCTGTCTGTCTGTCTGTCTGTCTGTCTGTCTGTCTGTCTGTCTGTCTGTCTGTCTGTCTGTCTGTCTGTCTGTCTGTCTGTCTGTCTGTCTGTCTGTCTGTCTGTCTGTCTGTCTGTCTGTCTGTCTGTCTGTCTGTCTGTCTGTCTGTCTGTCTGTCTGTCTGTCTGTCTGTCTGTCTGTCTGTCTGTCTGTCTGTCTGTCTGTCTGTCTGTCTGTCTGTCTGTCTGTCTGTCTGTCTGTCTGTCTGTCTGTCTGTCTGTCTGTCTGTCTGTCTGTCTGTCTGTCTGTCTGTCTGTCTGTCTGTCTGTCTGTCTGTCTGTCTGTCTGTCTGTCTGTCTGTCTGTCTGTCTGTCTGTCTGTCTGTCTGTCTGTCTGTCTGTCTGTCTGTCTGTCTGTCTGTCTGTCTGTCTGTCTGTCTGTCTGTCTGTCTGTCTGTCTGTCTGTCTGTCTGTCTGTCTGTCTGTCTGTCTGTCTGTCTGTCTGTCTGTCTGTCTGTCTGTCTGTCTGTCTGTCTGTCTGTCTGTCTGTCTGTCTGTCTGTCTGTCTGTCTGTCTGTCTGTCTGTCTGTCTGTCTGTCTGTCTGTCTGTCTGTCTGTCTGTCTGTCTGTCTGTCTGTCTGTCTGTCTGTCTGTCTGTCTGTCTGTCTGTCTGTCTGTCTGTCTGTCTGTCTGTCTGTCTGTCTGTCTGTCTGTCTGTCTGTCTGTCTGTCTGTCTGTCTGTCTGTCTGTCTGTCTGTCTGTCTGTCTGTCTGTCTGTCTGTCTGTCTGTCTGTCTGTCTGTCTGTCTGTCTGTCTGTCTGTCTGTCTGTCTGTCTGTCTGTCTGTCTGTCTGTCTGTCTGTCTGTCTGTCTGTCTGTCTGTCTGTCTGTCTGTCTGTCTGTCTGTCTGTCTGTCTGTCTGTCTGTCTGTCTGTCTGTCTGTCTGTCTGTCTGTCTGTCTGTCTGTCTGTCTGTCTGTCTGTCTGTCTGTCTGTCTGTCTGTCTGTCTGTCTGTCTGTCTGTCTGTCTGTCTGTCTGTCTGTCTGTCTGTCTGTCTGTCTGTCTGTCTGTCTGTCTGTCTGTCTGTCTGTCTGTCTGTCTGTCTGTCTGTCTGTCTGTCTGTCTGTCTGTCTGTCTGTCTGTCTGTCTGTCTGTCTGTCTGTCTGTCTGTCTGTCTGTCTGTCTGTCTGTCTGTCTGTCTGTCTGTCTGTCTGTCTGTCTGTCTGTCTGTCTGTCTGTCTGTCTGTCTGTCTGTCTGTCTGTCTGTCTGTCTGTCTGTCTGTCTGTCTGTCTGTCTTTCTGGGTGTAAACTCCATTTCTACATGAGATATCGACTTGCGGTTTTTTGCATATTGTTTCTTATCGTATTCCGAAGATCAGATTAGATTTTGGGGGAAAACGTTTGGTGGTAAGGGGGTAAAAATAGGGTTAAACTCCTATTTTTAGCGTTTTTTGTTTATAATTAAGGCAATTATTATTGTATTTGGTTAATTTAGCACTTATATAAAAGATAATTTTAAATTGGTCAAAAAATGTTATAAACAACGTTTTCCTAAAACTCATTGTTTTCGAGATATTGGCGTTTAAAGCAGTAAAAGGTTTTTTTAACATATCTCACATATTTATAACCCGATTTCAGAAAATTATATTTTAAATAAAAGCTCTTTTTAAGCCCTATAAAAAATTTTATATACAGTTTTTTGCTAGAATATAATGTTTTAAAGATACAGAATTTAAAATCAAACAAAACACTTAGTTTGAAATTTGCAAACTAGATGGCTCTAGTGTACAATAGTGCCGATGTTTTGACAGGGTGCTTGCAACGTTTCATCTAGTTATTTGTATCAAATTGAAATTTAAGTGAAACGTTTTTTCTTGACATAACAAATTTTAAAAGTAACCAGTACAACCCAAAGGTCAGTCCCTTTTTAACTTTTGAACGAGTTAATATTTGTACTCCAAATTTAAAACACTTAAATTTTTTAACATTAACTATCTTTTGACACATATCTAATATTTTTAGCTTACTTCAAATACTACACTGGCGGTGCGTTGTTGTAGAGTGGGGACAGGGGACTTGCGGTCGCTTCTATCAGTGCTAAATTTATGCAAAGCTCATGAACAGAAGAGCTCGCTAATCCTCGAGGTATTGTGATTATATTTCAGAAAATTTTTATAGTGTAGTATTTGATGTGTACACATACGGAATATATTAACAACTGAAACTAATGCATCTTGCATTAGGGTGGTCCAAAAAAAATTAATTACTTAATCTTTTCTTTGTGTCGTGTTTAGAACGCCCTTAGAGTAAAAATTTATGTTAAATAGCACTTAGACCCCATACTAGTTGCGTAGATTAACGCAATATTTTAAAATAACTAAAATAGATTTATATAGAAAAAAAGTGACATTATTTTTTTTTGTTTATTATTTATAACTCGTCAGTAGCACAAATTAATATAAAATTCACTTTTTCGAAATTTAGGGGAATTTCGGGGCCCTGTTGGCATGGGTTATAAACTTTTGATCAGGCTAAGATTTTACAGGCTTATTTTTATACTCAAAAAGAAAAAATATAGATATCAAGGCTTTAAAATTTTATAAAATTACTAATACTAGGGCTGGTTTTATTCCAATTTTATCGATATTTGCATAATTTTAGAGTTTTAAGGCCATAAAAGTACCACTTCGGGTTGTCTATATAAATCTTTACTCTAAGGGCGTTCTAACTACGACAAATATAAAAGATTAAGTAAATAACAAATATTTTGAACCACCCTAATCTCGTATTGTATACAGTTTCGTCAGCCACAAAACGTATTCATTTGTTTGGGGAATAATAATAGCATTACATCTGGGAAGTTAGCATAAATCCCCATAGGTAGACTAAATCTCCATTCCTTTTGTTAAATTACAAATGGAGTCACTCTATCTAGCTGAGGCTTTAGCCGCCGTTGCGACTACACTATGTTCCCAAGTACGACGAGTTTACTACACATATAGCGTGAGTTCGATTTTCACCGGCGCCGATTTGCCTTTTTCAGTTAATTAATAATTGAAATTTGGCGAAGGCGTAAGTGAAGCGGACACTCCCTATAAATTGGTTCGAAAGTCAATTAAAGCCGGAGTTTCCCTCTACAACTAGCCCACACAAGTCCTGGACTTAGGGGATGCTTAATTAAGTAGAATAGTACGAGGTTAAACAAAAATGTAAGTGTAAAAAAAGTGTTTTTTAATGGTTACTTTTAATTAATTAATTAATTAAGAGATTTTGGGGGTAAACGATTGGGGGTAGGGGGGTAAAAATAGGGTTTGGACTTTTAGTCAGCATATTAAATTATAATTGAATAATTATTATATCAAGTTTTTGGACTGCAACAATATCCATTCCCATGAGAAAGAAGAACTAACGCATGAAATGAATATTTTAGCAGGTATGCTAGGGTAGTTCTTATAAAGTACAATAAACCCATAAATGTTAACTAACCTTGATGTTTTAAGAATTGTAGTTAGTTTAAGACCAAAAATCATTTATAACTTATTTATATCCTATGTATAACTTATTTTTTTCACTACTAGCTTTAGAACATACCATTATTTATCATGTTTTCAGACTGTGAAATCAATTTTAAAAACTAAATTTTTAAACGTCAGTTCAAAGTATTTATTTCAGAAAATGTCACTGATCACGGCTACTTGATTTTTATGAAAGTTTCAAGATTTATTTCTGTTCATAATTTATTTTATTATTTGAATAAAAATAGTGCTGGTAGTGAAAAAACTAATATATAAACCACGGTAGAGAAGACTATTATAGCCTTGCACTCTTAAATCCCTTGCTGCTACGCAGCTCGGGATATAATACGCTCGGCTATAAAAAATGTCTTCTCTACCTTGGTATATAATTACTATTATAGACTTTATAAGAAAATGTATAAATTATTAAAAAAAAATCTATTTGTGCCTATAGTATATTTTTTGCCTTAGGGTGTCCGCTATGCCCCGGTCTCCCCCACATGAAAAATTAATATTTCTAAATTCTGCCCACAATTGTTAAACACCCTAATGCACTCATGCAAGAAAATGGAAACCACTGCAGTAGTTTCCATGCACGCTAACTAGATCTCGCAGAACTATCTTTATTCAGATTATTATAACACTGGCTAAATTAATTATAAACTTTATATTTAAGCTTGCCTGCTTTAATAACAAAATTATTTTATAAATTAAAAATATACCATCAGTTTCAGATTAATCCCTGAAGATGTCTCTAGTAGTAAGAGACGAAACGTCGGAAAGTGAAAATCCATTAACACGGTCTAAACCCGAAAGTGAAAGTTCTTTATATCTTAATGGCCGTGAAAGCTTAAAATCTAAAATATATACCATTCCTTTTTATTTTTGACGTCCCAAAAAAATCTTTGACGTCCCTATTTGTATAATAAACCAGTACCAAAAATATGTGAGGTTGATTGGTTGATTGATACTGAAACTCTTAAATTTTAATCTCAAATTTGTTGTCAAAAAAAGCAAAAGTATTTATTAATATATTACAATCCTTTTCCGAGCTCAGATGGCAATCTCCGTAATCTCCCTAAAAACAGAATTTTTGATCCTTGTATTATAAACTACTATTTTAGTCGTTAATGAACGAGTTTAAAGTTGTAATGTGGCTGGCCCTTTTTTTAACCGACTTAGATAAAGAAGAAGGTTATCAATTCGACGTGTGACTTTGTTTTTTTTATGTTTGATCTCGCATAAGTTTGGAACGAATGAACGGAATTTGATGAAACTTTTTGCAACTTAAGGAGGGTATTCATGAGGTGGTCCCGTTTTAATTTGACGCTCGGATAATGCCGGGTAAGCCGGATAATTAAGATAAATCTAATCATTTTAACCCAATTTCACTTAAAAATGGCTTAATTTGGTTCTACTACCAGCCAAATTTTTAGAGAAAATCGGATAACTCGGATAAGCCGAATAACTTGATTAACGGGTCACTTAAATATTACTGCACACTGAAAATCTTTTAAATACCGCTAAGCTTGATTCTCTGGTCCTGTAGTATTAAAATACCAAGAGAAAATGATAAATGTTGTAATTTTACCAAAAGGCGTTGTTTGATTATTACTTAACGCTTAAAGTTTAACAAGATTTTCTGTTGTATTTCGTTTAAAATAAGGTTTGTTGGACTCTGGCGCTGAAATAAAAATATTACTTTTAATTTTTAGAAATTTATCTTTAAGATAATGACGTTACAACGCACTAACAGTGCGTTGTGACGTCAGCAGCTTGCCGAGATGGAAGGTCAACTATAATTTAGCTTAGATGACGTTACAAATCTACAAGTTCTGTGTCTCTAAAAAGTATAAAATAAAAACTTTTGGCAAAAAAAATGAACCGACTTTTAGGACTCTAAAATAAAATATACTTAAGTCGGTGCCAATTTCACAGCAAACAATAATAAAATAATACAAAAATAATTGTTAGTAATTATTTTAGGGAATGCTGAACTTGGCAGCCACTTAAGTATTTTTTATTTTTTACTTTTTAGACATAGAAGTCAGCTCATTTTTTTGCGAAAAGATTTTATTAGTTAAAAAAAAAATCTGAAATTACGTTCCTGAACTAAAAATTTTAACAAAATAAGACTCTTTTGCAAAGTGACCTTAATAGATTGGTTGAGTGGTGTAATAGAAATAATTTATTTTTAAATGTAAAAAAATGTCATAAAATGACATTTTTTATGGGTAGAATAAAGGTTGACAGCTCTTATTCTATTGGTAACACTGTTCTAGACTCGGTTGATACTGTCAGAGATCTTGGCATTTTATTAGATCGTAAACTGGATTTTAACTGTCATATTAACTCAATTGTTCAAAAGGCTAACAAAATGTTAGGCTTTGTAAAGAGAAATTGTAAAGATTTTTCTGTTAAGTCTATTATTACTGTCTACAATTCCCTTGTTAGATCTCATCTTGAATTTGCCTCCGTAATTTGGTCCCCTCAGTATAATATTGCTATAGATGAGATTGAGTCTGTTCAACGTAAAGTATTACGATTTTGTGCTAATAAACTAAATATTCCAATTTATGACCATAATTTATCTCATGTATACGAAGCATTGAATATTGAATTACTTTGTCATAGAAAACGTAAATCAGATTTATGTTTGTTATTTAAACTTATTAATAATTTACTTATTTGTCCAGAAATGTTGCATAAAATTCAGTTCCTTATACCTACAAGAAATCTTAGACGAAGTTCTCCAACGTTTAATATACCCTTTCATAGAACTAACTACGGGTCTCATACGCCTTTGGATAGAGCTATGTTGTTGGCTAATAACAATAATAATTATTTGAATTTTTTTAATTTGTCTTTAAAATCTTTTAAAACTTCTCTAAATAACCTTAATTTTTGATATTATTTTTGTTCACAAGTTTTATATGTATGCATTTATAATTATACTATATTTTGTACTTCTTATGTATTGGGGTTTTCCCGTTAATAAATAAATAAAATAAAATAAAAAAATAAAATAAAATAAAAAAAGTTCTATCAAAATAAAAACATTGACAAATGGATCCTTTTAACAGGATATTGTCAAAATTATCAATTTATCAACAGTAAAATAAGCACAACCAATTTTAAAGCGGTTGAACAGTACAAACCATATTTGTTACAAACAGAAATTATTGGTATAAAAAGCCATCCAGACCATTTTTCATCCAGGTTGATTAATAGTGTGCGAAATGTGGCGCAAATGAAGGCAATTTTCAAGTTGGAAATGTATACACGGCTCGCCGTTATTTAGTTTTAGTCGACTTTAAAAACACTAAAACCGCTCGTACACTTCAGCCTTTTCTCAAAATTGCGTGCAATTCCTATTGCTGGACTTTTTTTCGTATCAACTGCGCATGCCTCTAAGACTTTTCGCTGCAACAAAACAGCCGGAAAAAATATAGAAATATTTCTAATTTTCAACCTAAATTGCTTGTAATTTTGGTAACTCATAGGGTTTTTTAATTTAACCAACTTAAGAATTAGTGATCCCCAAATTTCCCAGTGATCTACTTAGCCATGGTTTGGACCAGCAAGTCCTTTTTCTTCGATTTTTTAATCTTCTTTTAATAATTGTTGCAAGAACTGCCGTGAAGGTTATCAACAAAACAGCTCTTTTTTGTTCTACCTTTTCCATAATTATTGCCCCAGAAAAGACAGTCCTATGATATATCACTCAAAAATACAGAAATACATAACCTATAATATTCGTAAACATCTGTCAATTTTTGTAGAGTTGGCAGCAATTAAAGTAGGCTTTAAAAAGTCTTGTAAAAGTTGCGACAGTGTACGAAGACAAGTAAAATTCAGTTGCTTTTCATCCGTGAAACGAGTAATATGTGCTTTTGGCAGGAATTAGTAATACGTTAAACGCGTTTAATTTTCTAGCATCAAGTCTTTTAGTATTAGTTATTTATTTATTTATTTGCTATCTTAGATATGCCCCAGAATCGATTTTATATATTTTATAGTGATTGTATGGAAGATGTGCAGTAAAATGACGAACATGTGATTATATTGGAGTAAGAAGGGAATTTTATGTTTTTTAATCATTTATAATGCTGATAAATTTTGATTTGGAAGCAACTAACACGTGAAGAAGTTTTTATACGTACAAAATTTTTTATATGCTAGCACATGCGCAAATATAATTACAAATTAGAAAAAACTGCCTTGGCAACAGCTAACACAACCAACAGTAAACACGAAAAGGAAAGAAGGAAAAGAAAAAGAAAAGGTCTTACAGAAGACTGGAAATTTTATATATTTAAAACAGGAGTGGGCATGGCGAAAAGCCAGACAAGAACCACTCTTGGTGAATTGAGTAACTAAGAGGGATCTGGCTAATTATCTCACTGAGAAAAGGCCAAAATAAAGGAAGAAGAAGAAGAAGAAGACAAGTAAAATTATTGCGCGCAATTCTAGATTGCTCGCAATAGAATTGCAGCAAAAAAGCTGATATGTACGACCAGCTTAGTTTTCTTGTAAAATTCGTTTACTTTATGTAAATATCCATTTAAAACCAAAAACCATCAAATAATCTATCGGGCGAAACGTTTTTTAACACGTTGGCTGCCGCATGCACTGCCGGTTGTCACATTGACATTTGCTCACTAGCTAAAGCAGAGGTCACTATAAGAAATCTAATGCAACAATGTCATGAGTCGCTTGCTGCCAGGCGACGTTTTTACAATACAATACAATACAATATAAGTGGGGTTGTGAGGCATGGTACTGCCTTTCAAATCACTGCGGCCAATGTGAATCCCCTTTGCAATTTAGTCCACATCAAACTTAAGGCTTTCAAAAAAGCCTAAGGCGACGTTTTTAGTAAAGTATAGAGATGGCAGTAGGCGGCATGTAAGGGCATATCCACAGGCTCGCATAACAACATAATACATAACAATGCGATGCCGTGATTGGCTTGATGTGCCGCCATGTATGTATATGTAACCCAATCACGGAATCGCATTCTTATGTTTTATGTTCTTATGCAAGCTTCTGGATATGCCTTAAGCTACAAGCGGTTATGTCTGCCGGCTGTCATCTTACAGTTTTGGTAATGTTACTAAAATAAGATAAGCAGCCAACGTGTTAATCGCAAAAAAGGCCACAAAAATACAAAAAATAAATAAATATTTTTTTTTTTATTTTTATTTTTTGTTTTAATTTTATATTAAATCGTTTTTTGTTTTTAATTAATATGTAAGAGAATGTAACTTTTGTTAACCTCTACCTATTTATTCAAAAGTTATGGAGGTCACGTGATCCTTTTTTGCGATTAAATGCGTTTCGTCCGATAATTTTATTTTTGGTTTTAACATAGATATTTACATTATAAGTAAAAAAACTATACAAGAAAACTGAGTGTTTTTCAAAGTTAAACTAAAATTAAATAAAGGCGAACCGTGCATATATAAAATTATTAATCAAGTTGCTTGAAGTGGATCTAACCCTTTACCTTTTCTGTAAATATTTAACTTTATTTAAAAATAAATAGGGTTTTGGCCCAATGTTTATTATACAGTGTGAGTCAAAGTCCACTACACCTTTTAGCTTTTTTATGGTATAAAGCTATGTTCTCAAACGTGAATTTAGTAAGTCTAGTAAGCCTGATAAAGTAAACAAAGGGACTCATGGATAACACAAAAGGCCCACAGGGGACCTCAGCGTTTGAGGTATTAACCCTTATCTTATTTCTCTTCATCAATAAATCAATAAATCAATCAATCAATGATATAAAACATGGAACCGAGGAATAACTTTGGAAAAAGAAAGGAATGGCTATTAGATTTGAAGAACCACAAAATATTTGTAATGTAACAGTCCTTCTAATACTACGAACCTAGTTTTTAGTGCATGAGAGTGCTTTTTTACGATGCGCAGCCTAGTAAAAAAAGCACAAACTTTCCGCTAAAATATTGTCTATTCCATACTAGTTATAGAATATACTATTTTCTACGACTGCTTTAGAATGTAAGCAAATACACACACTTTTCAAACACAGAATGAATCCATTCTAGCTCTAGATACGGTATGAACATTCCGTATCAAGTGTTAGAATGAGCACATGTAGTGCCATCTCTTGTTTATAAAAGTAAAGAAAACTGTAGCAAAATTATATATATTTTACCATGAAATATTGAATAATTTAATACAATTTAAAGTTTTGCGTTAAAATTACATAAAGTTTATTAGTTTTTCTTAATATTTGACCAGTTTTTTATCAATTTAGTTCAAAAAATTAAAACTGCTCCATCTATTGTTAAATATTTAAACCTGATATCTGTCATAGAAATCTGACACAACCTTCAATTTTTGCATTATAATTTGTAAATATGTGCTAAAATTGAATAAAAATCTTTTTTAAGTACTGATTTGATAAAATTATTAAATAACATTAATTGCTTTATTTAAAAATATGTGTTTTGTTGCATTTACAATGTCGAGTCACGAAAAACATTGTTTTTAATCTTGTCCGCGGTTTAAAGCCATACAGTGTTTCATATTTGCAGTCGAAGAAAAAGTATAGTCTACAACACGTATGGAATAGTCATTCCGTGCTCGCGGGACCGTCATACTGGCCTGCCGGCTCGTATGACAAACTTTCCGCTCGCGCGGAATATTGTCTATTCCATACTAGTTATAGAATATACTATTCTTTTTTGGTTTTAATTTTATGCTATTATTTATCTTATTTAAAAGCGCAGTTCGAAAAGGCCAATTCATACATACATACATGCAAAGTAAGTGAATATTAATTTATAGGAGGGGCAAAAATGAGCCTTTATATGTTTCATTTTATTTTATACAACTTTTTATATAACTAAGTTGGCAAATTGTTTACACATTTAAGAATATCGTTTACAATGTTTTGACCCTGATTGGTTAGAACATCTAAGTTTCCTGTTACACAGTTTCCAAGAGTTGTTAGTAATTTATTGATATTGGCTACCAGACCTAAAAAAAATAAATATTAAACAGGCCTACAAAAAAAATAAAGTTCAATTACTCCTAAGCAGAACGTACTTTCTTACGTATTTTTTTGTCTTCTTTGTTGGCTCATTTTTTTAAATCTTAAATTAAACCCCTTTTTGTAGTAAACCCTACAAAATGGTTTTTGTTTTGTCTGAATTGATGCTACGCATCTCGGGATATAATACGCTTGGCCTTTAAAAAAAGTCTTCTCTTTTTTTTTGTGTATCGATGGTAATCTTAGGCAACAAAGAGGCTAATTCACTTGTCAGGGGCCCCTTCCGCAATATTTGACAGAAACCAGTCTTTGAAATAGCTATGGAGGTTGCCAAGTCTCTGCTTCAAAACTAGGCTAAGGAAGAATTTCGTGACTATTGGAACAACAGTTAAGGGTTAAGGCAATCAAAACTGCTTATTCGACCCTTATATGGACCAGGAGTATTACTAGCACTTGATAGAAGAGTGCTTAGGCTTATAGTGAGTTTTCTAATAGGACAGTCCTTTAAACAAACACTATCACTATCACTATCACTATCACTATCAAAGTCAGGCCGAGTCCCAGCTGCAGATAGTGTGAGGTTAATGAAGAAATGACACTTCACTTAATGTTTGAGTGTAAGGGCATATCCACAGCCTCGCATAACACGCATAGTACATAAGAATGCGATGCCGTGATTGGCTTGATGTGTCGTCATGTATCTTGTAAGCCAATCACGGTATGCGAGGCTGTGGATATGCCTTAACATGCTAAGAACACTGAGATTTAACTGATTTGGTAGGAAATACCTCTTACCACAAGAACTTATTAACCTTTCAATAAATTCGATTTTGATTTTTATCACAAGCATTAGTAATTTTTCTATTTTGCTACTATTATGAGCTCACAATCACACGCATTTTGCGTGTTCTTATAGGCCCATAAAAGGTTAGTACTTTTTGTTCTTTTGGGTTGGCAACAGACAAATGAATTGATGTCTTCCGTGCAAATGTCAACATCGCTTTTAACTTTAGTTTTCTACGAAATTAAGTTTTTATGTTAATTTTTACCATGTTAAAGTTGTGGCTTGGTAACTTGCAGTGAAAAAGAGAAGAGCTGACTATAAAAAATATCAAATTATCGTTTCTTCTTTGAATTTCAAAATTACAAAAACTGTAATGCCAACCCAATACAAAACTTCCTAAATCGGTCATCAATTTAAATGTAAGTTTTTTTAATTTTAGAGCAAAATAGAAAAATAGTATAAATCACTCATTTCACAACACGTTTTTAGCGCACTAGTAGTTTGTACTCGTGCGCTAAAAACGGGTGTTATGAAACTAATACTTTTATATATTATATTAAAACAATTACGGCTTTCGCTCTTGCATCAAATATTCGCTAACGCGGAAACACAAAGGACCAGCTGGTCTAAGTGTATAGCAGTTATTTAATTGACCCCCTCCCCCTCCCTGTGTAACAAACTGTCACCTTTACCAACACCCCCCCCCCCCTGTGTAACGCGTAACAATATAAAAATGTTGTGTCGCAATAAATTTAACTGTATTCTCACTATTGATTCGTTTTTCTCGACAAAACAAACATGAACCTAAAATATAGTATAACCTAACCTTAAAAAAAATTTACACGAAAAAATCACTCAAACTTTAAAAAAATATTCATAATCAATATCACACAGGGAAAAAATACTAGGTACCTCTTTTTACACTGAGTGTCACATATAACATGTATATTGTTTATGCACAGGTACACAAAATAGTACACACATTGTTGTTCTGTGAGTACACATTCCGCGCGAAAATGTATCATCGCCGATGATTCATCGGCAAGATCACGCAAGAACAGGGCCGTAAGATTTTTTTTAATATCAATGTCAACAGTTTTTTTACTGATTATAATATTATTTAAATATGCATAGTTTCGTCAATTTTTGTGTGAAAAAGAGAATTATATGCCACTAAATAGTAATTTATGTTGAAATAAAAATACATCTGCCAAGCTTAGGAAATAAACATTAAATTTATTAAATTCCGTTACGTAACGTTTACCTAGACCCCCCTTCCCCCCTGCCACAAACTGTAACAATTTCTCTGACCCCCCACCCTAGGCGCGTTACGTAATATATAGACAGCCCCCTACTCTTACCTGTCAATAAATTAAAAATATCATTGGGCAACTTATTAATATCCTGTAGCAAATCAGACAACTTTGTCAAAATGCAACCAATATCCAGCGCTCCACATCCTCTTAAGTTTCCGATTAATTTATATACAGAATTCAATATTTTAATAATTGCCGCAAGAACATCATTTATTAGCTTTCTTGTGGTATTCAAAATACCTTGAATGCATTTGATAATTGTATCTAATATTGAATCTGGCAATTTTCTTAGCTTTGGAAGTAGGTTTTGAGTACAACTAGTGGTATTCATTCCTTGTTTTTGAGCATTCTGCAAGATTTCTTCGACTTCTTTTAGCAGTCCGTTTGTGATGTTTTTAATTTCAACTTCAGCTCTAGTTATTGTATTGTTAGCGGTTTCTTCTACGACATTTAGGAGATTTTTTAGCTGTTTTGTAGCTTGGTTCGTAGCGCTAGTTACTTCTCCTAACAAAGCATTTATAATTGAGTCAATTCCTGGAGGTAATATTGGAGGTAAAACAGAGGGTAAATTCGGTATCCCGGGAAGCTGCGGTAAACCCGGCAAAAGTTGACAATTTGCTGCCTAAAAAATATTTATGGTGAATAAAAAGACTTGATTAATAGTATATTTTGCATCTAGGCCTAGTGTTTTTTTTAGTGTTCGGGACTGAAGTTTTTTTGCTGAGAAGGTCGAGGCTATAAAGGCATAATTCACAATCGTGGTTTATATATTATTTTTTTCACTACTAGAATATTATATTAACCCTTAAAATTTTAAAAAACTTACATTTAAATTGATGACTGATTTAGGGATTTTTGTTTGTTGACATTAGAGTTTTCGCCATGTTTAAAATTTTAAGAACAAATGATATTTTGATATATTTTATAGTCATGTCTTCTCTTTTTCACTGCAAGTAACTAAGCCACAATTTTAACATGGTAAAAAATAATTTAAACACAAAATTAAACTTTAAAGCGACGTTGACATTTGAACGGAAAACGTCAAGCGATAGGCTTTTGTCTGTTGCCAACCCAAAAGAAAAAAAAAGTACAGACCTCTTATGGGCGTATAAGAACAGGCAAAATGCTTGTAATTATGAGCTTATAAGAGTCGCAAAATAAAAAATTAACTTGCATACCTGAACAGAAACTATATATATCCTGATAATATTTAAAACCATTATGATAATTTAATAAAACTGAATAAAACCCTTTATTGTTATTCTTTTATAGGGAAGAAAGAATTATCACAATTATTATATTTAAATAAACTATATGTAAAGTTTAAAAAACAATTGCAAAATGGCGATTTCTCCCGTTAGATTAGACAGGGACAAAAATTCTACCCTAAAAGGATAGAAGACATACATACACTCCCACTTCCACCCAACCAAACAAATTCTGTATTTGTTCTTTGTTGAACAAATACAATATTTACTTGGCCGGGCGAAAAGTGTAACTATATTATTTTAATTAAAGAAATTACTGGCGCCATCTAAATTTTAGTAGAATTATCTTATTCTACAGATTCACATTAGCTATGTTCGTTCGTGTCGCTCAGTGCTACACTTTCGGGCCAACCAAATAAATAGTGTATTTGTTGTATGAAAAACAAATACAGTATTTATTTGGTTGGCTGGAAAGTGTAGCACAAATGAGATAGAGATAGGTTAGACGTCTTTTGTTTCATAATTCTAGTTGTAGAGAGCTCCATTATGAGCTTATAAGAGTCGCAAAATAAAAAATTAACTTGCATACCTGAACAGATACTATATATATCAAGATAATATTTAAAACCATTATGATAATTTAATAAAACTGAATAAAACCCTTTATTGTTATTCTTTTATAGGGGAGAAAGAATTATCACATTTATTATATTTAAATAAACTATATGTAAAGTTTAAAAAACAATTGCAAAATTGCACTGAATGAATGTTTATTCAATTAAAATTCATTGTTCAAATTACAATTAAAAAAAATAAATGAAGAAATATTTACATAATTAATACAGAATAAAATAAATAACACTGCCAGACATGATTTATATACTATTGATGAGATATATAGGGTCTAGAAGTATTTTTTCTCCTGATTTCAAATCTGTTTTTAGAATTCTTCCATCACGTCACAATTTTGATATACAGGGTATTTTATAATAAAAATAGGCATTTTTTTGAACGTCGGGAAATTTCACATTTATGAATATTTTTTTTTCAAATTTGGTACACTTGTTAAAAATTTGTGTGCTTTTCGAATATTCTAAAAAAAATTAAATATCGATTGTCATTTGTTTTTTATAATAAAAAGAAAAAGTTTTTTCGTTGCCAAAATTTCAAAAGATGGAATTTTTCGATGTAACTAACAAAAAAACACTCTGTATTTATATGGCTTTCAACTTTTTTTTGAAGGACCTTCTGGAAGCGGCACAATATCAATTTTAAGTCAATTATGTCAGATATTTTAACAGCGTTTTGCATTGTTTAAGAACAATAAGTAGGCTTTGTACAAAAATTTGACGTTTTAAGTCAAGTTAAATTATTCAATCAATTAACTAGATGAAACGTTGCAAGCACCCTGTCAAAACATCGGCACTATTTTACACTTAAACTTAAAATATAATTTTTTGAAATCGGGTTATAAATATGTGAAATATGCTAAAAAAACCTTTTACTGCTTTAAACGACAATATCTTTTAAACAATGCGTTTTAGGAAAACGTTGTTCATAACATTTTTTGACCAATTTAAAATTATCTTTTATATAAGTGCTAAATTAACCAAATACAATAATAATTGCCTTAATTATAGACAAAAAACGCTAAAAATAGGAGTTTTACCCTATTTTTACCCCCTTACCCCCAATCGTTTACCCCCAAATCTAATCAGCGATAAGAAACAATATGCAAAAAACCGCAAGTCGATATCTCATGTAGAAATGGAGTTAGAGAGTTTACACCCAGACAGACAGACAGACAGACAGACAGACAGACGGACGCAAAAATTTTTTTTACTGCTTTCGACTCAGAATGGTCTAAAACGTCGAGAAATGTGAAAAAAACGTGGTCAAAGATTTTGACTTTTCGGCGAAGATTTCAATACATCGGCACTCTTAGTAGCACTAAGTGCCGATGTAATAAAATAAACAAATAAACGATAAACATAAATAAGGTTAACTTTTTAAACATAAATAAACTGTATCTTAAGAAGTAAATAGAACATTGACTTAAAATGTCAAATTCTGGTCCAAAGCCTACTTATTCTTCTTGAACTATGCAAATTGCTGTTAAAATAGCTGACATAACGGACTTAAAATTAATATTGCGCCGCTTCCAGAAGGTCATTCAAAAAAAAATTGAAATCGAAATGAAGCCAGATAAACACAGAGTGTTTTTTTCATAGTTACATCGAAAAATTCCATCTTTTGAAATTTTGGCAACGAAAAAACTTTTTCTTTTTATTATAAAAAACAAATGACAATCGATATTTAAAAAAATTTTAAAATATTCGAAAAGCACACAAATTTTTAACAAGTGTACCAAATTTGAAAAAAAAAATATTTATAAGTGTTAAATCCACCGACATTTAAAAAAATGTTACTTGATAGAAAAATTCTGAAAACGGATATGAAATCAGGGGAAAAAACACTTCTAGAGAAAATATATATCATAAATAGTATATTTTCAAAAGTTTCAAATTGTCGGGTAGTGTAATCTACAAATTAAGTTAAAGTATAATTTCCATTGAGTAAAAAAATTAAATGTTTACATCATTTTCGAAATTACGAAAAATATTTGAGGCGTATAGTGTAAGAGTGGCCCATCTCACTTTATGGGAATATCGAGATAATGGCTATTTAAATTTCTCCGATTTTTTAATCTTTGATCTAGGACCCATTATTTTATTTAAAATTTTTCTGTTAGGGTTTTTAGACTCAACCAACATTAAGGTAATGTTTGACAAACTAATTTATTTTACTTTCTTTACTTTCTTATAGAAAAAAAATGGGCCACTATTGCATTACGAACGAGATCTGACCTTCAATAACACGTTTTTTTTTAGTAGATCTAACCTCACATTTTACTTTGAAATTTTAATTATTTTTACATGTGAAAGAAATGTTCGTTATTTAATAACAGAATAGTCAAAATACCAATAATTATGCTCTGGAGTAGTTAAATAAACGTTTTTTTACTCTTCTTACCTTTCAAAATGAAGAATAACTAATGCTTAAACATTGTTCAAGTACCTTAATGGATTTCAGTTTCTATGATCTTAAAGTTTAAGGTAAGTTGTAATTATTTTTTATTAATAAAGCAAAATGTACAAAAATTGGTAACATTTCATGATTTGGGGAGAACAAATAACTTTCTCGATAAAACAAATTTTGGCTTTTTTAAGAATCTTTCTAAAAATATCTTTATAAATCCTTGGTAAAACTTGTCTTGTTAGCTTTTTTAAGAATAAAATTGACATTTTTAATGATGCAGTTGGCTTTTTCAATATCCCCAATAATATGTTTGACTGGTAGCCTATACCTGTGGGCCACTCTTGCACTAATAAAAGCGATAATTTTAATAATGTAGTAGTGCTTTAAATGCTTGTATCGTGCCAAAAAGAAAACCCTCTGTTATGAGGGTGGTATGTAATGAAAGATATAGATATCCTTATTAAATTTATAAAAAAAAAACGCAAATCTCAAAAAAACACACTATACGCCTCATTTTATTAGCTTATTTTTGTGAGGCAAATACCAAAATTAAACCCACAAGTGGGTTGGATGGACTCACTACTTTATGATAAAAAAACATTATACATAATGTAATGAAAAATAATTGACAACTAATAATAAAAAAAAAACTAGTTTTTATGTTAATTAAAGGTGTTCAGTACAAAAATTTTATAGAAATTTTTTTTTGTAAAACTTTTCATTAAAGGAACTTCATTCTTTTAAAGGAAACGCTTTTTGGTGCCCCTGATCAGACTTAATGGTAGTCTTATAAGTATAGTGTCGCAATTCAAATACTTAGGTCATATTCTAACCTGTGATCTCTCCGATAATATCGACATTCAGAGACAGTACAAAGCCCTCTGCGTCCGTGCTAATATGTTAACCCGTCATTTCTCCAAGTGTAACTCTGACATTAAAAAACTATTATTTCAAACATATTGCTCAGGAATCTACATGTCCGAACTTTGGTGTAATTATACACTGGGATGGTGGAATAATTTGCGCGTGTGCTATAATAATGCGTTTAGACTTTTAAATAACATACCGAGATTTTCTAGTGCTAGTGAAATGTTTGCTACGGCTCGTGTTAATGACTTTCTAGCTATTCGTAGATTTCGGGCTTTTGGGTTCCGCGATCGGCTGTATAAATCTTCCAACCTCTTAATTGTGGCTCTGCTGAGGAGTGATATTCTATGGCGTTCCAATCTATGGCAAACCTGGAGTAGAGTTTTAATGGGGGGACAGTAGCTCTTGTGAACTTTTGTATATTGGCTAATTATTAATTTTCTTGTAGATATTTTGTATGTTTTG
Source organism: Brachypterus glaber (assembly GCA_958510825.1). NCBI lineage: Eukaryota > Metazoa > Arthropoda > Insecta > Coleoptera > Kateretidae > Brachypterus > Brachypterus glaber. The sequence continues at coordinate 1,725,424 of OY294047.1, forward strand.
TATTTTTTGTAGCCCTCTAGGCTGGAATAAAGGATTATTATTATTATTATTATTCCAACTGCCCTTGGGAACGCTTCTGGTTGTTTAAAAAAAATGGAATGAGGTCGTTATTGAGGCAAATGCTGGCTTTGTAACTTTTCTAAGAAAAAAATATAAAAACTATTTAAATACTTACTTATTAAACAATTTTATCTAAAAATTGCTGTAAGAATATATGTTTAAAGATTTAACAATATTTGTAAAGATAAATGCAAATTTAATATAATATAATTAATTAATATAAAAAAAAAAAATAAAAATAAATGTTTTACAATTTGAAACCCATAACTTCTTTGTTTTGGTGGGATTATTTTCAAAAAAAAAATAGAGATCTTCCCCTCATAGAACTTGTTTTTTCTTAAAAATTTCGAGTGATCGGATAATTATTCGATAACAATAATTATAATTATTATAATAATAATCATTATTATTATTATTATTATTATTATTATTATTATTGGTTTTTGACAGACGAACATTTTTAAAATTTCTTACTTTTTCATCTAACAATTTTTTGTCTAGGACGTTTTTTGGCGATTTTGGGAAATTCAAAACTACCGTATAATACTATTCTAGCGCTAACCTGCTCTGAATAGTATAATAATAAAAAAAATATAAATATGCCAAAAATAGATTAAGTTGGCTTTTTTAAGTCCAAAAAGTTGATATCTGAATTCTATCAAAACATAAGAGGGGAGGAGATTATAACAGTCATCACTTTGAGCATATATATAAAAAAGTCCAAACGAAAAATTAATATACCATTATATATATATATATATATATATATATATATATATATATATATATATATATATATATATATATATAATGGTATATTAATTTTTCCAACTAAATATAATAAATAAAAATTAAAAAAAAAATTGTTTTCAGAAAAAAATATAAAAAAAATCAAATAATTTTTGTTATCGAAAAACAAAAAAAAATAAAAAAAATAAAAAAAATTATCAATATATTTTTTTTTAATTTTTTAATAAAGTTTAACCTTTTTTGTTTTTACTTTAAAAAACTATGAAGATCTTTTTTATATAGAACATGATTTTTTTAATGGAGCTCTCTACAACTAGAATTATGAAACAAAAGACGTCTACCCTATCTCTATCTCATTTGTGCTACACTTTCCAGCCAACCAAATAAATACTGTATTTGTTTTTCATACAACAAATACAGTATTTATTTGGTTGGCAGGAAAGTGTAGCAGTGAGCGGCACGAACGAACATAGCTAATGTGAATCTGTAGAATAAGATAATTCTACTAAAATTTAGATGGCGCCAGTAATTTCTTTTTTAAAAATAATATACGTACACTTTTCGCCCGGCCAAGTAAATATTGTATTTGTTCAACAAAGGACAAATACAGAATTTGTTTGGTTGGGTGGAAGTGGGAGTGTATGTATGTCTTCTATCCTTTTTGGGTAGAACTTTTGTCCCTGTCTAATCTAACGGGAGAAATCTTCATTGCGGGTCGATAGGATAATTCTCTATGGAGTTGTCGTGTACATAAAAACCGTGACATGGACCGACGGACAGACGGACATTTTCTAAGTTTCTTATTTTTTTTTATGAAACACATTTGTTTTTAAGAATTTCTTGTTCAGGGCGTTTTTTGTCTAGTGTAGGAAATTAGAATCTAACGTATTATATTATTCTAGCGCTTAAACTCTGTGAATAGTATAATAAGCACAATTTTATGCAAATATTTATGTTAATATTTTACCTATAGATTTTAAACCAGATCTGCTAGCCGTGACTTTTGCTTGAAGGTCAAAAAACTATAATATGTTTCCGAAGATTCATCTATAATAAGATTAAAACCTTTAAATGTCACTTTTAATTTTATTATATAGTTTAACTTGAATTTTATTATCATACTATTCACAGCTCGTAAGCACTAGAATAGTGTAATACGGTAGTTTTTAATTTTCCAAAAAGGCCAAAAAATGTGGTAGACAAAAAAATTTTGGATGCAAATGTAATTCATGAAAAAACTAGATGAAAGGTTGGAAGCACCCTGTCAAAACATCGGCACTATTGTACACTAGAGCCATCTAGTTTGCAAATTTCAAACTAGGTGTTTTGTTTGATTTTAAATTCTGTATCTTTAAAACATTATATTCCAGCAAAAAAACTGTATATAACATTTTTTAAACAGAGCTTTTATTTAAAATATAATTTTTTGAAATCGGATTATAAATATGTGAGATATGCTAAAAAAACCTTTTACTGCTTTAAACGCCAATATCTCGAAAACAATGCGTTTTAGGAAAACGTTGTTTATAACATTTTTTGACCAGTTTAAAATTATCTTTTATATAAGTGCTAAATTAACCAAATACAATAAAAATTGCCTTAATTATAAACAAAAAACGCTAAAAATAGGAGTTTTACCCTATTTTTACCCCCTTACCCACAATCGTTTACCCCCAAAATCTAATCAGCTCTTCGGAATACGATAAAAAACAATATGCAAAAAACCGCAAGTCGATATCTTATGTAGAAATGGAGTTAGAGAGTTTACACCCAGACAGACACAGACAGACAGACGGACCCAAAAAATTTTTTTACTGATTTCGATTTACTGATGGTCTAAAACGTCGAGAAATGTGAAAAAAACGTGGTCAAAGATTTTGACTTTTCGGCGAAAATTTCAATACATCGGCACTCTTAGTAGCACTAAGTGCCGACGTAAATAGAAACTTTGAAAATGTCCATCCGTCCGTCCTTAAATCTGTCCGTCCGTCCCTTTGGTGTAACATTTGTCGTGGAAACGATACCTCAAGAATGAATAATCCGATCGACTCGAAATTTCCAGGAAAAGTTTTTCAAAAATTTTTTTTTCTTTTTTGGAAAAAATATATATTTTTTAAAATAGATTTTTTGCCTAGGCCTACTGTAGGCTGCCTATGTGGGAAGTATTCTTTTGTTGGCAGCAATATTTTATTTTAGTTTTAAATAATTTGAGCTTTTAGCGTTTAAGTATTTGGGAAAATACAATGTACCATCATCATCACTGTAAAGAGTATTTACTGAAATGCGTAGCATTACATATCTTCACGGCTTGCTAAAATTATTAATTTACCAAATGGAGAGTACAGGGGAATAACAGCCAAAGTCGCATTGTGCTTAAAGTTGATTTTACAAAATCAACTTTTTAACTAAATTTATACATTTTTTTATTTAGTTACATACGAGGGTATATTGATATATTCTTAGCCTACTACAGAAGCAATTAAAATTTGGTATGAAAATTATTTTATTATTCTACCAAGTCCCCCTTTAGGGAATGTTCAAGTATTACGTAACGCAAAGTTTGGCCATTAAAATTTACCTGTAAAATAACCTTTTAATGTTTTTGAATATATTTATATCTGATAAGGGAACGTTCAAGTATTACGTAACGCAAAGTTTGGCCATTAAAATTTACCTGTAAAATAACCTTTTAATGTTTTTGAATATATTTATATCTGATAAGGGAACGTTCAAGTATTACATAACTCAAATTGTACCAAAATTCATACACTTCATACCCCGGTTCTCACTTTATTATAGATTATAGAGATTTCATATTTTGGCTACCCCCCCTAATAGGGGGTGTGTTAGGGGGGGTAGCCAAAATATGAAATCTCTTCAGCCTTGAATAACGCGAGAACCGAGATATGAAGTGTATGAATGCTACATTTTGAGTTACGTAATACTTAAACGTTCCCTAACTGCCTCGTCAACAAAACAATCCTATAAAGCTAGAAAGAAAAAATAAAAGGAAATGGTCAAAAAATACAGAAAAAGTAACGAATCCGTGAAAAACGAAAACAAGAAAATTGCTGATAGACTTAAACTTTTAAGATTAGTTTAAAATATATAAGTAGATTTCCACCCGTCTAGAAAAGGTACCCGTTTCACATTTAATAAATATTTTCTTTTAATTTTGATGCAAAAAGGCGTACAACCAATTCAGATCAGTTGTTTAAAATTACTTAAAAATAACAAATAACAGATTTTTCAATATTTTTTTCGTAATCAGGGGTGAAAAAAATTGCCCTTTTCAAATAACACAAACTTTTGTCACTTTTTTTTCTGGGACCACTACTATAAAATGGGAAGCAGTAACTCAAGTTTAATTATTATTTTTTAGGGTAATTAAGTTAGTTTATGTCATGGAGAGCCCCAAATAAGCTTTAAGCTTGTGGTAGGGGCTCTCCATTAAATTTGAGCATGATAAATATTCTGGAATGACGATCTTCAATTAGGTACCATATTACCCCATATCCAGCCGGGCAGCTTTTTCCTTATGTGGTATATTATAGTATTCCTGATTCTTTTTTAGAATGCATGCATTTTTCTTACTATCTGCGCCTTTTCAAGTACCAGTATTAACATTGTAATTGATCGTGACCAAATTCTAACTCATATTAATACCTTTATTGAGACTTAAAATGTAATTTAAAAAATACTTTTTAGGTGTGTTATCAGCACGTATTGTATCGTCGTTAAAACTGCAATATATTGTAATCTTACTATATTTAACATAAGTAACTCAACTAATAATGGCCATTTATGGCCTCTACTATGACCGAAGACCCCATATCAGCAGCAAAACTTTACTTCTTTATTTTTTCGTTAAGGCCAAAATACTTTTATAGACTTTCTATGTATGCAAACAAATATGCAAATTTAATTCAGTATAATACAGCTCTCCTGAAACTCTAAGGAAGCAAAAACTCGATCGAAAACTAAAAAAAAAAAAATAGTTTATTTTTTATTTATTTATTTTTTTTTTTTTGGGCATAGCAAATATAAAAAAAAACGCAATTAAATCGAGAAATTATCATAAGTTTAGTCTCGGGAAGGTAAGGGTTATTATTATTTTGGGTCAAAAAATATTAAAAAAAGTTCATATAAAGGTTGGTCCGACAATGATCCCTGAGGGAGCTACGATCCTCCTAAAGGTAGTTAGTTGTTATTTAATATCTCTGGGACCCTATGACCTACAGTAATGATTTTTTGCAGGTCATTACATTAATAAAGGATGTCCTTTATATAATTTTTATTTGGAAATTTTAACCAGGGACACACAAAATGGGGGCAATCTCACTTTTTTGCACCAAAATTTTTCATCTGCAAGTTTTTTGGCATTTTATCAATAAAATATTATTCTTTAAGTAAAAATACATAAAAACGGTACTCTTATGTAACACTATAGGGCCCAGTTTTTTCGATAAAATTGCAATTAAAAAGGAAATTTCGCGTGCTAATCATCAAAAATAGGAACTAAAAAATGCACCAATCAAAATTTTAATACTGTAGAGTGATTTTGTATAAAAAAAAACTATAAAAAAGCTCGTATAAACTACCCAGACAGCACATAATAAGTATTAGATATCCAGGGGATATACTTTCTGGATATAGGGTATATCCAGTGGATAGCCTGGATTGCCATTTGATATCCCATGGACATTTAAATGTCCGCCTATATCCAGGTATCCAAACGATTTTTTTTTTTCAAAAAAAAATCGTTTTTTTTAAGATTTTTTTTAAGTAAAAATATTTTTTTATCATTTTTTTTGTTTTTATTTTTTTTATGAAAGAACTTAATATTTCATTTTCCCAAATATTTGGGAAAATGCAATATACCATTTACTGTGAATATTATATAATTGAATGCCTAACATTACATATCTTCAAGGCTTGTTTCTAATAAAGTGGTATCCGAAATTTACAATTCTCTACTTGAGATTAGTGAAGTGGTTTTCTACTAAATATATATTGACTGTCTTGTTAAAAAGTTAGTCAAATATACAATAAGCAAATCATGTTCCAAAAAAGTTTTGCTCTACTATTTGTGACATTAGTTGCTGTTCAGGTAATATTTAATAATACATAATAACACAGGCCCACAAAAAAAACTTAATCTGTGCTGGGCTAGGTACCCACCTATTCATATGTATGTTGGGATGCTGAACAAGAATCTGGAATAAAAAAGGCATTTCATGTGCTCATATTTTTGCTATGCTGAAATTGCAGATCTGATATTTTTGCCATTTAGACGTTTCTTCCAGTGTAGCGAAAAAATGAGCCCGTAAGTTGCATTTTTTATGGCAGATTCGCATTTAAAAGCCCAAAATACATAAAAATAGGTGGGTCTTAACCCAAGTACAGACAACTTTTTTCTTTTTAAACAAAAATTAAGTGAAAAAACAGTCTGGCTGATATGTAGGCATCCAAACATACTCGTCTAATTCTCGTTAAGCGTATTGGACGAGTCTGAAAAGGCTTTGGTGGTCTCCCATTATAGGCAAATTATTTTTTACGACATTATTATAATGCCTACAGATCATCTAGAATGTTTTTTTTTCCCAATTTTATTGTACGACATATTATCAGAACCATTTTTATTAGTGTAAAACTATAAAACTAAAAAAGTGAAACGCATTAAATGCGAACCTTTTAAAGCTCTTTCTGACTGAACCCATCGGAAATATAAGATTTCCTGCTTACATAGAATCACTCATTGATCAATCTTATCGATGAGAAAATTAGTTCCAAAAAATTATATTATCTTTCTCAGATTTAGTGGTGATGATTTTATTATGTGTATACCACCTGCTAACAGGGTTAACTCCTGGTTTGCGTTGGCAAGTCTCTTAAAGTTAATGTATGTTCAGGATTCGATTAATGTATAAAGCTTATTTTCTTGTACTTCCAAAATCATTGTTATTTAAAAAAAATATTTTTTAGGCAGCTGATCGCGATGTTGTCGAACAACTTCTCAGTGACCTTAACCTTACATTATCAGCAGACAAGTCAGAAATGATTCCTATAGTCTCTGAACATGTGGAAAATATAAGAAGTACTATTGTTGACACTTTTTTCATGGGTAATGCAACTATAAACTCAATTACTAAAGAACAACTTAAAAAACTCGAAAATATGGAAGACATGGCTAAAAATCAGTCCTGTGATATCTCTAACTGCCTAAATGGAGAATGTCTGGAAAATTTGGAAAAACTTGCCAATAACAAGAGTTTGGAGCTGAAGTACAGTCTAGATAAACAATCCAATGTGACAGCTACAACATACGACGCGTTTCTTTCCATTTTTGAGCAGCACCAGAAAAGTATTGACATTTTGTATTCCAACCTTTCCAGCTGCGCAGACGACAACTGCGTGTCTAGCGTCTTAGGTGAAAGTTACTTATTGTCAGTAACATTTGAACCCGAACTTTTCTCAGGTTACTTGGATGTTGAATTAAAATTGTCCGAGATTGAGGGTGCAATATTTGGTTTGCGTAAAACTGAGGTGAGAGAATTTACCAGAATAATTAATGAAAAAGTAAATTCAGTTGTAACTTGTATTAATGACATTTGTAATAAATAAGTTATTATGTAAAAATCAAAGAACTTTTACCTCAAGAAGTAATTTCAGACCAATGTTTATGAAGGTGTCAACTTTTTGTTTGTTTATTTACAGCTTTGTGGTGTAAAATGTAGATGTCGCTACTCGACTTTCAGGCTACCTAGTAGCGATGTTGCGTAGTTTCCACCTTATCATGATTTCAAATCATTATACTTAAATTAAAAATGTAAAAAACTTTATTGTGTATACTATAATTATGTTTAATAATATAGTATATTTAAATCTATTAAAATTAAACTACTAGTTCATATAAAACTCATACAGAACTAATGTTTCTTAAAATTTACAATAAAATATCCAAAGTATATGTTTCCAATCGGCAACACTGTACCCCTGTCAGTCATTTTACCACATTAGACTGTGAGTTTACACATTCTTTCTCTCTCTTTACGCGTACTAAGTGTAAAGAATAGTCACTCCCCACCAGCCCCTCACCGTAGTTGGTTCACGCTTCAAACAAAGCATACGGTAGATTTCATCATGTTTCTTCTTGAGTTAAAAGTTCTTTGGTAAAAATAAATAAATTTTAAATAAAACAAATAGTTATAAAATTTATTAGCAATCCTTGGAAAGATATATAAGACCAGAAGTTCCTTATTTGAACATATTCTAGGTTATAATTTTTATAATCAATCCCATTTAAACAGTTTAAAATACAACGCCTTTGTTTCGCAGCAAGCAGCACGAGAATAGTATATTCTATAACTAGTAGGGAATAGACAATATTCCGCGTGAGGGAAAAGTTTGTTATGCGCCGGCAGGCTAGTATGACGGTCCCGCGAGCGCGGAATGAATATTACATACGTGTTATAGACTGTGCTTTTTCTTCGACTGCAAATATAAAACACTGGATGGTTATAAAGCATGCGTACAACTAAAGATGGAATAGTTTTATTGAATTGAAATGATTAAAAACTAACCAAACAGTTGTTACATCTCACCCTGTATATTACGAAAAAATTCAGATATTAATTTTCATAAAAGGTAAACAAAAAATATTTCAAAGCTTGTGTTTATTATACAGGGTGGCACAGACTTATTCATTTAGACTATAATGAAAAGCGAAGTAGTAAATCAAGTTTAAAAAAATTATTATTATTTTTTAGGGTAATTAAATACCAGTATTAACATTGTAATCTTGAACGTGACAATTTTTAACTCATATTAATACCTTTATCAATAGACTTAAAGTTTAATTAAAAAAATACTTTGTAGGTGCCTTGTCAGATTTGATAGCGCGTATTATATCGACGTTAAAACGGTAATTTATTGTAATCCTACTATATTAAAATTAAGTTAATGACGATGTAGATAAATCGGAATTATTTGTGTCCGCTTCTACTAAGACCCAAGACAAAAAAAAACACAGAACACTGGCCCACAAAAAAAGTCAATTACTTTCAACCAGCCTATATTTTTTTAAGTATGTCTGTGTGCTGAAAACGAATTAAACCGTGAAAAGGCTTGCTGACCCCTAACTTTCTCAAAAAACTGCAAAATAGAATACTGGACCAGATGCAGGGTAAATGTACATCAAAAACTAAGAAAAAACCTCGTATACAGGTACTTCCAAAAATCAATCCTAAGGGAGCTATATACTCCTAAAAATACACCACTTTTAAAATCGATTTTTCGACCTACATGTATAGAAACTTTTTTCTTAGTTTTTTTTATATAGAATAACCCTGTATCATTGAAATTTTGGTTTTTAACATTTAATTTTTTGTCCTCGAACCGTGAAATTTCACCTTCAAATACATTTTTCTCAAAAACGGTTAATCCTACAGTATTACAACAAGAGTACCTTTTTTATGTATTTAGACCTCGGGAATCATATTCCAAAAATAAAATTACAATAAAGTTGGACAGAAAAAAGTTTGGGACAAAAAGCTGATAGGGGTGTTTCGCACGCCCCTGGTTAACATAAGTACATGAAAGTAACATACGAATATGTGCCTTACTAAGATAAGTTTACGTGCAAAACCTCGTTTCTATATCTCGGTTTGGTTTCCTGAGTTATTAAATAAAAACCTATTTTTTTAGCCAGTTTCAAAGGGGCTTAGACTCCCTCCTCAACCTCCGCCATTTTGAATTTTTAAGTTATTGATATTGGTCCACATCAACATAATCAAAAGAAGCCATTTGACACATATTTCGAAAGATCGAAGAAAAAATTAAATTTTGGAGCACCCTAATGGCGCGGATTTTTTTTTATTTTTTCGTTATTTTATTCGAAATAAGCGGTATCAAAAATGGTCGTATGCAAAAATTCAGAATTTTGTCCCTGTTTTTTTTTCCGGCCCACTGTGGAAAATTTCGATTTTCCAGTTGATTCTGGGAGTTGTTCCCCATTGCCAATCATCGCCAAAATTTACAGCATTCTAGCCCTACCCGAAAACCTAACTAAAAAAAACATTTTTCGACCCACTTTAGTGTATACCCATGTGTTATAACACTTGATAATTATTTTTCAGGAAAATTTACTAAGGTTTTTGGAAAAAAATCCCTTAAAAATAAAAAAGTTTTGTAATATCGTTGTTAAAGAGTATACTACAGAGTGCGAAGCTTTACCTATCTTAATGACTTGTACAAACAATTGTTTTTATAATTTGGTTTGTGTGTATAAATATTATAATCTATAGGGAATTTAAATAAATGACATAATATGTACTTAAATAAGTATAAAAAGTACCTATAGTTCCACTTTAAATAAGAAAAAAATAATCATTTTTTTAAGCTAAATAACATACTTTTTTTATATGGTTAATAACTGTACAGTTAACAACATGCAAAGAACTATTACCTTTACATTATTTGCCATTTTGGCAGTGAATGTAAGTACCTAATAACTCTATCTATCTAGTGTCCTTTTAATTTTAATAATTATTAAAAAATGTATACATTGATAACACACTTCATCCTAAGAAGGTTTTTTAATCCTTCCTTTGAAAAGGTTCTTAGCATAATGCTGCAAACATGCTAAGCATGTTCTTAAAAGGTGCACTGCTGTAGTAGCATAAGTGCTTCTACTCTAAACATTCTTAGCATGATTAGAGTATTTTGCTAAGGATATTCCCAAAACATATTCTTAAAATATTCTAATGGGAATATTTTTAGAATAATGCTGTCGTGCACATGCTAAGCATGATTAGAGTATTTTGCTAAGAATATTCCCAAATACATATTCTTAAAATATTCTAATGGGAATGTTTTTAGAATAATAATATGGCGTCTATATTATTTTAATTTTATTAGGTTAGAAATACAAATATTCTTAAAATTACTGTTAATAACACAAGTTTTACCCTTAAGTAGTAGAAATGGATATATTTTTAGACATAAAGTGATTTTTATATAGTTTTAGACAAAAAATTAAAATTATTATATTTTGAAATGATAATTATTTGCTATTTCTTTTTCTAAACATTGGATTTTTGTGTGGCGCATGAATTTTATGTCTGGTAGAAAGTTTGCTTTCACAGTAAAACTGCATATCGCATATGAATCTTACCAGAGGATTTTTAAATATTTTAATTATTAGGTTTATCACAAAGACGTAAAAATTTTCGACATGTCCAAATTTATGATATCACTCTATGAAAAGGATCGAGTGTCATAAAATATATTTGAAAGAAAGAGAAAAACTACATTAATGTAGAAACGCCAACCTACTTTGTTTGCGCATGCGCAATATTCAATATTATTACTTAAATGCATCAAATAAGAATATTTTAAGAAGCATGCTAAGAATATTCTTAAAAGTACATGTACCTATTTCTAAGAACATTCTTAACATGCTTCTTAAAACATTCTTATTTAATACAGAGGCTTATAAGAAGCTTCTTAGGAACTACCAGCACGATTAAAAGAGTATCCTTTGCATTTCTTTAATCGTTCTTAGAATATCCTGAGCAAAATATATATGCTTCTAAGAAACATGCTGTCCTTCCGGCTATTTATTTTAAGAATCTTCTTAGAAGGCTTTTGTGCTATCAGAGTACCTGATCTGACGTTAGGCCTATACCTCACAGCGACATTTTTTAGATCAGTAACAAAAAAAATGCCCAACGTGAAACTATAGTTATAGCCTTAAACTACTCCTTATAAGTCTAGCTTTCATTTCATACCACATTTAAAATAATCCATTGACGAAAAAAAAATTTCGACTTTTAATTTTTTTCAGTGTAGTGTTTATTTAACTTTTTAGATAATTTTTCTGTTTTCAGCTAATTTTGGGTCTCTGATTTTAAAAATAATATAAGTTTTGCTGTCAAAGTTTTTTTTTTAAGAAAAATAAACCATGGCAATCTATGATAGTCTGATAAATATATATTTCGCTTAAGTATATTATACATTGTATAAATATTTTTGAAATCAGGGACCCAAATTAGTTAAAAAACAGTTAAAATATTCAAAATCTATAACAAAAGTTTAATATTATTGTCCAATTTAATAAATTTGTTCCAAAGAAATACACTGAAAAAAACAAAAAGTTAAATATTTTTTTTTTCGTCGATGGATTATTTTAAATTTAGTCTGAAATAAATGTCAGACTTATAAGGAATCGTTTAAGCCTAGTTTGGAATTGGGCCATTTTTTTTGTTATCGACCCAAAAAATCGCGCCGTGACCTACACTGCCCTACTACGCTAGAAAGCAGTAACTCTATTTATCGCTTAGCAGCTTTTTCAAAATATTACATCAGAGTTGACGTAAAAACGCTGCTATGCTACAAATGGAGTTACTGCTTTCTAGAGTAGTAGGGCAGTATAGGTATACCTATTATAGGTAATAATCAGTAATCGGTATAAATTCAGTTATGATTCATCAACGTTAAAAATAAACACAGAAACATAGGCTTGCGGAATAATTTTGCCGAATTGTGAGACAAATTTTTATAAAGGTCACTAAATCGAAACATTTGACCACTAATTTGTTACACACAACAATATTGACTATACATATTAACTATAAATATATATATATATCGGTGTTTTACGAAGCAAAACCGATATTCGATTTTTATCTTTTAAGAATACGAAAGTTTTTAATTTTTATTTATCGATAACTTTTTTCCCACCTTACTCGTTTAAATGGAATCATTAAAAAAAATCAAGATAAAAAGAAATAAAAATGTAAATATTTAAAACCTCGAGTCATCGACGCGGTGCCTATGCGAGCATTGGAAATTCGCCGATGACTGGAAATAATACAATTTTTTTTGTACTTTAAATTTTAATGTTTTTTAGAGCTCAGATGTAAAAGACATTCAAAAACGATTAGAAGATTTACACTCCAGCCTTGTAAGAGAGCAGAATCTAACGATTGCAGCGTTGACAAATAAAATACAGGATGTACAAAATGTAATGAAAGACAATCGACTCAACTTAAAGTTAGAAACTTATGCCAGGTTCCAAGGTCAAAAAACGAGACTTCTTCAGATGAAATCAGAAGCAGAGAGCAAGAACTGCAGTACATCGGAATGCTCCATTGAGAAAAATTTAGAATTCCTCGAGAATATTTTAATGGAAAGAACAAATAATAACTTAAAGGTTAGTTACGAAAAACTAAACACCACGCTAAAGGATATTTTGTCCGTCTTTAAAAACGAAGTTCAACCAAAATTCAGTGCAATTAGAACTTTGAGGAATGATTTAAAAAACTGCAAAACTCAAGAGTGCATTGACACAATTGATACAACATCTGAAGATCTTGCAAATACTTTAGTCGTGGATATCTTTAAGAAATATCTGGACAGTGAAGCTCAGTTGGATAGTGTTAAGGAAAGTGCTCATACGGATTACAGAAGATACTTCGATGACTTTAATGAAGGTGTTACTTATACGTTAATACCTGTAAGTGCCTGTACTGAAGATGTTTTGAAAAATTGTGTATAAATAAAATGATATTAGCCAATACATACAGATAATAATACAATTACCAGCTTTATTTTAAATAGATAAAATCAATACTAACCCCCGCGTGGCTTTTACTTTATTGAGTGGATAATTATTTATTTTACCCACTCAACTGTCACTTGTCAAATTATTTTCTTGTAAATGTCATTAAAATTTTTAATAAAAATATGAATTCCTAAGCTATTTATTGGATAAAACCTTGTGAGTGCCATTCATGGGTAAACCGATATTGCCCTCTCGAAAATTAACCTGCTTGGCTGACGCCTCGCAAGTTAATTTTCTCATGGGCAATATCTTACTTTACCCACTAGTACCGTAAATAACTATTATCCAAGGCCGTGACTAATAGGCCTATTAATCACGGGTCTCTAAAAATAAAACGTTTAAAATTTAAAACGACAAATAAAGTATAGTATTATACTCGCGTATAATAGCTATTAATCATTCGGGTGATTAGGTCACTCGCCTTTTGGCTCGTGTCCCAAAATTCACCCTCATTAATTAATAGCAATTATTATACGCTCATTAAATAATATACTATTTTATGTTTTACTAATCATTTAAAGTCAAAATACACAATAAAATAATCTTGGTCACTTTTTTTCCCGTTTGGTCCCATAGTGGGAAGTTTGAAAATGCAAGATATGCTCTTCTATGTATTGTCTGCGAAGACTATATTTAATCCAGATATTTATTTTTAATTATACAGGTTGATTCAGAAATAGGTTACAAAAATTTAAGGGGCGATTCTAGGTCCAAAAATATGAAAAAAAGTTCCTACAAAGGTTGGTCCGGAAATGAGCCCTAAGGGAGCTACGACCCTCCTAAGGGTACATCTGAAAAGTAGTTTTTATTTAATATCTCTTGAACCCTATAAATCACAGTAAAAAAATTTTACACATGCCTTAACATTAATAAAGGTTATCATTTAAATTTTTATTTGGTAATTTTAAACAGGGGAGTGCAAAATGGGGGGTGATGTCACTTTTTTGCCCCAAACTTTTTTATCTGTAGATTTTCTGATATTTTCTCAATAACATATTAATCATTAATTAAAAATACATAAAAAAGGTACTCTTTGTTTAACACCATAGGGCCAATCGTTTTCGAGAAAATTGCAATTAAAAAGGCAATTTTACATTCTGAGCATAAAAAAATGAACTAAAAAATGCACCAATAAAATTTCAATACTACAGGGCGATTCTACATGAAAAGCCATAAAAAAAGTTCCCATACACAAATATCTACAAATCGCTTTTAAGGGAGCTACAGTCCCTTAAAAAGTGTTATTCTTTAAGAGGCCGTAGTACCCTTAAAACTGATTTTCGAACCTAGATGTATTGGAGCTTTTTTTCATAGTTTTAAATGTAGAATCGCCCAGCAGTATTGAAATTTTTATTTGTGCATTTTTTAGTTCCAATTTTTGATACTCAGAACGTGAAATTCCCTCTTTAATTGCAATTTTCTCGAAACGGTTGGCCTGACGGTGTTACATAAAAAGCAACTTTTTGATATAATTTTAATCAAAGATTAATATTATAGTAAGAAAATATCATAAAATCTACAGATAAAAAAGTTTGGGGCAAAAAGGTGACTACCCCCCCCTTTTGCACGTCCCTGGTTAAAATTACCAAATAAAAATGACATAAAATGATAACCATTATCAATGTTAAGGCATTGTCAAAAATTCCTTACTGTGGTTTATAGGGTTCCAGAGATATTAAATAAAAACTACTTCTCAGATCTACCCTTAGGAGGGTCGTAGCTCCCTTAAGGCTCATTTCCGGACCAACCATTATAAGAACTTTTTTTCATATTTTTGGACCTAGAATCGCCCCTTAAAATTTTGTAATTTATTTCTGAATCACCCTGTATATAATTTAAATTTTTTTTTTCGAATTGAGAAAACATATTTTAAGCCATAAAAAATAAAAATAGATAACGTTTCAAAGCTATAAAAAAATATAACTAATATATTTACTGCACAGTATAAATTAGATCAGTTTATATTAGTTATTATATAATATAATAATATAATTATATAATTCATCATGAAGAAAATTATTACCGCTTTTTTTATTACCATTTTGACAGTAAATGTAAGTATTAGCAAAATTGACCCTAAAAATTGATATTTGTAAAATCACACACGCTTGTGACACCTCCCCTGTGCACCGACGGGTTCGATTCCCGTGTGGGGAGTTTTTATTTATAAATGATATATTTCCAGCCCCGAAAAAATATAATATGTGTAAAACCCCGAGGTCACAATTGTAAAACCCCACAGAGTTTTCTAGTGAACTACAGCCTAAAAAGACGACCGCCTAGGCGCGGCCTCATGGGTTGAGAACCTCGATGATTTTTTAAAAGATGGCGTAGTGCTGCTACCACCATAGATAAGAAATGAAAATCTGCATGTCTTTGGAGGAGGTTCCTAGTCCCGTAATATTTGTAATCGTGTTTTTAACAGAATTTAGTTTAAATTTACTTAATAAATAAAAATAAATAATTGACCAAATTAAATCTCAATAAAATTTAATACTTTTTGCAATGACATGATATGTTTTTTGAGGTAATGTTAAAAATAGCAGCTATCTTTCAAATTCTGACCTCAGATTCGGATTCAGCGGCTCAAAATACATAGAAATTGACTATTCGAGTCCGTCGGAGATCCAATTTTTTAAATTTTGTTTGTCTGTGTTATCTCTGCAACTAAAAGACCGATCAAAAAAAGTTTTTTACAGAAGATTTATATTTTTTTGAGGATAACTAAATAATAGTTAAAAACATATGTTTCTATTAATAAAAAAAAACAAAGTTGACCTTGAAATAACCTTGAAAACGTAAATATCTTATCCATTTTTTACCCCATTAAAATAAACAACTTATGTCCGACATCTTTTTTTCTGAAATGTATAGTATTCGAGATATTTATATATAAAGTTTCAGGTTAAAAAAAACACCCGGTATAACTTGTGTTTTTCAGGCTGCCATAGATATTACAAAAATAGAAAAACGTTTGGATAACTTGGAATCAGATATACTAACAGTACAAAATTTAACCAAATCATCTGTAAGCACTTATTTTGAAAAAGTCCAGGAAAAAATTAACGTACTTAAAACAAACATGGAAGTTAAGGCATATAATTTAAATTTTGACATAGATTGGATGATAAGTAGAGCCGCAGAAGCAAACTGTAGTATCTCACAATGTATAAACCAAACAATTATCGATTTTTTTAATGATTACCCCAATAGAAAATTGGAAGAACTAAAAGATAATATAAATATTTATACCGCCAAAGGAGTACAAGAAGTTGGAAATCTTCAAAATCTTACCAATGAAAAACTGTCTACAGGAAAAGATTTAAAGGAAAATTTATCAAAATGCACTACCGATGAATGTATTACCGAAATAGATAGTGCTAGTATAAATCTAGCAAATAATGCCGTATTGGATATACTGGAAAAATACATACTGACTCAAGATTATCTCGATGACTTTGTATATAAAATGATAAATGCTCAATACACAGAATTGTATGGTGAAGTTGTTGAAGGTACACAGCCTGTTCTTAATCAAGTTACTTCTTGTTATGATAATGCTATGAGCAAATGTAAAACTGTATATTAATAAATTATCTACTTACCTAATTATTTATCGTTTTTTATTACTTCCCCAAGGAAAGTCTTGAGTTGGTAAACATTTTTATTGCTTTTTTACGTTTCTGAACGTTTTATATCCAAAAAATATGATTTCCGTAAAAAAAAATCTGTCTGTCGGCGGTTGGTCTGTCGGTCTGTGTGTTTGTTTAACCTCGTACTATTCTACTTAATTAAGCATCCCCTAAGTACAGGACTTGTGTGGGCTAGTAGTAGAGAGAACCACCGGCTTATACTGACTTTCGAACCAGTTTTTATACGGAGTGTCCGCTTCACTTACGCCTTCGCCAAATTTCAGTTATTAATTAACTGAAAAAGGGAAATCGGCTCAGTGAGAATCGAACTCACGCTAGTTGGCTAGTAGACTTGTCATGTACAGACCCGGTAGACCACTACACCAATCCTCGTCGTATTCGCCGAACCGATCGCATTGTCCTAGGAAATGGAAGGGCGATTCTTCGTCTATCCCGCAACCCGCACAGACGGGGTCGTTACCGACCTTCATCTTGAACAGGTGCCTTTCCACAGTGGGAAGGCACCTGTTCAAGATGAAGGTCGGTAACGACCCCGTCTGTGCGGGTTGCGGGATAGACGAAGAATCGCCCTTCCATTTTCTAGGACAATACGATCGGTTCGGCAGAATACGACAGGAGATCTTCGGAGTGGCAACGCTCTGAAGAGAGCGTACCCTTGCTTGGACATATATCACGACCTTTATAAGGAGGTCCGGCAGGTTTAGGTAGGGAGTAGGGTAGATATGTGGCTGGGACAGCTCGGGGCTGGCAAAAAGGGCCTTAAAGGCCTAGTTGCCTGGCTTGTAGCCTCCCCACCCTTACTACTACTACTACTACACCAATCCTTCCATATACACCAATCCTCCCATTATTACCGTAGATAAATAATAAGAAATTACAAGATATATCATTTAATTTTACACGATATCTACAGTAATTTATTTTACCTTTATGTAATAATGAGTTACGGGATATATCTGGGTCACAAAAGATGCCACGATATATCGTGTAACATTTTCTCCAGTCTACTCTAGAAGAGCTGTAGCTCCTTCAGGGGTTGTTTCCGGACCAACCTTTATTGGAATAGGAATATTTTCCATTTTTTTTAAATGTAAACTTACCCCTTAACATTTTGTAACTCATTTCTGAATCACCCTGTATGTAATTTAAATACAATATAAGATATCATTTATCATATCTAATCTGAAATAATAATAACACAGGCACACAAAAAAAAGTGTCCGTTAAATTAAATGCTGTCACTGATTACGAATCTGGTGCCAGTTTTCCAAAATTCAAAATGGCGGATTCAATATGGCGGATTAGTTTTTTTAAAGTTGCTCGGATTTGCTTGAAACTTGATACTCGGTGGTGTTTGGGGTCGCTGATTACGAATCTGGTGCCAGTTTTCCAAAATTCGAAATAGCTGATCCAATATGGTGGATTAAATTTTCCGAGAAACTTTAAAAATCTAATCCGCCATATTGGATCCGCCATTTTGAATTTTGGAAAACTGGCACCAGATTCGTATTCAGCTACCCCAAAAACCCCAGAGTACCAATCTTCATGCAAATCCGAGCAACTTTAAAAAATTTAATCTGCTATATTGGATCCGCCATTTCGAATTTTGGAAAACTGGCACCAGATCCTTAATCAGCGACTCCAGAATCCAAAACTCTAAATGTGGTGGGCTCTTAAATATTCGAAAATCATACTTAGGTCCAGGTCATTCTTTTCAAATGGAAAGCGAGTGGCTCATTAGGTTAAAACGATACTATACATGAAAGCTTTATTTGAAAGAACTTGGCATTAAAACACAAAAGATTTGAAATGAAGATTTAACTAAAAAATAACATGACCTGTCAAGATTCGACAAGTGACACATGCTTGTTCTCGGAATTGATTTCTGAATCAAAAAATGTAAAAATATACAGGGTGTTCCATTTAAAAATCGAAAGTTCGATTCATTTCCGGCGAAACAGGAAGTACCAAAAAATTTCTAACTATGTCGAAAAGTCTTAAATTATACATAATAAACCTTCTGCAAATTTCAAGATCCTATCTAAAAAAGTAAAAAATTTAAGGGGGGTGAATCATCTTCCTGAAACACCCGGTATACATAGTATGTATTACATACCGGGTTTTATTAATGTCAACCAGTCAAATTAATTTTCATTCTATAAAAACGAAGCTTTGGTGATTTATATAATTTTACTATTAAATGGCGGATTTATTTTTTGTTTCACTTCCGGTTTCGCGGGAAATAACCTCAACTTTTAATTTTTAAATGGAATATTTTTACATATGTTAATTCAGAGTTAAACAATGAGTTCAACCATGTACATCTGTATCATTTGTCAAATATTTACAAAACATGCCTTTTTTATTTTGATTTTAATTTTAAATCTAGTTGGCTTTAAAATATGTAAAATTATTCTTGGCTTAGTAATTTTCTTAGAAAAAATATGAAATAATGCATTATTTAATTAACCAATTTGGTCTTTTCATTTTCATTCTTTTAATGTATTATACAATTACATGTTCTGTCCAAAATTGACAAAATTTAATGATACATAGTTGTACTCAGAATTTGGTTCTGAATCAAATTATGTGAAAATATACAGGGTGTTCTATTTAAGTTGAGGTAATTTCCGGTGCAACCGGAAGTAAAGCAAAAAAAATAAATGCGCCATTTTATATCCAATTTAAAATTATATAAATCACCCTAGTTTCGTTTTTATTTAATGAAAATTAATCTTAATTTTAGGGGTAGACATAAATAAAAGTCACCCGGTATATATCCAGAAATATGTAAGATCAACAAAATCGAAACACCTAAAAATTGCCATTTTTTAAATTCAAATATTTTTAAAACTACTTAAAGGATTTGACTGATTCTTCTTTTGTTTTAAAGCTTGAACTTTCTCTACTTTTGTAATAAAAAAAGCAAAGAATGCTTAAGCTTTAAAACACAAAAGATTCAGTCAAATCCACTAAGTAGTTTTCGAAATATTTGAATTTATAAAATGGCAATTTTTAGGTGGATAGATTTTTTTGTGTACCTATAGGCCTATGCATAAACTCCACTAATCTGGATAACCAGTTAAGCCAAAGCACAACAGTAGAATAAATATGTATATATATATATATATAGTAGTAGTAAGGGTGGGGAGGCTACAAGCCAGGCAACATATATATATATATATATATATATATATACAGTGCGGTCCAAAAGTCACCCCCCCCCCCAAGCCAGGCAACATATATATATATATATATATATATATATATATATATATACAGTGCGGTCCAAAAGTCACCCCCCCCCCCTTTTAACTTTTGAAAGAGTTGAGATATCAACTTCAAATTTAAAACTCTTAAATAAGACAACTGAAACTATCTTTTAGCATATATTTGATATTTTCAGCTCTTAAAATGTGGGCAGGGGGCATGGGGGGACATTTTTTTAAATGGAAAGGGGGGTCGTGTGATATATCATTTTAAAGCTTATAAAATTTTCTATTTAAACTAAAGTTTTTAAATTTTTTAAAAATATTTTTTAAGGTTTGGACTTTTTCAATTTTTTGTGCTAAAACATTCGATTTTTTAAGTTTTTTTTATAAATTTTTATTTATGTCAACTAAAATTAGTTTAAAAGTATAATTAACATTTTTTTATGATGAAATTAGGCATTTTTAAAAAATTATTTGTTTTTTTTTTAGAGAAATTTTGACATTAATACCCATTTTCAACCCCATTTTAAACCCAATTTTTTTTTAATTTAAAAATATAGAGTTAAATGGAAGCTTTAAAATTATGTATTCCATTTAAAAAAATGTGCCCCTATGCCCCCCTGCCCACATTTTAAGAGCTGAAAGTATTAAATATATGCTAAAAGATAGTTTAAGTTGTCTTATTTAAAAGTTCCAAATTTGAAGTCGATATCTCAACTGGTTCAAAAGTTAAGAGGGGGGGGGGTGGCTTTTGGACCGCTCTGTATATATGTTCAATGTATATTATACATATGTTCTTTTTAAAATTAAATTGTCTAATCATATTAAGTATACTTTACTATACTGCCGTTCTAAGCTGAAAGGCCCTATCTACATAGGTTTAACATATACATATAGGACCTTTCAGCTTAGAAAGGCAGTATAATTGAATATAATTATATTTATTTGCAAAATATCGTCCTCTATCTATCTATCTATCTATCTATCTATCGTCAGTTACGTAGTTACGTGAAATATGGGATGATATGTGCGTTAATATTTTTTAAAACTCCCGTATTTTTTTATAAAATCAATTGAACAACTAGAAATAATATCATTCATCAAAATGTGCGAGACAGCGACATAATGGCAGAGATAGCACAACTAACACGAGATCTCAGAGCAGCAGTCGATGCAGCAACCCAAAACGCTGTTTTGACCTTGACGCAACTTCAGAATAATCTGCAAAATTCTGCAACAACCACTATTAGCTTTGCAGAAGGATCTTTTCGTGATGGAAGCAACGCTTTATCAATCAAATTTAATACACTTATTTCTCAAGAAGCCGACAAAGATGTTGCTGCATGTATGTTAATGTTCGAGCCAAATCTTGAAGATCTTTACAGAAATACAGTTGATCAACTTCAAGATTGTGTCAGCAAAAAAGTATCGTTAGGACAAACTGTCATCAACAGCGCAAGAAGTAATAAATAAATCTATGACCAAATTGATGACATTGAAAGAAAAACTTTACAATGTTATGAAAGGCTTTCTTGTTTAGAAAACATCGTAGGAGAATTAAAAAGGAGTAGAGGTGATTTGCCCCAACAAGTTAATGATAAAACTATAAGAACACAGAGTTTAGTTAACAGTATTATATCTACTATTTCAGCATGCACCACTGGTCTTGTGAAAAATATGAACGATCAAGGAAATTTTATTTTGTCTCAATTTGTGTATTATTAGTGCATAAACTAATTCATTAATTTCTGATTTAATTAATTAACTTTTAATTGGATTCCTAAATTCCTGATGAAACTTAAAAATAATCCTCAGCAAAACTGATTGATGATTGATTTAAATGCTTTGTCACTAGAAAACACAGAATAGTATATTCTATAACTAGTGTGGAATAGACAATATTCCACGCTAGCGGAAAGTTTTTCATACGAGCCGGCAGGCGAGTATGACGGTCCCGCAAGCGCGGAATGACTATTCCATACATGTACTAGACTATACCTTTTCTTCGACTGCATATATGAAATGGCTTTAAACTGCGGTTAAAAACAATGTTTTTTTGTGACTCGATATTTTAAATCCAACAAACCACATATTTTTAAATAAAGCAATTAATGTTATTTAATAATTTTATCAAATCAGTACTTAAAAAAGATTTTTATTTAATTTTAGCACATATTTACAACTTAAAATGCAAAAATTGAAACTTATGTCACATTGTTGTGACATATATCAGGTTTAATTATTTAACAATAGATGAAGTGGTTTTAATTCTTTGAACTAAATTGATAAAAAACTGGTCAAATATTAAGAAACAAAAATAAACTTTATGTAATTTTAACGCAAAACTTCAAATTGCATTAAATTATTCTCCATGCTGCTGTATAATTATTCAAATAAATAAATATTTCATGGTAAAATATATATATATATATATATATATATATATATATATATATATATATATATATTTACTAATTTTGCTACAGTTTTCTTTACTTTTATAAACAAGAGATGACACTACATGTGCTCATTCTAACGATACGGAATATTTAACCATATCTTGAGCTAAAATGGATTCATTCTATGTTTGAAAATTGTATGTATTTGCGTACATTCTAAAGCAGTCGTAGAAAAAACATTTACTGTGTGTGCTTTCTCTCTCTCTCTTTCCCTCTCTCTCTCTCTCCCTCTCTCTCTCTCTCTCTCTCTCCCTCTCTCTCTCTCTCTCTCCCTCTCTCTCTCTATCTTTTTTGTGTTTGTGCTACATTGTGCCTGGAGGTCCCATATGTTTAGATTGATAAGAAATTGTTTGCCACGTGTTCTCATTTTGAAACTACTTTCCTTAAAAGGGTTAAACTTAAAAACAACCTGATTCCCCGAGAAATGTCTCAGACTATTTTTGGTGTTGTTTTTTTAAAAGCTTTAATTGATTTTAATTGTATTATTTTTTTGCGCTGTAAGGTGTATAATAACAAACAAGTCTTAAAACTTATCGGCACATTTTCTCAAGAGAGTAAGTACGGAACTCGGGGGGCGGCGGTGGCTCAGTTGTGAACGCCTCGATCTAGTATTAGAGAGGCCGGGGTTCAATCCTCGGTTGTGGAACAACTTTTTCACAGAAATAAAATACCGTCGTTTCCCCACCACGTTGGCTTGTGCTGCCGAAGATCTAAGCACACAGTACAGAAAAAGGTTTGCAGTGGATAATGCCGCACTAGCACTCGGACCTGTGATACTACCCGGTCGCACCGAAAGGGAGCAGCCAGGTAGCTGTCAAGTCTGTTGGCCGAGCTCACTTTAGGGACTTTCAAGCAACCAGGATCTGTACTAAGGCTGCAAGTGCACTGGCAGCCAATAAACTTAAGGATCAAAGCCGCTCACTTAGCCAAAAAAAAAAAAGCCGACAAATCGAGGTTCGGATTTCTCGCTAAACTGTAGGTCCCGGGGTACAACAACAAAAATCCTCGTTAGAGTAGAAAAACTAGTAACACAGGGGTAGGCAAAAAGGAACAATATGGTCTAGTTGCCAGGCTTGACCTCCCCACCATTACTACTACTACTACTAGTACGGAACCCAGTACAAACCTACAGCACATTCAAATTAAACACATTAAAATTAACTTTTATCTTTTATCGGAATTGTATTGAATTTATTGTGGCGTTCACTATACCTGCTAAACAATTGAATTATTTTTCGTTAAATAATACGCAGTCAAGTCAAATCTGATAAGCCAAACTTTGTATATATATTTATGAACACAATTAATATTTGGATACCAGTAAAAAATGTTTAAAATATCATATGTATTTTTATTAGCCGTTTTAGCCATTCAGGTGAGTAAAATAGAGTTAATCCAATACATACAGATAATAAGACAATTACCAGCTTTATTTTAAATAGATAAACTCAATAATAACCCCCGCGTGGCTTTTACTTTATTGAGTGGATAATTATTTATTTTACCCACTCAACTGTCACTTCTCAAATTATTTTCTTGTAAATGTCATTAAAATTTTTAATAAAAATATGAATTTCTAAGCTATTTATTGGATAAAACCTTGTATGGCACTCATGGGTAAACTGATATTGCCCTCTCGAAAATTAACCTGCTTGGTTGACGCCTCGCAGGTTAATTTTCTTATGGGCAATATCTTACTTTACCCACTAGTACCATAAATAACTATTATCCAATGCATACAGATAATAAGACAATTACCAGTTTTATTTTAAATAGATAAACTCAATAATAACCCCCGCGTGGCTTTTACTTTATTGAGTGGATAATTATTTATTTTACCCACTCAACTGTCACTTCTCAAATTATTTTCTTGTAAATGTCATTAAAATTTTTAATAAAAATATGAATTTCTAAGCTATTTATTGGATAAAACCTTGTATGGCACTCATGGGTAAACCGATATTGCCCTCTCGAAAATTAACCTGCTTGGCTGACGCCTCGCAGGTTAATTTTCTTATGGGCAATATCTTACTTTACCCACTAGTACTATAAATAACTATTATTAATAATATAAAAAGACAGTTTTTTTTATATTCCATCGATATAACTCTGTACGATGATTAAAAAATAGATTGATGGAATATTTAATTGAAAATTATTAAATTATTTTCAAATATGCTATATATTTTTTTTAATTTGGCGCTAAATACGTCAGTTGGCTTTTTTGGTCAACATGCAAGCCGATTTTGATATTCTCTACCTTATATATCAATAGTTCTGTATGAACCAAACCAATGAATACTTCTAATTTCAAAATTTTTTACAATTTTTCATGAATTTGTGTTAATTCTTAGATTACTATAATAAAAAGCATAAGATAATCTATTGTCCGCTCTAAAACAATGAAAATAGGTTAAATAATTTCAGGACTACCTGATGATTTTTTGGGTTCATTTAACACTCCTGTCAGGGAGCGTTCAAGTATTACGTAACGCAAATTTTGATCATTTTGAACCCCCACCCCCCTCCTGTAACGCTATTTTCCTATACTATTAACATGGGTGTAACACTCCAAAATGACCCCCACCCCTAGGAGCGTTACGTAATACTTGAACGTTCCCTTATAGATCTTTCGGTCCTTAACTTAATAACTAAAGCTGTGGAAATACCTGTATAGGTAGCAGTTTTTGATGCAAAACCATTAAGCCCCAAATACAGAAATTCCAATATAATGTTGTCGTATACTCTCAAAATAAGATGTTTCATATCTGTGGCTTGGTTCTAAAAGGGCCTATGTCAATTTTTCAATAGCAACGTTTTCACGTCAAGTATTTTGTAAACGCTGCTTTCGACATATTGACCCTGTTAGAACCAAGCCACAGATATAAACTGAGAAGTTATGTCTCTGGATACCTAAAAACACTTAGTTTTAAGCAGTATTTCAATTTATAATTAGTTTTGTTTATTTTTTCATGATGCTTTGATGTAAATTGGAACTTGCCAATAGGCTTGTGCTGGTTTAAAAAATATATACCTTTCTCGGAAATAATATATTAAATAAAATGTATTTTACAATCTAGGCTAGTTTTCCTAAAAACATGGGCGACGACATAAATGAGGAAATAGCACATCAAACACATACTCTAAATCTGGTAGTCGCTACAGCAGTACAAGATGCCTCTTCCGCCTTAAAAATTTTGGAAAATACTCTTCATAATAACGCAACATCCATTCTGTCCAACACAGAAAAATCAATTTGCGATAAGGAAACCGATTTATTGGACCAATTTGAAAAGTTAATTCCTGATGCTGCAGGAAAAGATATATCTGCTTGTATGTTGCAGTATGAGCCCCCTCTCCAAGATCTTAATACAAATACTGTTGATCAACTTGAAAAATGTGTAAGCGAAAAAGTTTCTTCGGCTCAAACAATCATCAACAGTTTAAAAAATAACACAGACATTTATGATAAAGTTGATGAAATTGAAAAAGAAACATTGGCGTGCGATGATAGATTATCATGCCTTGAAAAGGTCTTAGAGGAATTAAAAGTAAATATTTTTAAGTTACCCCAACAAATTTCTGAAAAAGTTTCAAGAGCTCAAACATTTATTAACGCTTTATTGCCAACACTTTCCACGTGTCCCACTGGTGTCTTACGAAGAATGACTCTTCAAGGAAACATTTTTTTAGCTGAATTTGAATTATGTATTGATAGTGTATAGATTTATATTTTTTTTAATAAATATTTTAATTAAAAAGTTTATTTTTATTTATTAATGACTAATTACAGTTCTCTAAAGTTTTCCGAGAACATTTTAGTTGATTCTAAACCGATTTGATGCGCTGTTTTTCGGAACTCTGTTTTGTTTTATTCGATCAGCTCATTTTTTGGCCACATTTGTAGTAAAAGAAATAATTAGGGTCCAATTAGCACATAGAAACTACATATTCCATGTAATTACATGTACATGTACATGCTTATCGATGGGTATACTTATGCACATAAAAATTTTAGCTCAAAATGGCTACTTTCAATATTTTTGTAAACAAATTATTAGAATCAGTTGATTGTCGCCATCTTTATTAATCATCCTTCCACAAAAAAACTATTATAGTGACAACAACGTTGTTGTATTATTAAATAATATGAATCTACAATTTTAATAGTATATTTAATATAAAGTTATAATGTTTTAAAATAATCGTAAAAATGGTATTATATACCTCAAAGTTGTTACAACAACGTTTGGTTGAACTATTTTTAAATTTTTCTATTAGTGCACATATGGAACATTAAAAATATAAAAGTTGTCTTTATTTTTGTACAGTCCAATTAAGCTTAAGCCAAATGCAAAATCATATCCTATATTACCTTTAAAAATCCAATTACGTAACAAAAACAGTTCTAATTTAGTCACAAAAAAAATAATAAATCAACAGCCCGTAGAGCGTTACTTATGCGATGCCGTGATTGGCTTGATGTGCAGCCATGTATCTTGTAAGCCAATCACGGCATCGCATTCTTATGTTTTATGTTCTTATGCAAGCTTCTCAATAGGCCTTAAGTTATATTAAGAACATAGTACAATGTAATTATTTCTTATTTTTTTAACTGTACCTAAAGGTTACCGGCTATGTCGTCTGTCTGTCAAATAATAATAATAAATATAAAAATAAAGAAATGAAAAATATCCCTCTGTTTTATGAAGGACTTTTTTGGATTAAGAAGGCTAATTTCAATATCTATACAGTGCGGTGCAAAAGTCACCCCCCCCCCCCTCTTAACTTTTGATCGAGTTAAGATATCGACTTTAATTTGAAACAAATAAGATAACGTAAACTATCTTTTCGCTTATATTTAATACTTTCAGCTCTTAAAATGTGGACTGGGGGCCATGGGGGGATATTTTTTAAATGAAAAGAGGGGTCGTTTAATACATCATTTTAAAGCTTATAAAATTATCTATTTAACTATATATTTTTAAATTTTTTAAACATTTTTTTAAGGTTTTAATTTTTCTTTTTTTTTGCCAAAAAATCCGACTTTTTAAGATTTTTTTGTAAATTTTTGTTTATATCAATTATTTTTTGATTTTGATTTTTTTAAAGAAATTTTGACGAAATTACCCATTTTCAAACCTATTTTAGACTCCCAAAAAAAATTTTAAAAAATTAAAATTACATGGTTAAATAGAGAATTTTATAAGCTTTAAAATGATGTATGACACGTTTAAAAAATGTCCCAGCATGCCCCCTTGTCCACATTTTAAGAGCTGAAAATTTCAAATATATGCTAAAAGATAGTTTAAGTTTTTTTTATTAAAGGGTTCTAAATTTGAAGTCAATATCTCAACTCGTTTAAAAGTTAAGAAGGGGGAGTGGCTTTTGGACTGCACGTTATAATAAAATAATTTTATTATTATTATTATTATTGATGAGGTGCCTGTCTGTCTGTTCTTCCAGAAGTTTTTTTATACTTTCCAAACAGCTGGAAATTTTAAACTTGGCATGTACGTCAGAAAACTGGGCCTCCTGATAAAAAATGACTGAAATTTTAACTTTTGGTGGACAAAATAAATTTAAAAAAAAATCATTTACAAAATTGGCGAAGGCGCTATCATTGAAAACTGACCCGGACTAGAATATGAGCTTGCCTGATGAAAAACAGGCTTAACGGCTAGTTACAGTTACAGGATCCTAATTCCTTAAATAAACGGGATTTTTTTATGACTGTCTTTTAAAAAATGGGCTTTAATTTTGGCGTTTTAAAGTCTAAAACGTAGGCTGCGGATGTGCCAAACCTTATTCATAGGACATAATGTCACATCACCAATATCACTCGATGGTTTGGAATTACTTGTTCCTTACTTAAAGGCACTATTCTTGTCATCTTGTACTTTGTAGGGAATTGTTGTACGATGGGTTAGGCTCGTTAAAAATAGTATATTAAAGTACTAGTTTCATAACAAGCGCTAAAAACGTGTTATGAAACGAGTGGTTTACACTATTTTTTCTATTTTGCTCTAAAATTTAGAAAAACTTACATTTAAATTGATGATGACCGATTTAGGGATTTTTGTTTCGGGTTGGCATTACAATTTTCGCTATGTTTGAAATTCATATAACAAACGATATTTTGATATATTTTATAGTCAGTCTTCTCTTTTTCACTGCAAGTAACTAAGTCACAATTTTAACACGGTAAAAATGAATTTAAAACACAATTTCGTAGAAAGCTAAACTTAAAAGACGTGTTGATATTTGCACGGAAAACGCAAAGCGATATTCTATTATCCTGTCTCGGCAACCCACAAGAAAAAAAAAGTACTTACCTCTTATAGGCCTATAGGAAACACAAAATGCGTGTGATCATGAGCTTATAAGAGTCGCAAAATAGAAAATAGTGTTTTGATATTATTGGTAAATATACTATAGAGAAATCAAGAAATCAGTCTCTATTGAAGTCATCTGGTTTTACAGGTGTACTCGTTTATTTTGTTATGGATTTTCTCCAAAACTCATAAGGTTCTCTTTCTTTGCAAACTCAAAGCTTCATTTTCTTTAATAATTTCCCTTACTTCTGCTGAAAAATTTGTGGAATACTTAATTTTATTTTAAACTATCACAGTCTTCTGTGAACATCACTTTGGCCTGTCACCAACGCCTCACTTTAAATGCCAGTTTCGTCGGTCATTTCCTTCTTGGAACACCAACCCCTAAAAATCTTGTTCATATTAACGTAGATTTTTTACTAAAATGTTAAATTCCACAAAAAAACGCTTACAATCGACCTGTTATTTTTAAGTTACAATTTTTAATTAATACAGTTTTTTATTTAAAAAAATGTTATGGATACAATAAGTGCTTATATCTACTAATGAGTAATTATTTGTATAGATTAAAATCTAAATAATTTACAATGCATCATAATATGAAAAATTTTTTACTGGTGATAATACAAAATAAACTAAATCATTTACATACTAGTACCATTGTGGCTGTGATATAATTTACCAAATGTTACAGTATTAATAAACACATGTTGCGTGGGGATCCAAATGTACCAGCACAGTCTCTATGTTAATATGACAACATTTTGTATACAACACAAAGTATTAAATACCATAGGTGTCGATATAAATAAAAATATGTATTAACAAATAACATTCAGTATTAAAAATGTGCACCGTAAACTTTAAATATGTAACTTAAATTTATTTTATATTTCGCCAGTTACGCATATGTTTTATTTAATTAAATTCCAAGGAAATAATATAATCATCTAAGTATAATTTTTTTTATTATTTTTTTTCCGAAAATACATGCTAAACAATTAAATTATTTTTTGTTAAATATCAATTAAGCCCTAATCTGATAAGCCATACTATTTATTATTGAGCGCCATCAGTATTTTACGATTACAGTAAAAAATGTTTAAGGTAACATATGTTCTTGTGTTTTCCCTGTTAGCTTTTCAGGTGAGTAGACTATTAAATACTACAAAAAAATATGTTTAAATTATTTTTAAAAACTTATAATTATCAAAGCTATTTATTTAAGATAAATAGCTTAACTTTTGAACGAATTAAGATATCAAAATAAATCAAACTTCAATAAGACAACTATCTTTTTTTGGCATATATTTAATACTTTTAGGTTTTAAAATGTGGGTAGAGGGCATGGGGGAAATTTTTTAATGGGAAGGAGGTTATCATTTATAAAAACAACTTTGATTTCTTTTTTTTTTGCTAAAAAAATGCGATTATGTTTGTAAATTTTCATTTTAAGTTAGTTAAAACATAATTTAGGGTTTTGCATCTTAAAATAAACAATTTCTAAAAAAAATATATTTTCTTAAAGAAATTTTGACGTAAATTCCCTTATTTTAAACCTCTAAAATATGTAAAAAAATATACTTAATTAGAGAAATGTATAGGTCTACTTCTAATGTGGCGTATCCCACCAAACACAAATTTTACAGGGCGAGCAAAAAAGTGTTTATCTCGTTTCATTTAAGGTACTGAGTTGATGTACTCCCAAATGAATTATTAAAATCTGTTTTCTAAAATGTTATTAACAAATCAAAAGGTAACTTTTTTGATTGATTTTAATTATTTGTTATTATATGTTATAGTTAAAGAATCACCTGATTTTGATACGGCGTATTCAAAAGAAAAATAAAATTTAAGTGATTTGGGATTAACAGAGGCTTACCATATATTTTCACGTCATGCGCAGTTGGTTTATGAACCTAAATGCGCGAAAAAAACATTTTTGAAAATTTGTGGGATACGCCATATTAGAAGTAGACTAGCGATATAATACAATGTATAAGCTTTAAACTGAAGTATCACATAACCCTTTCCTTAAAAAAAAATAATAATTTCCCCATGTTTCGAAAATGGCTATAGATATCATCGGAAAACGGAAAATCCGATAAATCAATAGATTTTATTATGAATTCTGTACTATATGACCTGTATTATATTTAAGAATGTATTTTGACTCACCAGCGTATAGGCTTTTTTATTTTCCTAATCAGGCGTGTATATGAAGTACGCGCGTTTTTTCGTGTTTCGTGTTTTTTCGCCTTTCCGTTTGTTACCCAAATTCATTAAATGTCATAACACATTGTCACCATATTGGATCCTCCATTTTTAATTTTAAATTTTAAATAATTAATTCGGTTTTAGCAACCCTTAAAACCCCTAGATACTAGTTTTCACAAAAATACGACTAAAAGGCGAATTTTACATGATTGATAGACAGTTTTTAAATAATTACTTTGTAGAAGATCACTTAAAGAAATGCAAAAAAAATCAAATACACGCCAGTGTTATTATTATACAATGCACCTTATTTATTTATTGTTTTAAAATTTTCATTCTGGTGTATCTAGATCATCCTGAAAATATGAGGCTGATCAAACTTAGTCCCAATTGAATCCCCTAAAATCGTGAAATTACGCAAAAATCGTAAAAAATCGTTGATTTGTTTTATTTTTTGTATCAGTAGAAAATTAAAAAGCTTGAAATCCTAATTTTTTCTTTTGAGTGTACAAAATTATGTGCCAAATTTCCGAGCACCAAAAAAGGCCTCTTATTTGGCGCTTAGCTCGTTTTGTTTTTGTCAAATTATTTTATATCATTAATGCGCATTAAATAAAATTAATTTAAGTCCAGATTGAGATATTTTTTTAAATGCTTTTTTAGCGTTTCTCACATTTATGGTGGAAATTCGTCAACTTTAGTGTTTTAGGGAAAACTTTGGTGGATTTTCGTTACCTGATAAAATCTTTTGATCATTTTGAAACTTGGCACAAAATTTTGTATATTTAAAACAAAATTAAGATTTCAAGGCTTTTAAATTTTCCACTGATACAAAAAGTACAGCCCATTTTGACGACTTTTCACGATTTTTGCGTAATTTCACTATTTTAGTGTACCACTGGGACCCTTAGAAAAGTTTGATCACCCTCATATTTTTAGGCTGTTCTAGATACACCAGAATAAAAATTTTAAAACAATAAAAAAAATAAGGTCCACCCTATTATGCATAAAATGAATTAACTAATAATTAACATTCTACATTTAGGCTAGCCTTTCTGTGCCGATTCGCCAAAATGTAGGCGACGACGACATAATAAATGAAATAGCCCAACTAACAAGGGATCTGAATACAGCAGTCGCTACAGCAGTTCAAAACGCCGCATCCGCTCTAAGGTCCCTAGAAAATACTCTTCAAACAACAGCAACGTCTGTTCTCTCCAGCACAGGAGAAGCCATTAGCACAGAGGAAACCAGTTTATTGGACCAATTCAACAAGTTGATTACTAATGCTGGAGGAAAAGATATATCTTCTTGTATGTTGCAGTATGATCCACCTTTGCAAGATCTTAATAAAAACACAGTTACTCAACTTGAAGAATGTGTCAGCAAAAAAGTTGCTTCGGGTCAAACTATTATCAATCATTCAAAAAGCAACGCAGAAATTTATGACAAAATTAATCAAATTGAAAAAGAAACAGCAACGTGCGACGATAAACTATCTTGCCTTGAAACTGTTGTAGCTGAACTGAAAATAAATATAGCTAAGTTACCTCAACAAATTTCTGAAAAAGTCACAAGTGCAAACGTATTTGTCAATGCTGTGTTACCTACTTTATCTACATGTTCCACTGGTCTTGTACAAAGAATGACACTTGAAGGAAATACTATTTTAGCTCAATTTGCATTATGCATTGATACCACAGTAAATTAAAATATAATTATATCTTTTTAATAAATAATATATTTAAAAGTTTATTTTTATTTATTCATATCATAAGAACAATAATGGCAATTTATAATACGGACGGACGAAAAATACTGTTTTTAGGGATATTAATAATACAGCCCTGCAAATTTAAGTTTTTTTTCTGCTTCATGGATGAGAATATATGATTTCGGATAACTTGAGTATGCTGATTTCGAATCTGACTTTAGTGTTTTTTCAATCAAGTTAGAATTTTTCGCAAATCACAAAAGTGAAAAAGTATATATAAATTTGATTAAATGGTGGGAAAGAGAAGTTTAACCCCTTTACAATGGTTTATTACATAAGTTTTATTACAATTTATTAATAGGTATATTTTTTCTCATACCACGCCATCTATTACTTTCCCCAAGGAAACTCTTGCGTTAGTAAAAAAAATTCAAAATTTTTTATTTTTTTTTTTGTTTTTGATTTTAATGAACCTAGGCCTATAGGGGAAAGTATTATTTTGTTGGCAGCAGTATTTTTTTTTAATTATCAAAAAAATGTTCTGATTTAAAAAGTTAATTATACATTAGATAAGAATTTGTTTTTGGTTTGATAAAAAATACATATTTATTGATGGCCTTGTGATAGAAAGGAATATAAATATATATATATAATTAATTACAATGAGTTATGTTTATGTTTATGTTTGTTTTTTAACCTCGTACTATTCTACTTAATTAAGCATCTCCTACGTCCAGAGGACTTGTGTGGGCTAGTAGTAGAGGGAACCACCGGCTTTAATTGACTTTCAAAATAATATATCTAGGGAGTACGCCTTCGCCAAATTTCAATTATTAATTAACTGAAAAAGGCAATTGGCGCCAGTGAGGTTTGAACTCACGATCATTAGCTCAGTGTCAATGCTATATCGACGCTGAGCTAAATCTCCCATTATGTAATAAATCATTATAGAAGGATAAATACTCTTTTCAATCTTGCAATAAAATATTTTTTTAATTCATTTTAAACCTTTGTTTTTTTAACTGCGCAAAATCCTGACGCGATAGAAAAAACTAAATACAGCATGGAAATCAGCGTAGTCGAATTTGCCAAAATCATATATTCGCAAGAATGAAGGAGGACCTTACAGGACTGTGTTATTATAATTATTGAAATTTATCCAATTTATATACACATAGGTAGAGAAGCTATAGTGGGTAATAGATAAAGACAAAAACACATTAGGTGTTTAAAATTTAGTCCGCCATTTTTACCTTTTAAACGTCAAAATTTGTAAACAAAAACAAAAAGAGTTTACATTTTTACAAGTCTTTACAAAACAAGTCATTTTAAGTTAAAAATTTTAAAACTATAAAATAAAACTAGAAAGACACGCAAATACCACAAACAACGCCACAAACAAAATATCACCAATTATTCGATTTCATAACAAAATGACAGAGTGCAGCGTTGTCGGACCTCCTACCCATGTCAATCTACGTTTGCTTGCATTTAAACGGTTTGAATGTAAATTTATGCTGTCTTTGAGTGTTCTTATTAAAATTTGTAGCAAAATATTGGAAATTTATTGGTTTTTATAATTAAAAATTATACGGTTGAAATGGTGTTGGCAACGTAGAATCGCCATTTTTACCGTTTAGATGTCAATTTTCTATCTATTGTTATTACGCAGCGCAGAATTCTGCCCAAACGTTTATTTCCTCTATATATTCTCGACCTATGTGTTTATATATGATTTGTGAAAAAACGTGATGAATCTTTTTTTATAGCAAGACGTCGCTCAGCGCATCAAAAAACACAGGAAAAGTCTCTGTCCTAAGGTTCTAACACATTATTTTCTATATTTTTAGATGGGCTGAAATCGATTTCGCCATTTCGTATTTGAGAAAAATCGGTTAAGGGGTAAGGGGTAAAACGGGTGTTTTAGCCATAACTTTTTATTATTCACAATAGAAGAAAAAATTAAAAACCATCTAAAAGGTAAATCAAAATTACAAAAAAAACTTATTTAGCATTTTTTTCCATGGCTCTCCTCTGTGTCCCAAAATGAAAAAAATTGTTTCTGGACCTAATTTTATTATCCACTATAAAAGAAAAGTTTTAGAATCACAAAAAATATAATATTTTTTTCCAAGATGGGATGGGGAGGGAGCCCCAAAATGTAAAACATTACATACAGAGATATCAATAGAAAATAAAATAACAAACATTATTAATCATATTATTCAACGATTAATTTATAGTATATTAAAGTACTAGTGCTCTAAAAACGTGTTATGAAATGAGTGCTTTATACAATTTTTTCTATTTTGCTCTAAAATTTAAAAAAACTTACATTTAAATTGATGACTGATTTAGGAATTTTTGTTTTGGATTGGCATTACAGTTTACAACATGTTTAAAATTCTAAGGACAAATGATATTTTGATATATTTTATATCCATCTCTTCTCTTTTTTACTGCAATTAACCAAGCCACAATTTTAACATGGTAAAAATAACCTAAACACAAAATTTTGTAGAAAATTCAACTTTAAAGCGACATTGACATTTGCACGGAAAACGTCAAGCGATAGGCCAGGTCTGTTGCCAACCCAAAAGAACAAAAAGTACAGACCTCTTATGGGCCTATAAGAGCACGCAAAATGCGTGTGATTATGAGCTTATAAGAGTCGCAAAATAGAAAAAAAAATTATAAGTACTCTCACTTGTTTGCGACGAAGTCGAAAGTTTAAGACATTTCCTTAAACACCCTGTATATGAGTTTATATTATCTGATAATAAAAACTATTTATAATCATGAAATCTAATAAACACTACATAGTTGTAAACATAATACAAATGAAAATGTTTAAACTATCAGCAGTTTTTGTTTGTGCATTTCTTGTTATTCAGGTATATGAAAATTAGATCTTTATAGAAAATGAAAATTATAACACTTTTAAAATATAGAATAGGTCATTGCAAAAAAACACTTTTTTTTAATTTTCATATGCAGCCCCCCCCCCATGTTGTTAACTGCCCTTGACTGCAAAATTAAAATATTTATTTGTTTTTTTATTAGTTTTTACGGATTTAGTATACTTTAAAATATAAAATGTGTAATTAGGCTGGAGCCATAGTTTCTTAAGTTTCAGTAGGATTATGGAGTTATATTTGAGGTATTTATACTAGTAACATTATAAAGCAATCCGGTAGCTCCAACGGTAATCCAAAGCATGCAGTCCCATGGGACAGTATGGCCCCAGACTAGTAATTTAATGTAGCTTTCAACTAGGTTATGAAAAAGTTACATAGAAACTTTTAAGCTGAAGTTTTAAATAAATAAATTTAATTAATATTCTACAGTGTTTTTATTATACATTCTAAAAATTATGTAGTCACAGGCGTTTTTGTCAGGTTACCGATAACACAATTGTTAACAAATTTTTGTTAAATATTGATTTTGTTTATTATTAACAAATAAACTTGTTAAACAGTTTTTCATCATTTCTTTTTATTACTTTGCACTTTATTTAAACAAAACATTGTTCCCATTTAGCCCAAAACTTACCTTTAAACGATATACTTCTTTTAAATCAAATCTTTATTTTAATATTAGTTACAGAAAAGAGATTTTATGAAATAGTTGTTTTTTTTTTCAGACTAATACCTTACCAGCAAATCTTGTTGGTAATATTGTTGACGAAGTAGATGAACTCTTGAGAAAATTAAGTGATGCAGTAGACCTAGCAGTTCAACATTCAAAAGGAAATCTGAAACTAATGGAAAACAAACTGATATCTGCATGTTCTTCACTTGTTTCAACGACTGAAAACAACATTGACATTCAAGAACAAAACTTACTAAGACAATTTAATGATTTAATAAGAAAAGGGGCCGGAAAAAATATTTCCGAATGTATCCAGCATAGAGATGATATTGAAAAACTAGAAGATGACGCCGTCACCAACTTGGAAAAATGCGTCGATGATAAAAAATCTGCTGGAAGGAAACTCACAAAACCAGATTTTTCAGAAACTTATAATATGATAAAAACTCTGGTACAAAAAGAAGCAGATTGTAATGAAACAGTTTCGTGTCTAGAGGATTTGGTTCCAGTAATAAAAAAAGATACAACACAACTTCCTAAAAAGGTGACTTCCGAAGTTTCCATGATTTCATTGGAAGTAAATAATATTATGCAAGCATTACCTTCGTGTGCAAATGGACTTGCAAAAAATATTACAACACAAGGAAACAAAATAATTGCAACTGTGAATGCGTGTATTTTAAATTCAAATTAAACCACTAAATTTTATTTGCCTTTATAAAGAACTTTCACTTTCGGGTTTAGACCGTGTTAATGGATTTTCACTTTCCGACGTTTCGTCTCTTACTACTAGAGACATCTTCAGGGATTAATCTGAAACTAAGTTTCGAATCAACTTGTGTCACTATTTATGACGAGTTGTGGTTATTCACCCGTGACGAGGTTTTTCCTATCAAAGACTTCCATATTGCAGGTAAGTGGTAACCAGTGTCCCGATTGATATTGTTAGGATGCTTGATGATTTCTATCGATTCCCGTATCTTCCTTGGCATTTTTCTGTTTTCTGTTAATATTTGTTTTGTTTCAGACAAATTGATTTTATGACCTGTTTCATGTACATGTTCGGCTACTGCCGATAAGGAAATTTGTTTCTTTCTTATATTACGCTCATGCTCTTGAAGTCTTGTAGAAATTTTTCTCTTAGTTTTACCTATGTAAACCGTACCACAGGAGCAGGGTATTTTATATACGCCTTCTGAAAAAGGCTTAATATTTGACTTTTTCAAAAGTTTACCTATTTTATCCGTGATACCGCTTACATAGGGAAGTATAACTTGTGTCTGTCTGTCATTGTCACTATTGTCCTGTTGTTTGGGTCTGGGATTTCTGTATTTGTATATGGTCTTATTAATGTCTTTTTTGGTATAACCGTTCATGGTCAAGGCTTTGGTTAGTTTAAGGAGTTCTGTGTCTAGGGAATTCTTGTCTGAAATCATGAAAGCCCTATGAACAAGTGAATTAACTACCGAGCGTTTTTGAGAGGGATGGTGATGTGAAAATGCGTTTAGGTATCTGTCAGTGTGGGTTTTCTTCCTGTATACCGAGTGTCCTATTGAGCCATTTTCCGTTTTGTAAACCAAAACGTCCAAAAAGGGAAGTGATCCGTTGTTCTCAATTTCCATCGTAAACCGTATAGATTTATGTTGGGAATTGAGGTGATTTAGAAAACCTTGAAGGCTTTCCATGCCATGGGGCCAAATAGCATAGACATCGTCTACGTATCTGCGCCAAATTTTAGGTTTTAATGGAAATGACTCAATAGCTTTTTTCTCGAAGTATTCCATGAAAGCATTGGCCGCAGGGGGTGATAATGGGGATCCCATTGCGGCGCCTGACACTTATTCATAGAACTCTCCCTGTATCAGAAAATATGTAGATGTCAGACAAGCTTCAAATAATTTACATAACTTAGGGTCAAGATTTCCAGTTGTAAGTAGGAAAGAAACAAATTTCCTTATCGGCAGTAGCCGAACATGTACATGAAATAGGTCATAAAATCAACTTGTCTGAAACAAAACAAATATTAACAGAAAACAAAAAAATGCCAAGGAAGATACGGGAATCGATAGAAATCATCAAGCATCCTAACAATATCAATCGGGACACTGGTTACCACTTACCTGCAATATGGAAGTCTTTGATAGGAAAAACCTCGTCACGGGTGAATAACCACAACTCGTCATAAATAGTGACACAAGTTAATTCGAAACTTAGTTTCAGATTAATCCCTGAAGATGTCTCTAGTAGTAAGAGACGAAACGTCGGAAAGTGAAAATTTATTAACACGGTCTAAACCCGAAAGTGAAAGTTCTTTATATCTTAATGGCCGTGAAAGCTTAAAATTTATTTGCCTTTGTTATCTAAATCATTTTTTTAATTGTAAATTATTTATTTATTTTATTTATTTATTTATAAAAAACTCGACAGGAATACACCCAATTACAGAGTTAGTTACAACGATCACAAAACTAATAATAATACAAAATATAAATAATGTAATCAGTAGGACATACCTAATATATTATAAATATATTATAAAGCCATTGTTAATCAAATGTAAATATCTTAATATTAGAAATTTTACAGTTAAAAATGTCAAAATTGCCCTGGACACCATTGTAAATTCTACACATATTATTAATAGGTGAAAACATATAGTATATTATTAACCAAGTGAAAGAAGTTTAACATTTTTGACCTGCGTCAAATTGCGGGATGAGCGCGCTAGCTCGAAGCCCACAAGACGCGGTCTAAAATGTTAAATCTTCACTCACGTGGAAAATATAGTATTTTTTTCACTACCAGTACAATTAATTATTTATTTATTTTACTAAAATTTTATGAAAATGCTTATAAATT
Organism: Brachypterus glaber; assembly: GCA_958510825.1. Taxonomy (NCBI): domain Eukaryota; kingdom Metazoa; phylum Arthropoda; class Insecta; order Coleoptera; family Kateretidae; genus Brachypterus; species Brachypterus glaber. The sequence goes on from OY294047.1 coordinate 1,764,899, forward strand.
TAAAATATCACGCTGGCCGTTCGCGGCCATTAAAAAACAAATGAATAACTTGACACTTCTGGCAGAAATATTCTGGTGATCTGCTAAAATTATTAAGTTAGAAAGTGTTTCCGTGTTAAGTGTAATAAAATATATAAAAATGGAAAGTGAAATGCAAAGTGATGATTCTGGTACTCCCCCAGAAATAAGGGGACAGGCGAAAACTGTGAGGGAGAATCTATTGCCTCAAAAATCAATATATGGGGGTTGTACCTCTTGTAATCTATGGTAATATGTGTATAATCTATGGCTGAATGTGATGGACCATGGACCTCGCCTGCCGGCTCGCATGACAAACTTTCCGCTCGCGCGGAATATTGTCTATTCCATACTAGTTATAGAATATACTATTTCATTAATATATAATTTTATATACCTAACTTTAAAACTAAGCAAGTTATTGCAAAAAAAATAAATTTTGTCCCACTTATGGGAGATCAACTTTTTTAAAAAAAAATTAAAAACAAATTTTGAGTTAGAAACCTGTGTTTCAATTTTCAAGTCTTTGAACCGTTCTCAAGTTATCGTGTTGAAAAGTTGTACGTTTTAAGAGGAAATTGGAAGCTTTGTGTTCTTTGCGCTCCTAAGTTATTCAATGAATTTTGATTTTTTTTGACCGTGTTTTTTTATGTGTTACAAGTTTTTTTACTATTAGATCCCAATTCAAAAAATTCTTTGTTTTTCGACCCACTCTAGTGTTCAATATTGTTTATCAAGTGTATTATTTTAATTTATGTATAAGTTATTTTTTAAAATGTTATTATATACATAATATTTTTTCCTGCACATACAAATGTTTTATACATTTAAGTGCATTGTAGCATATGTATTTATATATTTTCTTATTGTATTACATTTACCTTTTTATTCAATAAATATTATTATTATTATTATTGTTTGTATTTTAAATTAAAACTAAATTATGCTAACTATTAATTATTAACCCTTTACGGCCTGAACAATTTTGAAAAATTATGTAAATTAATTAGCCGTAATTAGCTAACTGTAATAATTCCATTTTTGTAATAATATTAAAAAAAAATGTCAATCTGTCTGTCTGTCTGTCGATCTGTATGTAAACCTTATAACTTTTGAACGGAATGTCCGATTTGAAAAATTCTCTCACCAAACGATTCAGGACCTTTGCTGTTTGTGTCACATTAAATATGGTTAACATTAGCGGAGGGTAAGGGGGGCAAAATGGATAAAAACTAAAACTTTTAGCGATATCTCACTTATAATTTAGAGTGGAACAATTTTTTTTGCATAAATGAAAATAATGTTTAATTCCCTACAAAATTAAATGTGATAATTTTTATCGTAGGACTATTAGTTTCCGAGATATAGGCATTTTTCAGTTCAACAGGGGTAAGAAGTGTATGAATTTTGGTACAATTCGGGTTACGTAATACTTGAACGTTCCCCAACATAATTCTTTTAAAATAAACTTTTAGCCGTTACATAATGAAATTAATTTTATTTAGATTTGGCAGGTCACGATTTAAAAAAAAAATTGTATTTGTGATAGTGTCTGAAAGTGCTGTACTAAACTGTTTGGATTTTTTTGTTAATGGAGAAGAGTATCCACTAAAAGTGAAGTCCTACAACCTAAACATAAAAAAAAAAAACGCAAAAATAACATATCTTAAAATTATTTTGTCAATTTGAGGTTATGTGTTTGACGTTTACTAATTTTCTGACAGCAGATATGTAAAATCAGCTGATTTTCACTTACCAAACGTTGTCATGGGCAACGGGTGGGAAATAGGCACTAACTACTAACCAGGTTGTAGAAAAACATTAATAATTAGACCCCAGAAAAAGGTTAAATAAACATGGCGCATAGCGCCCTCTAGTCGCCACCACTATCTACTATCATATAATATATGTTATAAAATATCTGTAATATTTTTTTTTAACAAGAAAGTGACCTTGTACCGGGATTTTTATTTTATTATTAAATTCTTATTACTAAGCTGACAATATTTTATAATTTTTTAAAAATTTAAACAAATAATAGTTATCAGATAATTATAATAAAGATACAATCTTTCTTAAAAATCCATAGAAATATATTTATTTTACAATCTTGCATATAAATCTATTGATTCTAGAAATTTATTATCTGATAATTGCGTATATTCTTCGCACTTTTATATCTAGAAAAGTTGGTATACAAACGCCCTACCTTCAATTTCACCACTCTCTAACATTTCTACTCTACAACAACTACTCCGTAATATTCCTACCCTGCCCAATATATGGTATATTTTCCAGTCAAATGATATAAATGGCAGAAAATTCACACGGGTTGAATCAACCCGGTTGATATTGTCACGAATACGGGTTCTTCGTGTCACGAATAATGGTGCTTCCTTGCGGATACGGGGGTTGGGTTAATTAAACTCTTATTTATAACAATTAACTCTTCTTACCCCTAGGCTTAAGAGATGTCACTGTTGGTTACTTTGCCCAATGGGAACTGAGCACATTCGGGACTACCCCACTATCGACTCTACTCTGTTCAATCTGATAATCTAATTTTCTAATCTTTTCATTTGATCTAAGTATCGTATTTATACCAAGATGTTTTACAAACAAACCTAGTTTATTTAATTTCAATGCTAGTTTACAATAACACTGGAATGCTTGGTGTGCAAAACATCTGTATATAATACAAGGTACCAATTTATAAATAATAAATAAAATTGTTTTATTAAATTTAGGTAAAGCCAAACCTAGCCAACTCTTTAAAGGGTAGTAGTGGTAAGTACCTATCTCTGCGAATAGTTATACTTTGCTGTGTGAAGCAATTTACCTACTAGTTATATTTAATTTATATTTAAACAAAGATTAACACAATTTTTTTGAGTACAATTCACTTTAACTTAAAATCAAAATGTTCAAAATATTTTCATTTATGTTGTTTGCACTATTTTTTATACAGGTAAGGACAACACAATGTTTAACATTCCATTTGGTTATTAACCCTTACCCTCCAGGGTGCCACAATTCTGACTTTATTTTTTACAAAATACTTTTATAGGCTTTCTATGTATGCAAACAAATATGCAAATTTAATTCAGTATAATACAGCTCTCCTGAAACTCTAAGAAAACAAAAAGTCTGGCAAAAACTAAAAAAAAAATCGGTTTATTTTTTATTCTTTTTTTCTTCTTTTTAGACATAGCGAATACAAAAAAAAAAACACAATTAAATCGAAAAATTATGATTAGTTTAGTCTCGGGAGGGTTAATTTGTTTGTATAAATTATATTAAGAAACCTAGGTAGGAGCAAAAAACGTTCCGATTAAAGCGAATTTAACTTTAAGCATTAGAAGACATCAAAAGTCAAACCAAAATTCGGACCCTAGTCTGGAATGCGTATCCGTTTTTAGTTTAGTAGTTATAAGTCTTAATTCTTCTTTCTCTTTTTAGACGATATCTTCCAATGATGTAGATATTTTGGATCAAATAGAAGAGTCCGTATCCGATCTGGAAGCTGCAGTTGACGATGCAGTTGTAACTGCAATTGGATCTCTTAATGGACTAAGGAAAAACCTCGAGGCAGCAGCTAAAGAAACTATAACAGGGACCGAAAGTGATATTAAAAATGCGGAAATGGATTTTTTGAAGCAGTTAATAGAAGTGATCAAGAATTCTGGTACCAAGGATATTGAATCTTGTATGAAGTATGAACCAGAGATAGTAAATTTGCAATTCAATTTTACAGTGACGCTAAAATCGTGTGTTGTTTCAAAGGTTTGTAGTTTTTGAGTATATCTTTCACGATAAATGATAAAAACGTTAAAAATGGGAACTTCTCGTATTTTAGAGCACAAAATTAATATTTTTTTCTAAGAATATAATTAATATGGCAGAAAAGAGCCTATTTGATAGGTTACCGTTTACGAGATATAAGCGATTTTTTTTATTAGCTGCTTTATTCGCAGGTCCTTAGTTTATGTAAATTATGTACTAGTATATTAAAGAACTAGTTTCATAACATAGTACTTTAGAAAACTCGCCGCAAGCGGCTCGTTTTCTAAACTTGTACTCGTGCGCTAAAAACGTGTTATGAAACGAGTGCTTTATACAATTTTTTCTATTTTACTCTAAAATTTAAAAAACTTACATTAAAATTGATGACTGATTTAGGGATTTTTGTTTTGGGTTGGCATTACAGTTTACACTATCTTTAAAATTCTAAGATGATAAGTCTACTACAACTAGCGTGAGTTCCATTCTCACTGGCGCCGATTTGCCTTTTTCAGTTAATTAATAATTGAAATTTGGCGAAGGTGTAAGTGAAGCCCACACTCCCTAAAAAAACTGATTCGAAAGTCAGTATAAGCCGGTGGTTCCCTCTACTACTAGCCCACACAAGTCCTGGACTTAGGGGATGCTTAATTAAGTAGAATAGCACGAGGTTAAAACAAACAAACAAACAAACAAATTTGCATAACATAAATAAACAAATGTCTAAACTTCGATATTTTTAGGTTGCAAATGGTCAAAAGCTGATTGCTAGCGCAAAACAATTTGATGAAGATTTCCAGAAAGTTGTAGATTTAATAACTAAGAAAGAAGACTGTGGCGAAAATACAACTTGTCTTGAAAATTTGTTGAGTGAATTAAAAATGGCTATTATCAAGTATCCCCAACAGGTTTCAGAAAAAGTAACACGTGCTAGCACTTTTCTAAATAGTGTTGTTCCCACCATATCTTATTGTTCAAAAGGAATTGTAGATAGAATGAATATTATGGGAAAAAGTTTATTAGACGAATTTTCATCGTGTATTTTTAATTCTTAATTATTATTATTTTTTGTTTTTAAGTTAAACTATTGGACATGTAAGGACAGAAATTTTTAATTTTAAACAAAATTATAAAAATATTAATTTATTATTCCATCAATCTATTTTCTAATCATCGTACAGAGTGATATTGGTAGACTGACAGTTTCGGGCTGCTGGCCCTCTTCAGTACCAAGAGTCAACTCTGCACGCTGATTAAGAAAACGTTTTTAGACTTTACTCGCAAAAGGAATATAGCCATTAGATTGATGTAGACTTGTGCGCCATCTATTTCTAGATGTCAGTCTACCAATATCACTCTGTACGATGATTAGAAAATAGATTGATGGAATAATAAATTAATATTTTTATAATTTTGTTTAAAATTAAAAATTTCTGTCCTTACTAATTTTACGTCTAACCACCCGTTAGTGGTACTATGTGCTTGAGACACACAAGTCTTCAACTTGCTACCATTCAAAGTCTCCAGATAAGGAGAGGTATGAGTAGTTGTCTACATCTAGAAATAGATGGCGCACAAGTCTACATCAATCTAATGGCTATATTCCTTTTGCGAGTAAAGTCTAAAAACGTTTTCTTAATCAGCGTGCAGAGTTGACTCTTGGTACTGAAGAGGGCCAGCAGCCCGAAACTGTCAGTCTACCAATATCACTCTGTACGATGATTAGAAAATAGATTGATGGAATAATAAATTAATATTGGACATGTGTAAAAAATTAATAAATTAATGAAAGAATAATAATTTTTCAAAATCAAAAAATAATACCGGACCATAGGCCAGACTGAAAAATTAGCTATCCTATAAGGGTTTTGTTTTTAAGGAACAAAAAAAAAATAATATTTAGGAGAAAGTCTCGCTTATCTGAGACAGATATAATTTAGCATGAAAACAAAAAAAAACTGAGTGTTCAAGAAAAAAATGTAATCTAGTGTTATTAACATGAGTTTATTTATCAGATTAAAATTTATTATACAAAATTTTCATTATTTAGATTCTCTCCTTAAATATATAACCAAAAAAAATGATTAAAAAAGGTTTTGGTAGCTTCTTTATTGGACTGTTGGTTGTTCAGGTAACTAGGGCTAGGGGTTGTATTAAAGTATTTCATAAAACACGAGTTGTAAAATTTTTAAGTACTGCCTCGTGTCAGGAAAAATACAAATTTCAGCTGAAAAACTTAACTTGCCTTACTTCATTTGAAAATTGCAAAAAAGGAATGTTATTTTTTTAATTTTTTTACGACTTTTAAATATTCGTGTTTTATCAAATATTCTAAGTTACATAGTGCTAATAATAATTTGTACTTGGTTTGTTGCTGCTGTCACTTTTGGTCCAGCAACAGATCAAGAATAATTATATTTTGTCTATTTTGCGACTCTTATAAGCTCATAATCACATGCATTTTGCGTGTTCTTATAGGCCCATAAGAGGTCTCTACTTTTTTTTCTGTTGGGTTGGCAACATACAAAAGCCTATCTCTTGACGTTTTGCGTGCAAATGTTAATGTCGATTTAAAGTTTATTTTTTAACAAAATTTTGTGTTTGGGTTATTTTTTACCGTGTAAAAATTGTGGACTGGTTAATTGCAGTAAAAAAAGAAGAGATGACTGTAAAATATATCAAAATATTATTTGTTCTTAGAATTTTAAACATGGTGTAAACTGTAATGCCAATCAAATGCCAACAAAAAATCCTAAATCAGTCATCAATTTAAATGTAAGTTTTTTTTAATTTTAGAGCAAAATAAAAAAATTGTATAAAGCACTCGTTTCATAACACGTTTTTAGCACACTAGTACTTTAGAAAACTAGCCACAAGCGGCTCGTTTTCTAAACTTGTACTCGTGCGCTAAAAACGTATGTTATGAAACTAGTTCTTTAATATACTATTAAAAAACAAGTTACATTCGACACTATTTTTGCGCACGCGTACATGTTTGAAACATGAGCCGCGAAGCGGGAAGTTTTCCAATGGACGAGTGCGCCAAATGTCTCACGGAAAGAGTAAAATAGTATAAAGAAATACTATTTTATCCACTTGCGCCTTTTATTTTGCTGACAAAGTACTTTAGTTTTCAATAATTGCAATATGAGTGATTTGGGGAATTTAATGTATTTATACTGGTAACAATAACATTGATAATTTAAAAATTTTCATTTTTTTTTTTTTTCAATAGAAATTTATAATAGTTACAAACTTTTTAAATTTTAAGTGTATTGTTATAGTTATTTTAAATAAAAATGGACGAGGAAGAGTTATCATTTACTCCAGTGTATAAACGTGTCTCAAATACTCTTATGTTGCCAGCCGAGCACCTTCACTTCTAGTGTTTGGGACTTTTCTGTGTGTAACTTGAACTTAACTGATACACAATCAAACCCAGCCCAAAGTCACACACAAAACAGCACAAAACATACTTATTAAAAATGAATTATTATTATTATTATTACAATTATAAGAATTTTAGCCGTTTTTTAGATTACTAGATACTGTTGAATGCAGAAACCAGTATTTTTAGAAATTTCTGATAATTTTCATTTGTTTTTGTTACCAACTTATAAAAAAAATCCCAAAAACTGTTTTACAATTAATAAAAAAGTTACTAAAACTGCTTTATGGTTAAGAACCCAAACCAAAACTACAAAAACGTAATTATGAAATTCAAATAGATAATAGTATATTATGCACGGAGTACGCGAACCTAGTTTTTAGTGCACGAAAGTGCCCAGTCGAGTAAAAAAAGCACTCCATGTGCACTTAAATGGTTTGCGTCGAGGTGCGTATACTATTTTTCCTACGACCAAACACCTAAACATAAAAAACTCAAAAATTATCTTAAAATTAGTTTGTTAATTTGAGGTTATATGTTCGACGTTTACTAACTTTTTGACAGCAGATATGCAAAATCAGCTTCCCAACTGTTTTCATAGGCAACGGATGGGAAATAGGCACTAACTACTAACTACGTCGTAGGAAATAGTTATTTATGGTACTAGTGGGTAAAGTAAGATATTGCCCATGAGAAAATTAACCTGCGAGGCGTCAGCCAAGCAGGTTAATTTTCGAGAGGGCAATATCGGTTTACCCATGAGTGCCATACAAGGTTTTATCCAATAAATAGCTTAGAAATTCATATTTTTATTAAAAATTTTAATGACATTTACAAGAATATAATTTGACAAGTGACAGTTGAGTGGGTAAAATAAATAATTATCCACTCAATAAAGTAAAAGCCACGCGGGGGTTATTATTGAGTTTATCTATTTAAAATAAAGCTGGTAATTGTCTTATTATCTGTATGTATTGGATAAATGTGTATTACCACACTCTTAAAACAGTGTGCAATTAACATAATTTACATGAGAAAAATAATAAGTATTACCTCAAAAACAACGTATGCCCATAGAACTTCTAGATTATTTTATTTTATTCACAACCATTTAGTAATTGGCTAACTGGTAGGTTAACCTTTTCATTAAAACGAGTCCAATGTAAGTTAAAATATATTTTAGGTTAGTTCATCAATTCCGATAAATGAAAAAAATGATGTAACAGAAGAATTAAAAGAACTAATAAACAAACTAAACCAAACAATTTACGAAGAAAATGATAAAATAACCAATGCAATTGAGAAAATAGAGAAGGAGTTTGATATACTGGAAAAGGATATCCTAAATAAAACGGAAAATGAAATAAACAATGAAACAGATAAAATAATGGATACTTACTATGGAATAATAAAAAATGCGACAACAGATATTTGGAGATGTAAAATAATCTACAAATCTCAACTACAAGAACTTATTTCTTATGTTAAAGGTAATTTTGAATTTTGTATTGAAACAAGGGTCCAAAGAAAACAAAATGAACTTCAAGACTTATTAAATAAACTAAGTCAAGTCAGTAATGATATCCAGGATCTAAAGAATGAAATTTCCCAGTGTGGCGAGGATTTCAGTTGTTTAAATGCCATGCTAACCAAAATATCTGCAAAAATAACTGATATTCCTGCAGAATTAGATAAAGATTTAAAAGTAACCCAAGAAAAAATATTAAGATTAAATGCAGATTTAGAAAAATGTGGAGCTGGTAAGGTAGAAGGACTTATTACTGAAGGAGATAAAATTTTGGACCAATTTAAACAATGTAAATAATAATGCTAATAAAAATGTAACATAAATATAACATATAAATGTAACATAAATTATTTATTTATTTCGTATGGAAAAATTAGTACAATGCAACAAATAATATATATAAAAAAAAAATAATAATTAATTTAAAATTATAGTTTTAAATCTGGATTTTGCAGCCACTGAAGGGCTGCTGGTGTTAAATTATGTATGTCCTCCAATGTACCATCAAAACGCGTCAGCGCGCATTCCAGAGAAATGTGATGAATAGATTGTTCCTCCCCATTGCAACGGTTACAACTAGGATTTTCTAAAAGACCCCAAGTAAATTTGCTTTTATTGCATACACCATGATCTGTACGAATACGGTTTAAATTACACCACTCTCTTCTTGAAAGATCAAAACCAGGAACTTTTAATGTTGGATCAGGGATAAGAAACGAATTATTAACCTGTTTGTTGCGACACGATGACTTCCAAAATTCCTCTATATTAAAGTCATTGGATTGGTTTGCTAATCTTGTTGGTGGATTTTTCGATATTAGCCTTAGTGTATTACTAGATAAGAAAACTATGTTTTCATTTATTGGAAGTTGTTCATTTGAAACGCACTTATCAAATTGATTTTTAAGGGCCGCCAGTCGTCTCGCTTTAGGTGGGGCAATGTTACTTAGAACTGGTAGCCATTCTAAGGGAGTTGATTTTATAGTTCCGCTGACGACCCTCATAGTTTGATTAAGTTGGGTATCTATAAGATGCGTGTGTTTAACATAAATATAACATCGACACTCCCAAGCAACAAGGATGTAACTCAAGTTAGACCCATTTTGAGTTATACTTATAGGTAAACGCCTTGAAAAAAGACACACATGGTGGTACTACTCAGATTTCTCCACAGGCCACTTTAAGCAAAAGTTTACCTAAAATCACTAAAGTAAGAAATTCTAAACTTGAATATTATCAGAAACAAACAATAAATAAACAATAAATACTTAAACAGTTAAATAGAAAATTTTATAAGCTTCCAAATGATGTATCACATGACTTTCTTTTCCACATCAATCATTTACCCATCCTTAAATAACAATAAATTTTTTTTTTAAATTTAGCTGTCGTGAAAAGTGACAATATATGAGTTACGGCTTTGTTGCTTGGGGGTATCGACATATAAATAATAGTATATTGTTTAACTAAGAGGGAAAGTGAAGCTTTTTTTTACTAGTCTGTAGAATTTACGGACGCGAAGCGGAGTCCGTAAACTACAGACTAGTGAAAAAAGCACTTTTCCTTTGAGTGAAACATACTATTTTTTCTTCAAGCATCCTATATATATATTTTTTAAATATTAATGTTTGAATTTGATTTATTCAGTAATAAAGTATGTTTTTTTATTAAAATAGGCCAATAAAACCCTTTCGAAAGAAACTTAAACCTTCCTTAGCTCATTTTAAATTTTTTCGTAGGCTAAATCGTACACTTTTCGCGATTTCGATGGTAACTTATCTAATGTAGCATTCGAAATTTCGGAGATATTTGTAGGTGTATAAACCATATATTCTTCTTCATTTTTAATCAATTTCACACAAGGTTTTTGCACAGAATCTCGAGTCAACCACCTGTTTACATAATAAACAAACAAGTTTGAAGTATGGCTGTCATCAAAGTCAAAGAGTGCTGCCGCCAGTGGTGGTTTTGCTAACTAACTTTTTTTTACGGCGTACAACAATAAACTCATTTTTTTACTGTAAAAAAAATAGATCACTTCTAACTAGTGTGTTCAGTTATAAAATGTGAACATTTTAGTACGCTTGAAGAAAAAGTTAGGTTTTTATAAACCACTATATTTTTTCTATGTATTTTTGGGCGCTGTAATAGTATATTAAGCACGCGAACGAGTACGCTAACCTAGTTTTTAGTGCACTCGATGTGCACTGAAATGGTTTGCGTCGGGGTTCGTATACTATTTTTCCTACGACCTAACACCTAAACATAAGAAAAAAACACAAAAATTATCTTAAAATTACTTTGTCAATTGAGGTTATGTGTTTGACTTTTAAAGTTTTCAAAATTTTGTGAAAACCTTGTATTCGTGAAAAAAATTTCAATTTTTTTGCGTATTTTTGCGTTTTATGACGTTTTATGTCGATATAAATCAACGGTCGGTCGTTCCGTCGATCGGTCGGTAGATCATTCTCTCCGGGATATCTTGTAAGCAAGATAAGTTAAGAAAGCTTTAAGCTAGAGACATGAAATTTTGCATACAGGTATGTTACCAACAGTTCTCGCTTGGGATTGTTTTTGGTGAATATTTTCTTTACAAAAATTTGAAAATTGCTGTATAGGGGGTTTTAAGATGTCTGAAATTGAATCTGATAATAAAATTTTTCTAACTCCACCCCCGTGGGGGCGAGGGGGTAAATATTTTTAAATATTTTTAATATTTTTGTCAAAATTGGTATATAGGGGTTTTTGGGGTCGACGAATCTGAATCTGATTTTTTTTTTCTAATTTCACCCCCTGAGGGGAGGGTAGTTTTCGTGAAAATTGTTATATTTGGGTTTTTGATGTTGCTGAAAGTGAATCCGAGAATAAGAAATCTAACTCCACCTGAGGAGCGGGGGGTAGTTTTCGTGAAAATTTCTATATTGGGGTTTTTGAGGTTGCTGAAAGTGAATCTGATATTAAAAAAAAATCTAACCCTTGAGGGTGTTTCAATTTTCTTTTAAATTTACATATTGGGGAACGTTCAAGTATGACGTAATGCTCCTAGGGGGGATGGGGGTCATTTTGGAGTGTTACGCCCATGTTAATAGTATAGGAAAATAGCGTTACAGGGGGGAGGGGGGTCCAAACTGATCAAAATTTGCGTTACGTAATACTTGAACGTTCCCTTGGGGCTTTTGAGGTCGCTAAAACTAAATCTTGAAATATTTTTTTTTTAATCCACCCCCTAAGAGGCGGTGGGTAGTTTTCGTAAAAATTGGTATATTGGGGTTTTTGAGGTTGCTGAAAGTGAATCTGATAATGAACATCCATTTCAGGTGCGGAGGTGAAAATGGGAAAGCTCTTTTACTGTGCAGTGTATTTTGTGTTTTTTTTGATATTGTTATTCTAAATACACAAAACAAGTTTTTTTATTTTTTTATATTATTAAAAAAAAGATACAAATACAAATCTTATTTTTGGAGCAGTTAACAATATTTTTATTAAATTTATGCTGTTATCACGCATTCTGCTAGTTCAGCCAAAATTATTCCACCATCCAATGTTAATTTCGCCGCTTGTCCAGCTGCACACAAATTCATACTTGGTATACAAGTGCCTAACAATAACTGAGCTTTAGCAATATTTGCAGTTATTTCCGCAGGCAATACTGTAACATCAAGAGTAATTTTAATTACAAGTCCAGCCAAACATCTTTTACTTCCATCGCAATCTTTGACTTCTTCCTCTAAGTTGGAGATTTTTAAATATACATTGTTTATTTCGTCCAAGGTAGTATTAACAATTGCTTGACCTTTAACTAGTTGGTTATCAACGCATTGTTCAAGATTCTTGGTCAAATCTATAGGCAATTGTATTAACTTGGGCTGAAATTCTTCCAAACATTTTGTAATGTTTTCACCCACAGCTTTTTCTATAATTTGGTTCATCATGTCGTTTAGCTTCTTGGCTTCTTTTTGGATTTCTTCTTCGGTTTTTTCTAAAAGAAACTTTGCTGTTGAGTCCAACGAGGATTCTATTCCTTCAAGTAAACCGACTGAGGTTTGGACAACAGTATCAACTGCATGTTTGAGTTTCTTTAATGCTTCAGCTACTTTATCTGCAATACTATTTAATTCTAACTGATCTATCTCATCTAGATTAATCGGTTTTATGTCCAAACCCTAAAAATAAATAAAAGGTAATAATAAATAATAAACAGTACTGAATACAGTTTTTGCTTTAACGCCCAACGTGACTTTCGAACCAATTTATAGGGAGTGTCCGCTTCACTTACGCCTTCACCAAATTTCAATTATTAACTAACTGAAAAACGCAAATCGGAGACGGTGAGAATCAAACTCCAGCTATTTGGGTAGTAAACTCGCCAAGTACGACGCGGTAGTCCACTACACCAATTCTCCCATTTATAGATTTAAAAAAATTAAATAGATAAAACTTTATTTAATGTTTTTCGTTTTATTTTGCTTTAAAGTTTTATAAACTTGTTTTCAAAAGCATTACAATGTATTGTATTGAAGTTTTACGTAGATAAAAATCGGTTTCAGGAAATAAAAATGGTCAGTTGGTCGGTCGGTGGGTCTGTCCAGGAAATCTTGTAAGCTTTAAGCTAGAGACTTGAAATTTGGCATACTGGTATGTTACCAAAAATTCTCGTTCTGGATTGGTTTTGGTAAAATCAGGGATGGGCCAAGGAGGACAAATGAAGAAAAAATTATTGTTTTATCACAAAAAAAAATAAAAATTGGTATATAGATGTTTTTGAGGTTGTTGAAACTAACTCCTGAAACTCCACCACCTATAAGGTTTCTAAGGACGCTAAACTTAAATCTGATAAGTACAATTTTCTAACTCTATGACTCAACTCCCACCGTGCCGAGGGCGATAATTTTTAAATGTTTACAATACCCTCGGAGAACAGTGAAGATATTAAAAATGGGAAACCCTTTTTATCTGTGTAGTTTAGTGTAATTTTACTTTATATATTGTATTAAATTCCAATAATATAATATTATACACGGTGTCAAACTAACGCACTTTCTTTTTAGGAATGATTTTACATAAAAATAAATGAAAAAAAGTTCCTATAAATATTTTTCTAAAAACGGGTGCCCTTTAAAAAAAGATCAATTATAATTATAATTATTGAAACTAAATGTATTAAAAGTTTTTTTTTTAGTTTTTATTTTGCAGTGACCATGTGTCCTTTAAATTTTGGTTTGTAATATTTTAGTGCCCAATTTTTAGCACTCTCGCCGTGAAATTTTAACTTTAAATGGTTGTTTCTCGGAAACGGTTGATCCTACATTATTACAAGAGGAATACCTTTATCTGTTTTTACCTGATGAATGCTCAAAACAGGGATGTAAACATAATATAAACTGATAGAAATGTTGTTGAAATGTAGGCCCCAACATTATTCAGTGTACGATGATAGGCATTTTTGGATTTATCACATTCAAAACCTAGTTGCTATATTTCAAAGGGTTCCTGAGTTATAAAATAAAAACCGAATTTGAAGCATCTTTTGAAGGGGCGTAGCTCCCTTGGAACCCGTCTTTGGAAATACATTTACAGAAAAAAAAATATATTTTTTTAATGTGAAATCTCATCGTAAAAGGAAGTGCTTTATTTCGGAGACAACAATATAATATTTATAATATTTTGTCAAAAAAAGTAACAATATTTAAAACAAAAGAAAAGTACCCTAGTAACAATTTTTGTCAAGTCTTGAGCAAGCCAGACTTGATCAAGTAACTGCATCCAGATTTTGACAATTTTCGCGCAAGATACTGTCGACAGATTCTTGTTCAAGAATTGTCAAAGAATTGCTACAGATACTTCGTCAAGATTCTTGAGCAAGAATGTAGCAAGAAAAATTGACAAGGGAAAGGTGCTCGCTCATGGACTCAAGAGTAGGTCAAGATTCTTGACCAATAGTCTTGTCAAATTCTTGCTAAACGCTCTGCTTTCAAAATCTTGCTAAAGTCTTGCCCAAGTCTGGATACAGAATCTTGATAAATTTTCTTGCTCAAGAATTTTCCAATTCTTTACAAAGAACTTTGTAACTTTGTCAAGCACTCTGGTCAAGAAACTTGTCCAAGATCAGTGTTACTAGGGTAGTAGATTAAAAGTATTAATTTTTTAAGCATACATTTTTCTTTAGACTGTCGCGACATGTTAACTGTCTTAACGTCTCTGTAAAACGAACTACAAAATAAAATAAAATAAATAAATAAATAAAAATATTTATACTATTTATGAAACTTTATACTTACTTGAACAGAAAGTAACACCACAATCAAAATAGAAGTAACTTTAAACATTTTAAGGGGTTTAAGCTTTAATTTTGATTTTGCCAATACTTGCTAAATGTATTAATAATTATTTTAAAAAACAAAATACCATGATTATAAATATAAATTTCTTATCAGATTAAGAAAAAATTAATTTTATTGTTATTCATTATTTATTCTTATCTTTTTAAGTACTACTTATGGTATAGATGACGTTGGTATTTTCAAAAATTCAAGGTTTGTGGAATATATACTGGATCCAGAGCCAACAAAAATTATTTTGCGCGTTTTTGGCCCCTTCGCAAAAATTTAAAAATTATAAGGGGGCTGTGCAATTCAACAAGACAATTTCATGAAATATGGCATCTATGATATGTTGGGAAAGAAATAAATGACAATTTTTTAATCGCCTGGGTCTGTTCAAAATTTAAGGTAAAACCATTGCATGTATTTTCTTCTCACTTTATTTTTATTTGATCATTGAAGGCCGTTACACAGCCCCAACCCAGGCATTAATCCTCTTTTTTGCCATTTTTTTTATGTTTATCGATATCAAAATATTTACATTATCACTTTGTAATTTTTAAGAAGATAAAAAAACACATTTCCCTTGTAGAAAAGTACATAAATCTAACTTAACATAACATTAGATTAGTGACTTTTTTCTGTTTAGTCTCAAACGTTATACAAAAACGTTATAAAATATATAAATCTAACTTTAAAAACTAACGTTTGACAAAAACGTTATAAAATATATAAATCTAACCTTAAAAACTAACGTTTGACAAAAACGTTATAAAATACATAAATCTAACGTTAGTTTCCTAACTAAATTCTAACCTTTTTCTAACCTTATTGTATCTTTAAATATTTTTTAAATTTACATTTTAATACGTAAGCTATAGTAGAAAATACTCATTTTAGACAGCCATGTTCCTAGGTTTCATAATTATTTATTATTTCTATAATAAGTTTAAAAAAATATCCCCCAAAAGTCAAAATTATAATAAGTCTGGCAACGCTGTACTAGAATTGAAAAAATATTTTAAGATTCTGATTGTATAAATAAATCTTAACTAACTAAATATAGTTTTTCTGAGAGGTAAACGTATTTATTGAAGAATAACAGCAAATTACACGAAAAATATTTAGGGCCATCTAAAAAGATGGCTATTTTATAAATAAATGTAACGAAATTATGTTTAAAAATATTATGATTGCTAAAATATATTAAGATTTATTTATATGAATAAATTTGTCTCCAGCTGCCATTTTATGATGCAGGTAGAAATTTCCTAGTTGGCCACGCCTCATCCGAAAGTTAGAAATTAAACGTAATTATAACGTATTTCTAACTTAAAAATCTAACGTTAGATTTGTAACTAACGCTTGATGCTATCGTTAAAAAGCGGGACATATGCACATATTTTATAACCTACTTTTATACAGTTTTTTAACATTAAAAAAACGTTATTCTAACGTTAAATTTCTACTAGGGTTAGCTTAAATTATCTCCATTAAGTAAGAAATTGCTATAACCCTTTATTTCGTTCAAATTTTTCATATACTTTAATCTGTTTTAAATCATTTTATATATAAAAAAATAAAATGCCCTATTGTTAATTACTTAAACCATGTTATCTTTCACACCAATCTAAAACAAACTTCAAGTTTTACAATATAATATGTAAATACTTGGTGAAATTCATTAAAATCCTTTTTTGAGTGTTTATTTGATATAATTTGAAAATAATATTGAGTGCTTTATTTAAAACTATGTGTTTTGTTACAAGTCACGTGACAAGGGGCATTGCCGCCAACCTTGTCCGCAGTTTAAAGCCATACAATGCTTTACATTTGCAGTTGAAGAAAAAGAATAGTCTAAAACGTATGGAATAGTCATTCGGCGATCACAGAACGGTCATACTCGCCCACGGCTCGTATGCCAAACTTTCCGTTTGCGCGAAAATCAAGATATCGTTACAATTTTTATTCATTTTTTCAGAAACTAAGCAAGAAAAAGTCTTTGTAGTTAATTTTATTAGCTCTTTTTTATAATTAAATTGTAAATTTCGAAAAAGGCTCATTTCCGAAAATTAAAATTTTTTAGAAGACATAAAAAACTGAATTTCTGTTGAACTATTTAACTTATTTGAGCAGTTTTTTTTTATAAAATTACCGACCGCTGTGTACCTTATGACAAAGCAAAATAGTATTACTGAAGGAAAATTTGATGGAGATGAGTCCTTATTGAACCTGAGGATTTAGGTGGTTTTAGTAATAAAACGGCATTAGTAAAGAATGCATATTATTGCAAATAACAAAAATACTGCTAAAAATACAAAAAAAATACAAAAATAATGTTTTTCTACTACCTAGTTAAGTGCTAGCTTACATATTATCTACCGTTGTCAAGGCTTGTTTACCTTGGCAACCAATAAAATCAGTGAACCCATTTATTATTGACCGTTGTTAAGCATTGTTTATTGACGACGATCAATAATGAAAAATTTTTGAGACAACTACTTTTTTCAACTCATTTGTCAAACTGCAGCTATGTCAAAATAATTTTTAAACTTTATTTTAACTGATATTTGGAGTTACTAGCTTTAGGTAGTAGAAAAAATAGTATATGCACCACGTATGCGAACTGCCTTAAGTGTTCTCGACTGATTTTTTGCCTCAATTCCGTCTCAGCAAAAAAACTTCAGTCACTAAAGACTTATTTCGCATACTAGGTGCATAACACAGTTTGGTACAAGTCACCCCCCCCCCCTTTTTTAACTTTTGAACGAGTTGAGATATCGACTTCAAATTTAGAACTCTTAAATAAGACAACTTAAACTATCTTTTAGCATATATTTGATATTTTCAGGTCTTAAAATGTGGGCAGGGGGGCATGGGGACATTTTTTTTTAAATGGAAAGGGGGCTCGTGTGATACATCATTTTAAAGCTTATAAAATTCTCTAAAGGGTGTTTTTTTTAGAGGTATAGAACTTTAAAATGAAATAAAACACATAAAAATCGTAGTAATGGCCATGGTATTGGCTTTATTGGAAAGATAATTTTATGCCATTACTGTTTAAATATAATTTCGGGCATATGGGCTCGAATAAAGCGCAATCTGGAAGTCCAATTTTCTACTACTCTTTCGAGCATCTGGGGCCGTATATCGGCAATAACGCGGTTAATGTTGGCTTCCAAGTCTTCCATCGTCTCTGGTTTATCGGCGTAGACTAGCGACTTCACATATCCCCACAGAAAGTAATCCAAAGGTGTTAGATCACACGATCTTGGAGGCCAATTCACAGGTCCATTACGCGAAATTATGCGCTCATCGAATGTTTCATTCAATAAATAAATTGTGGCGTGTGCTGTGTGGCATGTTGCGCCGTTTTGTTGAAACCACAGCTCTTCCACATTAATACCATTTAATTGGGGAACGAAAAAGTCAGTAATCATGGATCTATAGCGCTCTCCATTGACTGTAACATTCTGGCCGGCATCATTTTTGAAGAAATATGGACCAATGATTCCACCAGCCCATAATGCACACCAAACAGTGAATTTTTGTGGATGTAACGGCATCCCAACACTACGCTCCACAGCACCAACAGCTTCTTTGGTGCGCACTGTACGACTTCTCTGCGGATGCGTATTATCAATTAGAGTATGCGTGGTGCAAAAACGATCCAAGGTTTTTCGAATTACTTGCTCAGATGAACGATTATGTCGTCCGTAAAATGGACGTAGCGCACGATAAGTTTGGCGAACTGAACCACGATTTTCGAAGTAAATTTGCACAATTTGCAAGCGTTGTTCTGGCGTAAGTCTATTCATGGTAAAATGGCAAACCAAACTGAGTATAAATCAGCTGTCAGCTGTCAAATCGGCTGTCGCTAAAAAAAGTGCTGCCATTTCAAAAAACAAACCTCTAAAAAAAACACCCTTTATAATATACACTTCTGCTCAAAAATATCGGCCCACCTAAAAAAATACACATTTTCAAATGCTAATAACTCCAAAACTATTCAATAGATTTATTTGACCTTTTTTTTATTTTAAAGCTTGAACTTTTAGCTCTTAATTACTGGAATAAAAATTATCAAAAATCTTTTTTTAAACCGGCAGCAATGAAAATTACACAGCTATGTTTTTTTACTGCTTCTTTCGATATGCGCACGGTTTGCCACTGCATATTTTTTTACAATTTAATTAATTGATTTTATAGGCCAATTAAATGGGAGTAATTTCTTTTTTAACTTTTTAATTTTCCTTTTCTCGTTTAGGAGATATACGGTTTTTTCTGAAAATAAACATTTTTGCAAATAACAAAAAAAGTACACAGTGGATTTAATTTATTTATTTTTTAATTTGAAGCTTAAGTCCTTAACTTTTATTTATTTAATTTAAGTTTCTGGTGCAAACATGTTTAAACTGGGTTTACATTGCTTAAATAGTCATGTTTTTTTTACCCAATCTTTTTTGATGCAATTTAACCACAAACTCAAATGTTTCCATAAGTTTTAAAACTTATTCTAAAAGCCACACTTATTGTGACTGATTCCTTCTTTTATTTTTTATCATAAGTCTTCTCATTTAGGAGAAATTAAAGTTTTTCGGAAAAAGTGACTTTTTAATCAGTGGGCTAGTGCCACCCCTGTAAAACTGTATATGACGGAAAAGCGTCGATAGAATATAAAGATCTATTGCACTTCTATAACTTTAGCTTAAATAAATACATTTAATTAACACGTTTTCTGCGTTAGCAACTTTTTGGTTCCCAGCTCAGACTGCGTTTTGAGGCATATATGTCGAACGAACTTTGCACAGACTGTTTAAATCTCTAATGGTACTCCAAAAACAAGTTCTAACGTCTTTTTAAGGACTTTTTGCTTTTTAATTATTTTTAAACAAAATATTTTATCAAATAAAATAACAATAAACAAATTTTAAATTTTATTAAAATTATTTAATAACAATTATAAACACAAAAAAACTAACTTTTTCTGCAATGCAGGCCTGTGCATAACGTTCTCCAGGACGTCGGTAGACACGCTGTCTTGCATCATTCCCAAATAGACATATCCTGGTTTCATCAGAAAACATAACCTTTGCCCATTGGTTTCTGTCCCAGTTTAAATGTCTTCTTGCAAACTGCAGCCTGGCACGACGATGGTTAGCAGTGAGTTTAGGTCCAGTTGCGGCCTTATAAGAGCAAAGGTTTCTTTCAAAAAGCCTTCGACCAATAGTGGACCTAATTACTGCTACACCTCTTGTTTCTTGAAGCCGTGATCTCAAATTAACTGAATTTAGACGACGATTCCGCAGGGAATTAAGCTCGATAAATCGGTCATCCCGAGCGGACGTGCACCTATGTCTGCCAGCTCCTTGGCGTCGACTAAAGGAACCGGTCTCCTCAAAACGTTGGAATACTCTTCTTACCGCTGCTCTCGTAATATTTAACTGTTGAGCAACATAACGCTGACTGTGCCCTTCTTGTAGCAGAGCTACAGCTTGGGCAGCTACTTCCGGACTTGTTTCCATTTAAATAATACAATTAAATAAAATTTTAACGAGTTAAAAAAGTATTGTCACATAAGTGACAAGTCTTGTCAATCATAAAAAAGTTAGTTACAGGGGTGGCACTAGCCCACCACTTAAAAAGTCCTTATTTACCAAAAAACATAATTTCTCCTAAATGAGAAGACTTATGATAAAAAATAAAAGACGGAATCAGTCACAATAAGTGTGGCTATTAGAATAAGTTCTAAAACTTATGGAAAGATTTGAGTTTGTGTTTAAATTGCAACAAAAAAGATCGAGTAAAAAAAACATGACTATTTAAGCAATGTAAACTCAGTTTAAACATGTTTCCAACAGAAACCTAAATTAAATAAATAAAAGTTTACGATTTAAGCTTCAAATTAAAAAAAAAATCAATTAAATCCATTGCGTAGTTTTTTTGTTACTTGCAAAAATGTAAATTTTTAGAAAAAACCTTATATCTCCTAAACGAGAAAAGGAAAATTAAAAAATTTAAAAAGAGATTACTTCCATTTAATTAGGCTATAAAATCAATTAATTAAATTGTAAAAAAATATGCAGTGGCGAACCATGCGCATATCGAAAGGTGCAGTAAAAAACATAGCTGTGCACTTTTCATTGCTGCCGGTATAAAAAAAGATGTTTGATAATTTTTATTCCAGTAAGTAAGAGCTAAAAGTTCAAGCTTCAAAATAAAAAAAAGATCGAATAAATCCATTAAATAGTTTTGGAGATATTTGCATTCAAAAATGTGTATTTTTTTAGGTGGGCCGATATTTTTGAGCAGAAGTGTATATTAAGAAATATGCAAGTAAAGAAAACAGTGTCTCGTAACTGGAGGCTTAAAACATATAATTGTTATCACGGTTTTGCTTTAGTTGTACAGGAGAAGGTATTTAACAATGATCCCAGCCAATAACTTTTTAAAAAATATAATTTTTAACATTTTTTAACAAAAAAATATATATATAAGTACAATTTCAAATCTTAAAAGTTATTAAGGTGTTATCAAGCATTTTTCTAGTTCAGCCAAAATATCTCGACCATACCATGAGACTTGATTAGCTTTTCCATCTGCACACCAAGCAATATTTGGTGCAATACTGTCCAACCATAAATAACCTTTAGCAATACCTACAGATATTTCTGCAGGTAATACT
Source organism: Brachypterus glaber (assembly GCA_958510825.1). NCBI lineage: Eukaryota > Metazoa > Arthropoda > Insecta > Coleoptera > Kateretidae > Brachypterus > Brachypterus glaber. The sequence goes on from OY294047.1 coordinate 1,786,618, forward strand.
GTAATATCAGTATTGATTTTATGTAAAAGGTCAGTTAAACATATTTTATTTCTTTTACATTCTTTAACTTGTTGCTTTAAATCGGTGATTTTTAAGTAAACATTTTTCGATTCTTCTAAGGTACTGTTAATTATTTCAGGACCTCGATTTAGTTGGTTATTAATGCACTGTTCCAGATTTTCGGTCAACTCTACAGACAATTGTATTAACTTTGGCTGGAATTCTGCAACGCATTTTGTGACGTTCTCTCCTGGAGATTTTTTTATAATTTCCCTCATTTCGTCGTTTATCGTTTTGGCCCGCTTTTGCATATCTCTTTCGGTTTTTTCTAAAGTACTATTTCCTAATGAATTCAGAGTAGAATAGAATCCTTCAAGAAAGTTTACTTCATTTTGGAAAGCGGTATCAACTTTATGTTTGAGTTCCTTTAATGCTTTCGATATTTTCTTTGCAATACCATTTAATTCTGGGACATCTGGATCAGCTGGTTTAGTATCAAAACCCTAAAAATTAATAATCCTTAATAATAATCCAGTCATATAATAAGAAATTCCTTTCTTAAATTCCAATAAATGTACATGGTCTGATATTTAAAAGGTAGTAGTGGATAGATAGGAAGGAAAGGAAGATAAAAAAGTTGATAATTATGATACTGAGTAAAACAGAGTGTAATGTAAAAATTAAGGAAGAAATTACAGATGATTTTGAGGTTGTGGTTGGGCTTAAAAAGGGTGACCCTCTCTCGACGCTAATATTTAACATGGTGTTGGAATATATAGTTAGAAAAAACTGCATTAACCGAAAGGGAAATATATTTTACAAAAATCACCAGCTAATTGCCAACGCGGATGATGTAGCACTTATAGCAAGAGAAAAATCGACTTTAGAAGAAATTGTTAAATTTGGAAATTGCAGAAGAGATGGGACTTGTAATGAATGCCAAGAAAAGCAAATTTATGAAAATTGGAAACCAAGGGGAAATGCCTAAATTAAGGATGAAGATAGGAACAGAAACAGCAGAAATAGAGGAGGTGCAAGAGTACATATACTTGGGCAGTAGAGTTAACAATAGGTGTGAGGTAGAAGCGGAGGTGTAGTATAGAATAAGTAGGAGTAACAAATGTGCAGGAGGATTACATAAACAGTTCATATCAAAAAAACTTTCAAGAAAAACCAAAATAAAAATTTACACGTCAATAATAAGACCTACGCTACTATACGGAAGTGAAACGTGGACATTAACTAAGAAAACACAGGAGATTATTCTAATATGGGAAAGGAAGTTGCTTAGGAGAATTTTTGGAGGGACGAAAGTGGAAGAAGGATATCGAAGAAAGACAAATGAAGAAATATACGAAATATATGGAAATAAGGATGTGGTAGAGATAATAAAGGGAAGAAGAATGCAGTGGTTTGGACATTTAGAAAGAATGGGTGAAGAGAGAATGGTAAAGAATCTTGCTTGGAAAGAACCGGATATGAAAAATAAGAAGGGAAGACCGCGGAAAAGGTGGAGGGAAGCAATACAAGAAGACTTAAGAGAAAAAAATGTAACAAATTGGAGGGAAAAAACGAAGAACAGAAAAGTTTGGAAGGAAATCACACAGCTTTGGGCCTAAATGGCCTGTCACAGCTTTATATATATATATATAGTAGTGGATAGTAACAGAACACACTCCTATTAGTTTTTCACCGGGTGATTTGCGTAAGGGCTGTCTGTTATCTTGAATTTTAGGGGTGATTGCGGTTATCTCGCTAGTATGCATCTTACAATAAGAATGCATATTTTTGTTATGATCAGTTTTTTAATATATTAATAACAATCAAGTTATAAATATTCAAAAATGGCCATGTTGGGGTTGAAATTGTTTTTTTCGAGTTTTCAGCTAAATTATTCATCGGAGAATAAAAGTGGTTGCAGCTCTTGAAGTATTTTGTTACGGTTACAGTGGGCGCTGAAAGTCGAGTTACGTCTTCTGTAACCGTAACAAATGACCTATAAAAATTTATAATACATGAAATTTTAGAGAATTTCAAGAGCTACAAGTTTGCCCCACACCACTTTTATCGACCGATGAATAATTTGACTGAAAAATAGAAAAAACAATTTCATCTTCAACATGACTCTTTTTAAATTAACTCGATTGTTATTAATATATTAAAAAAATGATGCAAACAAAAATTTTTGGAAATTTCCTCCTTAACAAAATTGGTTTTATGCTTTTTTATCTGAAGATGCATATTAAGCAACTTACCCCTAAAATTCAAGATAGCGGACACCCCTTAAGCTAGTCACCCAGTGAAAAACTACCAGGTGTGTTCTGTTACCATCCACTACTACCCTTTAAAATATCAGCCAGTGTACATTTATTGCAATTTACATTTATTATTTGACTGGACTATAATAAATAAGTTTTATACACGGAAAAAAAAATTATAGCTAGGAGCGCTATAACACACATACCAAGCAAATTATAATCGCTTATTATATAAATACAAGGCTTTCTCTTACAATTATGGCAGTCAGTGTAAAAATTTATATGAAATACTTTAATTGTTTAGTGAATAATAAAATATAACAAATAGTATGGCATTTATAGCTTAAATAGATTTAATTATTGTCCGTGCTAATAATTTTTATAATATAATAAAATTTCTGTAAATTTATAATAGTGCCTGTAATAAATATAATCGTGTCTGTAATATATATAATCGTTTCCAATTTATTTTTAACATTATTAGTTATTGCTATCTATAGCTTAAATCACTATAATTTGCCACTGTTACCAAATATCTTATAATGTATAGCGCAGAGCCCACTAATTTCTTTCCGTGTAGGATAAAATAAAGGAATAAAATGTACAAGGTGTCCTAGAATGTTTCCAAAATCTCTTAGGGGTGATCAGATCACGTCAAACATATGCTCCAAGTTTATATAAACTTTTTGGCTACGTCCGACCGTGGCCCCTCGTCTCTGAGATATTTGCAATATCAAACTTGTATACTACACATTCCACCAGGAAATGTTCATCAAAATAAAAGGAATAAGTGATTTGATAAAAAATATAAAAGCGCGGCAAAAATAAAATAAAACTAGATGAAACGTTGCAAGCACCCTGTCAAAACATCGGCACTATTGTACACTAGAGCCATCTAGTTTGCAAATTTCAAACTAGGTGTTTTGTTTGATTTTAAATTCTGTATCTTTAAAACATTTTATTCTAGCAAAAAACTGTATATAACATTTTTATAGGGCTTGAAAAGAGCTTTTATTTAAAATATAACTTTTTGAAATCGGGTTATAAATATGTGAGATATGCTAAAAAAACCTTTTACTGTTTTAAACGCCAATATCTCGAAAACAATGCGATTTAGGAAAATGTTGCACTTACTTGAACACAAAGTAATACAACAATCAAAATAGCAGTAACTTTAAACATTTTAAAGATTGTAAGCTTAAATTTACCAACACTTGCTGAATCTATTAACAATTATTTTAAAATACAAAATACCATGATTATATATATAAATTTTTATGTCAGATAAATTGATTTTATTTTTAAGCATTATTTATTCTTATCTTTTTAAGTACTGCTTAATGTATAGATGACTTTGCTATATTAAAAAAACCAAGGTGCCAGAATTGTAAAACTAAAATTTTACACCAAAATAACATTTTTGCTTTGAAACTTTAAAACCAATTTTCTTAAAATAAGCTTACAGGTAATTTTAAAACCTGATTCTAAGATACAACGAATAATTAAAGGGGAACGTTCAAGTATTACGTAACGCTCCTAGGGAGGTTAGGGTCAATTTGGAGTGTTACGCCCATGTTAATGGTATAGGAAAATAGCGTTACAAGGGGGGGGTCCAAAATGACCAAAATTTGCGTTACGTAATTCTTGAACGTTCCCAAGGGTATATTTAAACAAATTTTTATTTTAGGATAAAACTTTAAGATTACTCTTTAATCGTTAATTTAATTTTTTTAATTAATTGCTATTTTTTTCAAAACTGTTTTCCATAAGCTTATTTTTTAATACTATTTTTTTAATATTATTTTGACTATTTTTTTCAACTATCATAATATCGGTTTCAACCAACAAAAAACAAGGCATTACCATAACGACGGGATATTTTTTCTCGAATATATTCCAGAAAATCGAATATACAGTGCGTGCATTAAGTCTGGAATCACCCGAATAACTTTTTAGTTACAAGTAAAATACAAAAATCCTCGGACAGGTCGATTTATATTTTTAATTCTGCAAATTTTGGTCTAAAAAAATTGGCACCCCCTTGCACCCTCACCCCCCAACTTTTTTTTTCAAATAGCAACCTACCCCTTGTGATACATCATTGGAAAGGTAATTTAATAAGCTTTCCAACAAAGTATGATAAAGCCTAATTTGTTAAAGGGTCTATGAAAAAACGCATGTTTTATTTAAACATTGTTTGTGTGAAATATTACGCATAATATGGTAATTGTTGCCCTATTTCCTACTTGGCACCTTCCTGAGAATCTAAATAAGGTTGTTTTAAACTTATTGTAATATCTTATACCCTGTTGAAAAATGCAATTTTTTTTATTTTTATTGACCAATTTTATGTTTACTATTAAATCGATTTTAATCCCGTTTTTTTACTGTTCACTGTCAAAGAGCTGAAGGACATCAATTTGAACATTTATAGTAAACTAAAGTTATACTTTACATGTCTTTATAATAAACTAAATTGTGCATTTTATCATTAGCCCTTTACTAAATTAGGTTTTGTTATACACCGTTGGAAAGCTTATTAAATTACCTTTCCAACGAAGTGTCACAAGGGGTAGGTTGCTATTTGAAAAAAAAAAGTTGGGGGGTGAGGGTGCAAGGGGGTGCAAATTTTAATAACTTTTATTACACCATAATTTGCAAAATTAAAAATAAAAATCGACCTATCCGAGGGTTTTTGTGTTTTACTTGTAACTAAAAAGTTAATCGGGTGATTCCAGACTTAATGCACGCACTGTATACCAGTTTTCTAGTTGTTTGATATAACAAGCTTGATAATGTAATATTATAACAAAATATCAACTAAAATGCAAAATTAAGGCAATTTTTATGTCTTATTAGCTTATTTTTATTCAATATTAATAAAATTTAACGAATTTAGATCTTTTTTATTCCAAAAATTAGAAATATCAAACATGAAACATCAAATTAATTATTATTAATTATTTATTCAAATTACTTTTGAAGATTCAAATTGTTAAAAAATTGTTTCAAAAAATAGTCCTGCAAATACACCTCCAGATTCGGTATATTACATATGAACACAGGTCGGATCGAAGTAGCCATACCGGGGACATGCAAAAATTAAAATTTAAAAAAACTCTTTTTTCAAGTAAATAGACACTTTAAACTATTGTTCACCAAGCGGAATGTCATGTCGACGCTGTTAATACTCAGTGAGTCACTTGGTCATAGCCCATGACTCATAGAGAAAGACTTTAATTTTTTTTTGAAAATTGTTTCCCTTTTCAAAAAACCGATAAATTAATAAAAAAAAACAATATTTTTGTATTAACTATTCCTTTTTTAAAAAGAGTAACAATTTTCAAAAAAAAAAAATTAAGTCCTTCTCCATGAGTCATGGACCAGTGACTCACTGAGTATTAACAGCGTCGACATGAAATTCCGCTTGGTGAACAATAGTTTAAAGTTTAAGATGTGTTAAGGTCAGTTTTTCACATGTTAACTTATTTTAAAGGAAGGTTCTAAATATAAACTAGAATAGCCGAAATTATCCGTGAAGTTAAGTGTACCGAGCGGTACAAAAGTCACCCCCCCCCCCTCTTAACTTTTGAACGAGTTTAGATATCGACTTCAAATTTAGAACTCTTAAATAAGACAACTTAAACTATCTTTAAGCATATATTTGATACTTTTAGCTCTTAAAATGTGGGCAGGGGGGCATGGGGCGACATTTTTTTAAATGGAAAGGTGGGTCGTGTGATACATCATTTTAAAGCTTATAAAATTCTCCATTTAACTGTACATTTTTTATTTTTTTTAACATTTTTTTTTGGGTTTAAAATAGGGTTGAAAATGGGTATCTTTGTCAAAATTTCTCTAAAAAATCCAAACAATTTTTTAAAAATGCCTAATTTCATAATGAAAAAAAGTAAATTATACTTTTAAACTAATTTTAGTCGACAAAAATAAAAATTAACGAAAAAAAAACTTAAAAATTTATTTTTTTAGCACAAAAAAAACTGAAAAATCAAAACCTTAAAAAACATGTTTAAAAATTTTAAAAATGTATGGTTATATAGAGAATTTTAAAGGCTTTAAAATGATGTATCACACGACCCCCCTTTCTATTTAAAAAAAATCCAGCCATGCCCCCCTGCTCACATTTTAAAAGATAAAAGTATCAAATATATGCTTAAAGATAGTTTAAGTTGTCTTATTTAAAAGTTCTAAATTTGAAATCGATATCTCAACTCGTTCAAAAGTTAAGAGGGGGGGGGGTGACTTTTGGACCGCACTGTATGTATATTATAATAAAAAAGTTTCAAGACATTTTACACCATATGTAAATTATACGTATTATAACAAGATTATTAAACATTTTACTTGATATGTCTTAAACGATTTTAATTAAAGCTTACAAACTTTGTACATTTTATGAAACATGAACAGTTGAAGCACATGCTTAATTTTAAGTGTTATAGTCAAAACGTTTAAAATATATTAAGAAAAAAGTTCGACAACTTACAATCAGCTCACAATGTGGAACGCAATAAAAACGATTTATTTTTTTATCAAATTTTAAGATAAAAAACTTATTGAATATAATGGTTTAGTCTCAATAAAAAAAAAAAACAGTTTCTATTGATTGAATTTAGACTAATTATAATTTATAAATAATATTATTTAGTTTTAAAAAATATTGCAATTCATTTAGGTACTCTTACCGATAAAAATATAAACTCTACTTATAAATAAATGAATATATATATAATACGTTCATATAATTCAAGTTTTTTTATAATTCAATTATTTAGATCTTTGTCATCTTTTTAAAAAAATCTATCTACGCCTTTTTGAGGCAAACGATTTTCATTGTTTTAACAAAAAAAATATGACATTTAAATATTATTTCACGTCAAAAATTGAGAAAAAAAGTTTCTAAGAAAGTTTGTGTTAAATGGCTTTTAAGGGGAGCTAGATCACGTTTAAGGGGCATTTTTAGAATATTATTCACTTCATAACTCAGGAACTGTTTAACTTATTGAATTGAAATTTTTACTGTAGTATGCAACCAATAAACATTATCATTTAATAACATACAAAAATAAATGTTTAACCAGGGGCGGACATATCAATTAAGAAGCACCCATTATCTACGCCCCTGGTCAAAAAAATAATTTTATTAAAATGTTTACATTTACATGGTTTAAAACATGGACAGAAGGACTTTGGTCGATTGCCCTTTGGCGTTGGTCAATGAATTTTTATCTATCTATATTTAGATTTATTAGTTCTATACTACAGTAAAAATTTCAAATGTCAATAAATTAAACCATTTCTGAGATATATGTCCTTTCAAAGTACGCTAGCTCCCTTAAAAACCAATTTAGCTCAAACGTAAAAACTTTTTCTCACTTTTTGACGTAAAATCTGAATATCTAAAATAATTTTTGATTTAGTTTTTTGGTAAAAAGTACTACTAAAATATGAAATAGGTCTTAAATATTATTTTAAACGACATTTTATTTTATTTATCATTGTAAATAAATAAGAAATAAACAATCCGGCCGGAATAAAAATATATTTGAATTTTATTTATATTTTAATTATTTAAAAAAATAATTATTTTATAGAGAATGCCTTGGTAATAACCACAACTTTTCTATTTTAATAGGGATTTTAACAAGCTTAAAAGCCCTTTTACAATTTATATGATTTAGGTAATTGTAACACTATAACCCTTATAGGTCATAAGTTGAGGTATTAAGGGTTCAAGAAGTATTTTTTTATTATAAATAATAAATATTTATTTGAATTTTTTATCTTACAAAATAATTAACAGTAAGTCTCGTTCATGCATAATTAATTTAATTTAAATTAAATTATCACTAAATTAAGAATTTAACCAAAAGGTGATAAAAAAACGTTTCATTTGATACATTATTAGTTTTGTAAAAGTTAAGTTGTAATTATACATAAATGAAACTTTACATTAATTTATATCATACACATTATAACTGTCCTGTTAAAATGAACTATGAGATAATAATTAGAAATAATAGGTTTCTATGCTAATTAATACCATATAAACTTATTATTTCTTAATTACTTTAATGAAAAAAGTCAAGTCTAGCAGTAATTTAACCGTAAAGACTATTTAACTAATATTAAAAATTAAACTTTAGCAATACATTTGGTAAATTTAGCCAAAACTCTTCCACCATCAAATGTCAACTTGGCTACTTTACCACTAGCGCAAATAGCGATGGTTGGAAACATGGTACTCAACGCAATCTTAGCTTTAAGAAGGTTGGAAGCTATTTGTGCTGGCAATACCGTTACATCTATGGTAATTTTTGCTAACAGACCAGTCAAACATTTCGCGTCCAGACCACATTCCTCAATTTCTTGATCCAAATGTGAGATCTCCAAATAAATGTTGTTGAAACTATCCAACGTGTCGTTAAGAATCTTTTGTCCTTCTTTAGCTTTGTCGGAAACACATTGCTCCAGATCTTGGGTCAAGCTCAAGGGAAGTTGTACAAGTTGAGGTTGGTACTCTGCAACACAGTTGGCTATATCTTTTCCTACAGCTGCTTTGACAAGTTTATCGAATCTGTCGTTTAATTTTTTTGCTGCTGCTTGTATCTCTCTTTCAGTGTCCTCTAAAACACCTTTTGCTATTTTGTCTAGTTTGTCTTGCAGTCCTTTAAGGGCGTCTACTGCATTTTCAACAGCTTCGTCTACTGCGGCCTTAAGATTTTGCATTAATATAGCTATGTCCTGAATAATATCGCCATATTGAATTGGATTTGCATCATACCCCTAAAAAGATTACTATATTAAGTAACTAATTAATTATGAGAATTTAAAAATCAAATTTCAATTAAAATTAAAAATAAAAGAGAACATACTCCCTCAAAGAAAAAACACATAAATTATGGAAAACTAGCGAACACTGTGATTTCTGGAATAGCTTTTTTTCATGTTTGGTCAAATCCGGCATACTTTTAATTTAAATCTTAATCTTAGGTGTAAAAAAATGAAATTATAGCGATCAAGGTTACTTTTGCATTTTTTTTTTGTATTTATTAAATTTGGAAAAATTAAGATTTAAGAAAATATTTTGTAGCATATCTACAATGTATTATATTTTCATTGATCCCAAGTGAATTGTTGTAAAACACAGCATACTGTGATTTGTGGGGATACATTTTAGGGGCTGTCCATATATTAAGTAAGGCGCCTAGGGGGGAGTGCGTTACAGAAAATGTCACATGGGGAGAGAGGGGTCCAAGTAAATGTTACGTAAAGGTTTAATATTCATTTACGGAGAATTTTTTATAGTTAAGCTTGACAGTTGTACGTTTATTTCAACATAAATTATCATGTAGTGGCCCATAATTGGCAGTTTTAGTCAATGATCAAGGTTGGATGGACAAAGAGGACTTCGATTTAAGCGAATGTTCACCAAAAATTGAAGAAACAGATATATGTAATGCCGTTTGTCGACGTGAAAAAACACATGACTTGTGGACAACTGAATTATATTTTATTTTAAGTTTTCAAGTATTAAATTTAATAAGTGACTTGATAAAAATGTATCCTTGAGTACAAATGTGTATGATTTTTACACTTTCTAACGTCTTTAAGACATTATGCATCTATAAACCTAATTAAGAAAAAATTACTATTTTGAATATAGTTACGTGGCGAATATTTTATTTATTTATTTATTTATTTATTGGTGAGTTTTTGTACAAAGGTATTATTCTAAATAGTTGATAATATTACTATCGGTGACAAACTAACACGTGTGTTTGAGATCAAATTTTTCAAAATAACTTGATCAATTTTAATGAAACTAAACTAAATTGATGCCAAAGGCAAAGTTACATTGAAGGGGGATAATACCACAGTCATGCATGATAATATCACTTGCACGCAGGCCAAATACCCATTGTGCATACTACCTTCTGTGGACCACCGGCTTATAGTGACTTCCGAACCACTGTTTGTAAGGCATAGATACAATTTTTGTCCAACAATTCTTTTTTATAGAAATTGAACAAACTATTAATAAAAAAATAACCTAAACACAAAATTTTGTAGAAAATTCAACTTTAAAGCGTCATTGACATTTGCACGGAAAACGTCAAGCGATAGGCCAGGTCTGTTGTCAACCCAAAAGAACAAAAAGTACAGACTTATGGGCCTATAAGAACACGCAAAATGCGTGTGATTATGAGCTTACAGAGTCACAAAATAGAAAAAAATATTATTAATATTTTAATTTTCTATTCTAGATAAAATTAAATTAAAACGATATTATAATTACCTGAATGGCGAGTAATGAAACAATCAATATTGCCGATAGTTTAAACATTTTCTAATTGTAATATTTTTTCGTATTAACACAAAATGCAATTATTTACTATTTTAACACAAACGGCACAAACTACAACTATATATACAACTATCTTATCGGATAATATTGTTTTAGAAAAGAAAAAAATCAAGTGTTTATTATTTTAACAATAAAAACAAAACTATGTTCTGGAAATATTTGTGAATCAAGGGAAAATTTTTGAATATTCAGTCATCCACTTATAGTAAGTTTACATGCTCTTCGCAGCTGTAAAGCAATTATACAGGGTTATTCAAAAATAAGTTAGTAAGTAAGGAGAAATTTAAGAGGTGATTCTACGTTAAAAAATATGAAAAAAAGTTTCTAAAAAGGTTGGTCCGGAAATGAGTCCTAGGGGAGCTACGGCTCTTTAAAATTGTAATAATAGTTATTTATGGTACTAGTGGGTAAAGTAAGATATTGCCCATGAGAAAATTAACCTGCGAGGCGTCAGAAAAGCTGGTTAATTTTCGAGAGGGCATTATCGGTTTACCGCACTCATACAAGATTTTATCCAATAAATAGCTTAGGAATTCATATTTTTATTAAAAATTTTAATAACATTTACAAGAAAATAATTTGACAAGTGACAGTTGAGTGGGTAAAATAAATAATTATCCACTCAATAAAGTAAAAGCCACGCGGGGGTTATTATTGAGTTTATCTATTTAAAATAAAGCTGGTAATTGTCTTATTATCTATATGTATTGGATAAAAGTTTTTTTAATTCATAACTCTTATACCCTTTAAACTAGAGCGACGACATATACTAGTATTAATAAGAGCAATAAGTTTATCTTAATTTATTTTTTTATCTAGACGGACAAAATATGTTAGGCATAACACATTTTTGCCCCAAACTTTTTTATGTATACATTTTTTGGATTTTTTTTAATAAATATATATATTTCTTCAGTAAAAATACATAAAAAAATATCATATAGTGTAACACTGTAGGAGCAACCATTAAAAAAATGCATTTAAGAGGAAGTAACATTTTGTGCCACTAAAAATGTTACTTTTTAAAAGGTTATAAAATCTAATATTAAATTTAAGTGTTTTGGTGAAGAATAATTTTTTTCTTAGTTTTAAATGAAGAATCTGCAGCATTAACAAAAAGTCCAAAATGATCAAAATTTGCGTTATGTAATACTTGAACGTTCCCTTTAGAGTAGTATACCATAGAATTAGAAGCATTTTATTTTTTCAAGTTTGTTTTCATTTAATTTTATAATAAAAAGGTAACTTAGATAAACTATTGTAAAAATGCATTTGAAAATTTATTATAATTTATCTTGATAAAAATATTTTAAAACTCTAATAGGTCTGTCTTTTATTCTTTTTTTTTTAATTTAAAATTCGAAATTGTCAGTTATATGTTATTTCAGCGATTACAAAAAATTTCGATCTTTTAATATCCGTTATTTTCTTTTTTAACGATGATCAATTAGGCTACTTAGTTGTGTCACAGGATCCATTTTTTAAAAATATTTTTTCCCTAGTATCCTTATTTCTTTTACCTATGAATTTAAAGTTTTTATAATCTAGGTTGGGCATTTTTTAACTTATATTGAGCCGCCCAATCCAAATTTACCCTCAAAACATTTTATCTCCCATGCTTTTAGAACAACAAAGGGCTAAAATAAAACATATGACTTCAAGCAGGGTTAGAAACCGTGTTGCCTAGTGTAATAATACTTCTTATTCAAATCTGTAACGGAACAAATAACATAAATTTACCATTGTCTAAATTTGACAGTCTATAATCCATAGATTAAATGAAAACATATACAAGAAGATGGTTCTAAACGCAAATTAAGTAAGCTTTTAGTCTGCAACTTAATGGATTTGTATAAGTTTATGCAAAAACTATGTCTGACAAATCGTATGATTTATAATATCTGAAATGAATGGATCTTAAACCGCAGAAACGGATTAAGGGAGTCTAGTCCAGTTAATTAATTTGGTTTTTTTTTTTTTTTTTGAGAATAATAGATGCTTATTATACTATTCACAGCGCCTGCGCTAGAATAGTATTATACGATAGTTTTGAAATTTCAAAAAATTTCAAAAATCGTCCTAGAAAAAAAGTTCTTGGATATAAATTTGTTTCATGAAAAACTAAGCAGATTTTTTTTAATGTCCGTCTGTCCGTCCGTCCGATGTCACGATTTTTGCTAACACGACAACTCAAGAACGAATAATCCGATCGACTTGAAATTTTCAGGAAAAATTTAGAGAAAATTTGAAAAACTAGAATAAAGTAACATCTGACATCTAAAAACTCTGACTTTGTTTATAATGTAATATATTATGTCAAATTTAAAAATTTTAAATAACTGACGTCAAGGCTCCATAATCAAAGAGCTCTACATTCCTTAGAAAACATTTTTGGATTATGGTATCTGATTTAGGATAAATCCAATTACGTAGGTATACTTCATCCTTAGCTTTATTTCTTTTTCTTCTTCTTCTTCTTCTTCATAACATAACACTGGTCTACAAAAAATAAATCTTCTCCAACCTATCATACGTTAAAAATTTTTGTAGGCTGAAGTTTAAAAAACTTTAGCAAAATAGTGGGCGCCCCGCCTTCGTTTTAATTATGTACTTTTCGTTATCGCTTATAACTTGGGCATTTTTTAAGAGAGATTCATTAACTTTTTGTCTTTTCCGAAACTTTGGAGTTTTAAAGTTATAATGCAATGCTCAAAATCCAGTTTTGGACTAAGGGGGGTCGGCCAGGGGAGATAACAACGATTTTTTATGATTTATGGTAATTTTACGAATTTTAAGGTCCCCAGTAGCACCCTTAAAGAAGTTTGATCACTCTCATATTTTCATAATTATCTAGTTACACCTAAATGAAAATTTTAAGATATAAAATATATTTTGTTGTATTTTATAACATATTTACGATATTAATTACGATATAGATTTGTCCGTGTATATTCTTTAATATAGAAAAGACTGAAGTAATTTATGAATAGCCCCTTCCCGAGGTTATTTAAGGTAGATTACTGAAGAGCAATGGCGATTTCTTCAGTTAGATTAGACAGGGACAAAAGTTCTACCCAAAAAGGACAGAAGACATACATACACTCCCACTTCCACCCAACCAAACAAATTCTGTATTTGTTCTTTGTTGAACAAATACAATATTTACTTGGCCGGGCTAAAAGTGTAACTATATTATTTTTATTAAAGAAATTACTGGCGCCATCTAAATTTTAGTAGAATTATCTTATTCTACAGATTCACGTTAGCTATGTTCGTTCGTGCCTGTTAGTGCTACACTTTCCGGCCAACCAAATAAATAATGGATTTGTTGTATTAAAAACAAATACAGTATTTATTTGATTGGCTGGAAAGTGTAGCACAAATGAGATAGAGATAGGGTAGACGTCTTTTGTTTCATAATTCTAGTTGTAGAGAGCTCCATTGTGACTGTTGACAGTTTTATCTAAGAAAATTCATTAACATGTTTTTCTTTTTTTTTATATTACTCATGGCATTTCTTGCGCATTTAACTACGATAAGAACAATAACAATAAAATACTTAACACTATCGTATACAAATAAAAAAACATTTTTAAATTAAAAGTAAAATGGTAACTACACTGGAAATTCAATAAAACCTGCAGTGACTCAGTGGCGAATATGAAAGATCATACCAGTTCGGGTGCGACTCGCGTAATTTCGTCGAAGCTTCGCAAAGGCGGACCCCTTATACGAAAGCAGCAGAGGTATGGGTCACTGCAGATTTTATTGAATTTCCAGTATATACAGTGCGGTCCAAAAGTCACCACCCCCCCCCTTAACTTTTGAACCAGTTGAGATATCGACTTCAAATTTGGAATTTTTAAACAAGACAACTTAAACTATCTTTTAGCATATATTTAATACTTTCAGCTCTTAAAATGTGGGCAGGGGGGCATGGGCACACATTTTTTTAAATGCCCACATTTTAAGAGCTGAAAATATCAAATATATGCTAAAAGATAGTTTAAGTTGTCTTATTTAAGAGTTCTAAATTTTAAGTCGATATTTCAACTCGTTCAAAAGTTAAAAGGGGGGGTGACTTTTGGACCGCACTGTATGTATAGATAAGTATATAACTAATTATTTTTTATATTCATAAACTTAATTATTCATTATTACAAAAAAAATATAGTGTTAGACGGTGGTATAAGTCGGTAAAAAGTTTTTACATATTGTTTTTTTTTTTTGACAAACTAATGTCCGTTTTTTATTTTTCCCCGCCATGATTTTTTCCGAAAAACCCAGGTGCCAAGAACTTTTGGTTACAAGCCTGTGATCCAAATTATTGTTACAGTTTTAATCAACCTATAGATAGAAACTTTTTTTAACCTCACAGTGTTTTTTTTTTAATATTTAAGGTATACATTATGCATCTAACACCAAATCAAATACTATTTAGTGTATTAGTAATAACTGCTATTTTAAATTCTGAAACAGTGTATTGTGCAAAAATACTGGCTTTCTTTCACGTTCCTTTTTACAGTCACCAAATTGTTTTTCAAGAAATATCAAAAGAGTTATCCCTGAAAGGTCATCAAGTGACCGTAGTCACTGCGAAGCCCTTAAATGATCCAACTTTAACAAATTTAACAGAGATTGATGTGAGTTATCAAAATAATTTACACGGAGAGTTTGAAAAAAACATGTCGAAAGATATTTCAATAATACAATTATTACAAGCAATACATTCCATTCAATTGTTTTCCCAAGAGGAAGTATTGAAAGATAAAAATGTTGCTCAACTGTATAACAACCCGAAAGAAAAATTTGATTTGATCTTCATAGAGACCCATCACCCTGGATTATATTCTTTAGCTGCAAAATTTAAAGCACATTTGATAGGCATATCGTCGATAGCTGTAAGTTAATTTTTCAATTTTAAGAGTGACTAAGTATTCCACAAATACTATTGGTGGTAATCGCTCGCATGCGAAAAGGTTAACCCTAAAAAATAACCAACAAAAAAAAGTACTCTGACCTTTTGACGAGACAGGTCTATTCTTATGTATTTATCAACGCTTAATCCAAACCCGAAGTCGGTGATTTTTCGAGATAAATGCAAGAAAATGATTTTTTATGGGTTTTGTTACAAAACTTTTGTATGGAATTTTGAAATTAAAAAAAAAATCGAAAAATAATAAAACTAATCTGACTTCAAATTTGAATTCTACGAAATAAAATACATCGAAAACCATATTTAGTTTTTTTTTTTCACGAAATTTTTAAAATAGGAAAACTGTAGCAGCTCATAGGAAACGTTCATGTATTACGTAACGCAAATTGTACCAAAATTCATACACTTCACACCCCGGTTCTCGCGTTATTAAAGGCTGTAGGGAGTTTATATTTTGGCTACCCCCCCTAACACCCCCCTATTTGAGGGGGGTAGCCAAAACATGAAATCTCTACAGCCTTTAATAACGCTAGAAACGGGGTATGAAATGTATGAATATTGGCCAATTAGCGTTACGTAATATATGGACAGCCCCTTATGGGAATATGGTTTCGTTGTATTTTAATAATAATAATAATAATAATAATAATAATAATATTTATTGGTCTAGAAATTACATAATATAATTTTTTTTACAATAAATATGCTATTTTACACTAAAATGCATAAACATTTGAACGTGTAAAAACAAAAATATATATACGTGATGTACATGTGCACATTTAAATAAAAATAAATTTAAAACTAAAATAAAAATAAATTTAAAACTAAAATATTTACATTTTTTTTATTATTTCTTTTTTTTTTTTTATTAATAATTATTTTTTTTTTGTTTATTTATTTTTTTTTTATCAAAAAAGGAAAAAGAAGGTAAGGCGCATTTTTATCATTAAAATATGAACTAAATAAGAGAAACACTTCATCTAACACAACAATTAAAAATAAGTAATTAAATTACGTTTCACTAGATATTTTTCAGATCAATTTGGTCATTAACAAACTGTCTAGGTCTCTGCAGTATATAGTATTTACATAACCTTTTAAACAAATTTATATGTGACGCAGTTTTTATATTTTCCGGCAATAAATTGTACACTTTTGGACCTAGGTAAGTAGCACATCTCTGTCCTATTGTTTTATGGATTTTAGGTAAAGGTAAGTATTTATTTTGTCTGGTGTTTGTTAATTTAAATTGTTTTTTTTTCAGAGTGCGTGTATACCAGAAGACTCAAGTAGTAGTTTGATCCGTAGAATTCAAATTTGAAGTCAGATTAGTTTTATCGTTTTCCTTTTTTTTATTCCAAAAAAGCATTTTTCTCAAAAAATCATTGAGAAACCTGACTTTGGATTTAGATACAGCGATAAAAAATAGATAAGAATAGATGTCTCGTCAAAAGTTCAGGGTACTTTTGTTGTTTTGTGAAAAAGTCCAAATAGGAATACGCTCCCTAAAGACTATTTTTTTCTCCAATAAATTTTGGTTTATTTTTTACTATTTTAGGCAAGCAACGTGGTTCATGAATCTATGGGAAATTTTAACCATCCTGTTTTGTATCCAGACATGAATTTATCAATAAAGTTTAATTTAGGAATTCTAGATAAAATTAAAAGCTTATATTTTTCTTTGTATAACTACGTCTACTATAACTATCATGTTATACCAGAGGCAGACAAAGTGAATAAAAAATATTTGGGTGAGATTATCCAATATAGTCCAGAATCTGGATACACATCTGTCCACTTTTGAGTTGGGACAAACTTTGTACATAAATGCTTAGAATGGGTCAAGTGATGATTCGGCATTCTCACCCAAGTGAAATAGCATATTTTATAACTAGTATGGAATAGACAATATTCCACGCTAGCGAAAAGTTTGTCATACGAGCCGATAGGCGAGTATGACGGTCCCGCGAACGCGGACTATTCCATACGTGTTATAGACTATACTTTTTCTTCGACTGCAAATATGAAACACTGTATGGCTTTAAACTGCGAACAAGGTTAAAAACAATGTTTTTGTGACTCGACATTGTAAATGCAACAAAACACATATTTTTAAATAAAGCAATTAATGTTATTTGATAATTTTATCAAATCAGTACTTAAAAAAGATTTTCATTTAATTTTAGCACATATTTACAAATTATAATGCAAAAATTTAAGGTTTTGTCAGATTGTTATGACAGATCTCAGGTTTAAATATTTAAGAATATAGCAGTTTTAATTTTTTGAACTAAATTGATAAAAAACTGGTCAAATATTAAGAAAAACTAATAAACTTTATGTAATATTAACGCAAAACATTAAATTGCATTAAATTATTCAATATTTCATGGTAAAATAAATATATTTTTGCTAATTTTGCTACAGTTTTCTTTACTTTTATAAACAAGAGATGGCACTACATGTGCTCATTCTAACACTCTATACGGAATATTCATACCCTATCTAGAGCTAGAATGGATTCATTCTGTGTTTGAAAAGTGTGTGTATTTGCTTACATTCTAAAGCAGTCGTATAACAAACATTTACTTTGATCCATTCTAAGCATTTTAGAGTGGACACAGAAATGTATCTTGATCCTGGACATTAGCATTATTTTTAAATTCGATTTATTTTTTGAAGCTTGACTTAGTTGACATTCTTACAGTTTATTTATTAAAACAATGCTTAATCCCTTTCTTTAGTCATTTCTTGTAAGGTGGGTGAGCCAATTATTGACATATTCCTAATATTGCCACCCCCTCTTGAACCTGTTAGTTCGTCTTTTGTGTCATAGGTGACACTTTCAGTGTATCTGTTATATCGAAAATATGCCTGTTAATATGATGTATCTGTATCCAGTTGGTAATGGCGTACACAAAAAGGCAGTTGGTGTTTCATTTCATTTATTTAACGGAAAATCCAATTTGACAATACAATAAATAATCAAAATATTTGTACATATATAAATAAAAGTTTACTAAAATAAACTAAATAAATTAAATTTTAATTGCAGCTAATCAGGTCTCTTTTTTTGGGGACATGAGTTCCTTACATTGTCAGTATGCAATCTTTTTTAAAAAGCATAATATTGTCTTTAAGATCTTGGAGTTTGTTTATTTTTTACCCATTAGAATAAAGATATGTTTATTGTTAACTTAGTAACGTTTCAGGTTAAATTAAATGTAGTAAAAAATAAAATATCTTAACATGCCAATAACTGGTTCACCCACCTTTTATTTCATATGACAAGGCTTTTTATTTCAGGATAATAAATATTCAAAAATTTACCCCAAAGTTCAAAAAGTTCAAGGATCTCTGTCCTAACCTAAACTAAGTTAATATCGCGATATATTAGTGGAACCTATTGTTATTATATTATTTTTAATTTTAGGCAAAGATTTACCCTACTTAGGCGATTTGGCACGAAATCTTAGCTTATTATTTATAAATTATAACCACATACTTCATAGTAATAGGCCAACAGTACCAAAAGTAATTCATATTAACCAAATTCATGTACGACAAGCTAAACAATTACCAAAAGTAAGTAAAAGATAGCATCTCTCTAAAGGTGGAGTTAATAACATGCCATACTCGCATTAAGTTTTCACTTTGTCCCATAGGCCTAATTTTCCTGTAATAATGGTCAATTTTTAAAATAATTTGAGATTAGAACAAATTGGTATCATCTGTGCCTAAATATTTAGCAAACGATTTTTTTATAGGAACTTAAAACCATAATGGACAATGCCAAAAATGGAGTAGTGTATTTCAGTTTAGGCTCTACTGTAAAAACTTCTAATATAGATACAAGATTAAAATCTATAATTTTAGAAGCTTTAGGGGAACTACCATTTACAGTTATTTGGAAATGGGAATTGGATAGGCTAGATGGGTAACCAAAAAATGTTA
Source organism: Brachypterus glaber (assembly GCA_958510825.1). Lineage (NCBI taxonomy): Eukaryota > Metazoa > Arthropoda > Insecta > Coleoptera > Kateretidae > Brachypterus > Brachypterus glaber. The sequence continues at coordinate 1,806,158 of OY294047.1, forward strand.
TAATCAGTAAATGGTTGCCACAACAAGATATTTTAGGTACGACCAAAACCATTATAATTTCAGAAATAATATCCCTTTATGGCATCGAATGCTTTTTAAATATCCTATAGTAATCCTCGACTTTAGGATAACAAAATTATACTCAAAAACTGAACATTGGACATCTTCTAAAGGTATTTTTGCAAGGCAATGCTGACACGTTCATCCTTAACAAAATTGGTTATATGCATTTTTATCGTAAGATGCATATTAAGCAACTCACCCCTAAAACTGAAGATAGCGGACACCCTTTAAGCAAATCACCCGGTAAAAAACTAACAGGAGTGTTCTGCTACCATCCACTACTACCCTTTAAAATATCAGACCCTGTACATTTATTGCAGTTTTCATTTATTATTTGCCTGGACTTTTTATTTGCGTAGATTTCGAACATATTCCTTTAAATTCGTCCATCACTTTACAGTTTTAATTGTAACACAACTAGAGATATATAAAAAAGAAACTAAGATTGTTATTTCCAATTTTTTTTTCATAAGTTATTAATAGTACATTATTTACCAAGTGAGAGAAGTTTAACATTTTTGACCTGCGTCAAATTGCGGGATGAGCGCGACAGCGCGAAGCCCGCAAGACGCGGTCTAAAATGTTAAATCTTCACTCACTTGGAAAATATAGTATTTTTTTCACTACCAGTACAATTAATTAGCTATTTATTTATTTATTTATTTTATGATGATTCTGGTACTCCTCCAGAAATAAGGGGACAGGCGAAAACTGTGAGGGAGAATCTATTGCCTCAAAAATCAATATATGGGGGTTGTACCCCTAGTAAGATATGATCCTTACGGTAATATATGGGTTGTATAGTCTATGGTTGAATATGATGGACCAATGGTTTTCACTTTTCGAAGTGTTTTTTATAAAACATGTTTTATAGGTACTAAATATAGGTACTTAATTTAGTTAATATTTTTGAATTTATCATGCAATAAATAAATTTGGTGCCTAAAGACACTTGTAAATGTTTGTTTTGTTTGTTTTGTTTTTTTTTAACCTCGTACTATTCTACTTAATTAAGCATCCCCTAAGTCCAGGACTTGTGTGGGCTAGTAGCAACGTGATTTAATAATTAAGTGAAACGTCAGATGCCAAAACAGCTGAATAAAAATTCATTAATTACCATGGTGCAATTTCATTATTTTTAGAACCTCTGACGTCATAGGTAGAGAAATAATATTTCTACCAATGAAAAGAACAGTAATAAAGATGTGCTTTTAGGCTGGTGGTGAAAAAAAATATTTTTTAGCTCACTCAAACGTTAAAGTTTTTGTAACACAAGGTGGTGTACAATCCATTGAAGAAGCGATATCCAGAGGAGTACCAATGGTCGGTATGCCTTTTATGGGTGATCAGTCAATGAACGTATACAAAATTTCAAAAGCAGGACTTGCGATTGGTGTGGATCCGGTTACTGTAACTAAAGATGAACTTAAAAATGCCATATTGGAAGTAGCTACTAATAAAAAGTAAATATTATAATAATAACATTAGTATTAGTATTTAATTTTAAGTATTAATTTTTGAAACGTGTTTTATATCAAAAAAACTTTTCGCAAAAAAAATGAACCGACTTCTGTCTAAAAAGTAAAAAATAAAAAATAAGCCGGTGCCAATTTCACCACTCCCTAAATTAAATCCTAACAATTGTTTATGTTGATAAATTGTTTGCTGTGAAATTGGCACCAACTTATTTTTTATTTTTTACTTTTTAGAGACAGAAGTCGGTTTATTTTTTTGCGAAAAGTTTTTATTTTTTACTTTTTAGAGACACAGAACTTTTAGATCTGTAAGGTGATCTAAGCTCAATTATAGTTGTCCTTCCATCTCGGCAAGCTGCTGATGTCACAACGCACTATTAGTGCGTTGTGGCGTTATCATCTTAAAGATAAATTTCTAAAAAATAAATTTAGTAGTATATTTATTCCTGCGACCAAAAGTCCAACCAACCTTATTTTAAACGAAATACTAAATAAAATCTTTGTTAAACTTTAAGCGTGAAGTAATAATCACATAACGCCTTATGGTATAATCACAAATTTTATCATTTTCTCTTGGTATTTTAAAATTGCAGGTCTACAGAATCAAGTTTAGCGGCATTTAAAAGGTTTTTAGCCTGCCGTAATATTTTAGTGACCCTTTAATCAAGTTATCCCACTTATCCGAGTTTTCCGATCATTTTCTAACAATTTGGTTGATATTAGAACCAAGTTAAGTCGGTTTTAAGTAAAATTGCCTTAAAACGATTAGATTTATCTTGATTATCCGGCTTACCCGGCATTATCCGAGGGACAAATTAAAACGGAACCACCTCAGGAGTGCCCTCTTTAAGTAGCAAAAGGTTTAATCAAATTCCGTTCATCCGTTCCAAAGTTATGCAGGAACAAACATAAAAAAAAACAAAGTCACACGTCGAATTGATAACCTATTCCTTTTTTTGGAAGTCGGTTAAAAATATGGAACACTCCCAGCGTTAAGGTCAATATAAAGGTCCATCACCACCACCGCTAATTCCTTACTAAGTTTCATTTATCGGGGTTGGATTATTAGGGGATTATATGTTGCAACCAAAGGGAGGTAGTACAATGAGCCTAACAAGGTGGCCTAAGTGCATGTGCAGTGTATGAATATGTCAGCACCCTCCACCTCAATTATCCAGTATCCTAACAGCGGAACTTGAATTTATTTTTATTATTTTTTTTACCAGCTATGAAAAACTTATGTGAAAAGGTTGTATGTTTTGTAAATATTTTATTGTTGTTATGGTAAAGCCATTTGATGGGCGAATTATTCTAAAAAGTATCCTTTAATAGGGCCCTAGCTCCCCATGAAATAATTTAGCACAAAAGTTCAAAAAAGATTTGTACTTTTTGGCGTAAAATAAGCTGTAAAATTATTTGTTTTAATAAATAGTAGGTATTTTTAAATAAAAAAATAAAAATCGTTCAAATAAAGTGCATTAATGAACGAATCTGATATTTTTTCTTCAATTTTCTTTATACATTTTTATTAGCAGCGATTTAAAACATAAGTGAAAATTTGACCACCCGTAATATTTCCTATTAAATTATTTTACAGAAAGACGGCATAATATAAAGCCATTTACAACAAATTTTAATTAATAGGTGCCTAACATGACATAAAATTTTACATTAACTAGCGTTAAACTAATTAATTTTATTTTACTTAACAACATGTCATAGTATTACAGTTTTAAGCGGAAATTACTTAGTACAACTATTTTTAATCATAAATTTTGACATAACTAATTTTCATAACATTGCAATACATTTTAATGTTAAGTTAACCCTAGATTGCACTCTGTTCCCATTTGGGAACGTTGGGCATTCTTTAATAACCAAAATACAATTTTTTTTCACTAAAAGCTTTAGAACATACCATTATTTATCATACTTTTAGACTGTGAAATCAATTTTATTCACCTATAACAATAATAATTTTTTCTCTCCTAGTAGGAGTAAATTTTATAAATAATTGATGTCTGATCACTTTAGATGTTTCAGTTCTTTGTGCAATTTTTACTAATTAAACCCAAGAAAATAGCTTTAAATAACTTTTTATTTATTAAATATAATTAATTATAATTATTACCAAATAATACAATCAATAATTAGCTAAATATGAAAAAAAAAACTAAAAAAAGACTAAATTTTTAAACGTCAGTTCAAAGTATTTATTTGAGCAAATGTCTCGATCAAGGCTACTTGATTTTTATAAAAATTTCAAGAAATATCATTTCTGTTAATAATTTATTTTATTATTTGAATAAAAATAGTTAAATAGTGCTAGTAGTGAAAAAACTAATATATAAACCACGCAATGCAAAATAAAAGTATGTGCAATATAGGGTTAAAACTTATTATTATATTTTTCACACTGAGCTAAAATAATATTATACGGTACTTTCAAAAATCTAGACAAAAAAAATTTGGATATAAATTTGTTTCGTAAAAAATGAGCAACTTTTTTTGAAATTCTCGTTCGTCTGATGTCACGATTTTTGTTAACACGATAACTCAACAACGAATAATCCGATCGACTTGAAATTTTCAGAAAAATCAAATTCTACGAGTGAAATATCCCTATTGTTTTTGAAAGTAATCCCCCTAACAACATAACAGTTATAGGGGGTTAAACTTTTTTTAAATTCTTTTTTTTTTTCAAAAAAAGATTTTATTTAAAAAAAAATTGTTAATTCTTTTTTTAATTTTTTTTTTTTTTTTTGAAAAATATTTTATGCAAAAAGGAAATAAAAAAAATTGTTAAAAAATGTTTTTTTTATTTATTTATTTTTTTTTTTTTCTAAAAAAATATTTTTCAAATATTTGGGAAAATGCAATATACCATTTACTGTTTTTCAGATACAAAGAAAAAATAAAGCAAGTAAAATTACAGATGGAAGATCAACCAATGAGTGGAATGGAAAAAGTCATCTGGTGGTCTGAATATGTGATAAGGCATCAAGGAACCTCTCATCTAAATAGTCCTATCGCCGAAACGTCCTGGATTGAATATTTAATGCTAGATTTGATTGGTGTAATAGGTCTTTGTTTATTTTTATTAATTTATTTACTACAAAAAATATTTAGAATTATAGGTATTTTTTTAAGACAAAGACACAATAAAATTAAAAATAATTGAATATTATATCAGATATTGAATGAGGTGTTTTGATACATTGTTTAAAAAAACTATAGTTTTTAATTATTTTCTTTCTTCATAAAAAAGTTTTAAATATACAATATAATATGATCTTTTTCTACGGCTGCTTTAGAATGTAAGCAAATCCACACACTTTTCAAACACAGAATTAATCCATTCTAGCTCTAGATACGGTATAAATATTCCGTATCAGGTGTTAGAATGAGCACATGTAGTGCCATCTCTTGTTTATAAAAGTAAAGAAAACTGTAGCAAAATTATCAAAAATATATTTATTTTACTATGAAATATTGAATAATTTAATGCAATTTAAAGTTTTGCGTTAAAATTACCTAAAGTTTATTAGTTTTTCTTAATATTTGACTGTTTTTTATCAATTTAGTTCAAAAACTGCTCCATCTATTGTTAAATATTTAAACCTGATATCTGTCACAACAATCTGACATAACCTTTAATTATTGCATTATAATTTGTAAATATGTGCTAAAATTAAATAAAATTATTTTCTAAGAACTGATTTGATAAAATTATTAAATAACATTAATTTCTTTATTTAAAAATATGTGTTTCGTTGCATTTACAATGTCAAGTCACAAAAAACATTGTTTTTAACCTTGTCCGTAGTTTAAAGCCATACAGTGTTTCATATTTGCAGTCGAAGAAAAAATATAGTCTACAACACGTATGGAATAGTCATTCCGCGTTCGCGGGACCTTCATACGAGCCGGAATATTGTCTATTCCATACTATTTATAGAATATACTATTCTACATTAGATTTTGAAGTTAACCTAATATTTTATTGTGTTAAAAAAAGACAAAATGAGGGCCTTGTAGGCTCCTAGATTTAAATGTCAACGTCTAATATGAAAAAAACGAAATCTAGAAGGGACCAAGGTAAAATTAAATTAATTTATCAAGGTCTACGCATCCACATTCGAGAATTTCAGCAAATCTGCACCTGTAGAATATTTATTTTTCTGCGAGGTATTTTTTTAATATTTACTTATTTTTAATCAATCTTATAGTTTTTATAAAAAAGATAAAGGTTCTGTACCATTTAAAAAAACAATTCTGTAGAAAATAATTAGCTGTAAGATTTTTTTTTCATTAATTTCACTAAAAACCTTCGACCCGTCGACCCAGAGTCTTAAAGGTTGTAAAATCAAAGAAAATTATTGGAAATGCCAGGATCAATCGTGTTACTGTGAAAAATTCAATAGCGAAAACTCATTAATTAAAATTTAATTAATAATTATTCTTAATAAAAAATACCCTTGTTCAAATATTTCCGTCATATTTTTCAAACCCAATCATTAATCAAAACACGTGTTGTATAACCCAAATTACCCTTTAACATTTTGACATTAACACGCAGCCTATTAATTTTAATACTATTAACAAAAAAATAAGATACAAGAAGTTTGAGACACAATAACAGGTTTATCTTTATTTATCCAATACATACAGATAATAAGACAATTACCAGCTTCATTTTAAATAGATAAACTCAATAATAACCCCCGCGTGGTTTTTACTTTATTGAAAGGATAATTATTTATTTTACCCACTCAACTGTCACTTGTCAAATTATTTTCTTGTAAATGTCATTAAAATTTTTAATAAAAATATGAAGTCCTAAGCTATTTATTGGATAAAACCTTGTATGGCACTCATGGGTAAACCGATATTGCCCTCTCGAAAATTAACCTGATTGGCTAACGCCTCGCAGGTTAATTTTCTCATGGGCAATATCTTACTTTACCCACTAGTACCATAAATAACTATTTTGCGTACATTAATTATAGCATTTATGTTTGTATAACTATTCAATACCCTTTAAATATTACTTCTTATATACATAACTTTTTTATATAACACTTACATTTAGTTAATTATTCATAATATTATTGTTATTTTACTTTCCCCAAGGAAAGTCTTGCGTTAGTAAAAAAAAATCGAAAAAATTTTATTGCTTTTTTTACGTTTCTGAACGTTTTATATCCAAAAAATATGATTTCCGTAAAAAAATGTGTCTCGCGGTCTGTCATTCTGTGTGTCCGGGAAATTTGTGACCACGATAACTCAAAAACGCTTCGGGTTAAAGACTTCAAATTTGGACCACAGGATGATTATCCAAAGTTCTAGGCTGGGATTGGTTTTGGTAAAAATCGGATTGGGGTAAAAGGCTAAAATGGGGTAAAAAAAAAATTTTCAAAAATATATTTTTTTCAATTTATTTTACGTAAAAAAAAAACTTTTTTTGGAAAAACAATTTTTTTTGAAAACTTTAATTTTTGATTTTTTTTTTGAATTTTTTTTTAATTTTTTTTTGTTTTTGATTTTAATGGACCTAGGGCTATAGGGGAATATTATAATCCATGGAGTAAAAAATATAAACTAGGTAACCAGTATCTCTGGTCCAGTTATATTGAGGTCACAAGGATTTTATTTTTGTTGAAGTATTTTTCCAACAGGATTTCGTAGAGCTTTTAAAAGTTAGTTCTGCAAAAAAAATCCCATTTAGTTCGACATACTATTTCCTCTATAGTGAACTTGTTATCAACAAAGAACAAGCCGTGAAGATATGTATTGCTTCGCCTTCCATAGTTTAATCTTCACAGTCTCTCTCTCTCTCTCTCTCTCTCTCTCTCTCTCTCTCTCTCTCTCTCTCTCTCTCTCTCTCTCTCTCTCTCTCTCTCTCTCTCTCTCTCTCTCTCTCTCTCTCTCTCTCTCTCTCTCTCTCTCTCTTTCTCTCTTTCTTTCTTTCTTTCTCTCTTTTTCTTTCTCTCTCTTTCTTTCTCTCTCTTTCTTTCTCTCTCTTTCTTTCTCTCTCTTTCTTTCTCTCTCTTTCTTTCTCTCTCTTTCTTTCTCTCTCTTTCTTTCTCTCTTTCTCTCTCTCTCTCTATCTCTCTGCAGAATCAAATTTCCACACTCGTTTTCCAAACTTATGCCCATATTAAAATAGTTTATAATACCACAAAATAATAATTAAAAACCATTAAAATCCTATAAATTACAGAAAAGATCTAGAAAAATATTCTCGGGACTTAAAGAGTAAGTTTTATCGAAATAGGATCTTTCTTTATTTCATTTAACTGCTAACTTTAACAGCGCTGGTCAAATGAGCGTTGGACAAAACAGCGCACTCCAAATGAACGTTTGGACAAAATAGCACTTGAACAAAATAACGAGTCACAAAATAGCGCATCTCAAAATAGCGCTTGGACAAAATAGTGCATCTCAAAAGAGCGCTTGGACAAAATAGAGTTTTATAAACTGCTATTATAATAATTATCGACTACCTTTTGACAACTAAAAATAAATATAAATCCAATAAAGTTTATTAAAATATAATGAAATTTCATTATAATTTTTAATTATATGCCACCGCTTTTAGATGTGACTTTAATTTTTTTATAATTTTAATTTTTTTTTTTTAAATCGGGTGCCCTGTGTATCAACCAGTGAGACATATATAGCAGTTACAGATATCTGCATTGGCTCTTGTTTCCTTCGGCAGTATAATACTTTCATAGTCTGGCATGGGCAGCAGGGAACGGGTTGGTTTTTCCGCGCCTTGATCGCTGAGCGCTCTTCGACAGGTATCGCAAATACTTGTTGGGAACCGTGAATCTTCTAAGTCAAAATTTTCATTCAGGAAGGACCGAATAAGCTTAATACTCTTCTCACTTATCCGATAGTTGCCATAATTTTTCACTCCGAGAGTAATTTTCTTGCCACAAGGAGCACAAACTTTCATTCTATTTTCACTATGTGAACACTTTTTACTGGATGGGGCCGCCATTTCACAAAGTTCGCACAAGTAAGAGCGTCCGTTCACCACAATCAGTAATGAAGTACTGACGTCAGTACTTAGGATATTTCTGATCATTCCTAACCTAACTTTTACTAAACCTCAAAACAAATGTAAACACGGAAGTTGTTTACTAGTGATGTCAACCCAGCAAAAAGTCATGGAATACTTGATTAATATTATACCCTTTTGGAAGCTCGAGCTTTATTTCAATAATACTTGTTGTGTAAAGCACCGGTAGGAAAACGAGTTCTGGATTATAAGGTTCTCCCAAAATGTAAACATAGCGAGAAGTTTTCCGAGAAATCAACAATGAACGCGTTGGTGATCTCGCGAAATACAGTAATTTCAGAATCGAATTTCCAAGAGATTTATTTCGATTTTTTTTAAAAAATGAGCTGATTCGATTTGACGGAAGGTGGATTTTGAACGTCCTGGGTACCAACTACAATGTAGTGCTGCCCGTTTTTAGCGGCATTTTTGTCACACTTTTCTGGCCTTCAAGGGACCCGTGTAGATGTGACTAATTTTTTTATAATTTTAATTTTTTTTTTTAAATATAAAGTCGGTGCCAATTATCTGAAAGTCGAAAAAAACTTGTTTTCCTGGTTACACTGAAGTAAAAAGGCAAAGATATGTTACAATTAAGCCGCAGTTATATAAAAATATTTGTTTGTTTTTTAAACGAGATCAGAAATAGATGGCGCACAAGTCTACATCAATCTAATGGCTATATTCCTTTTGCGAGTAAAGTCTAAAAACGTTTTCTTAATCAGCGTGCAGAGTTGACTCTTGGTACTGAAGAGGGCCAGCAGCCCGAAACTGTCAGTCTACCAATATCACTCTGTACGATGATTAGAAAATAGATTGATGGAATAATAAATTAATATTTTTATAATTTTGTTTAAAATTAAAAATTTCTGTCCTTACTAATTTTACGTCTAACCACCCGTTAGTGGTACTATGTGCTTGAGACACACAAGTCTTCAACTTGCTACCATTCAAAGTCTCCAGATTAGGAGAGGTATGAGTAGTTGTCTACATCTAGAAATAGATGGCGCACAAGTCTACATCAATCTAATGGCTATATTCCTTTTGCGAGTAAAGTCTAAAAACGTTTTCTTAATCAGCGTGCAGAGTTGACTCTTGGTACTGAAGAGGGCCAGCAGCCCGAAACTGTCAGTCTACCAATATCACTCTGTACGATGATTAGAAAATAGATTGATGGAATAATAAACAGAAATAATGAGTTTTATAAATATTGAAGATATAAGCAAACATATATTTGAGAGTTGGTTTTGATGACGTCACGATAGCGAGAACTAATCATTTTCCAGAGTGGCTGCCGGAGGATTTTTGATGAAAAATGTATCTGAAAGACACCCTAAAAACTGGTAGCGATATCTAAATTTAATTTTCTTTGAGAACGATAGAAAATTTTGTAATTTTTTTTTAATTTTTTTTTTTTTTTTGATTCTGAGCATTACACGGTGATATTTTAAATAATAAAAATGTAGATGTCGCTAGTAGACTTTCAGGCTACCTAGTAGCGATGTTGCGTAGTTTCCACCTTATCATGAATTGAAATCATTATACTTATATTAAAAATTTAAAAAACTTTGTGTTTACTATAATTATGTTTAATAATATAGTATATTTAAATCTATTAAAATTAAACTACTAGTTCATATAAAACTCATACAAAACTAATGTTTTTTTAAATTTATAATAAAATATCCAAAGTATATGTTTCCAATCGGCAACACTGTACCCTTGTCAGTTATCTTACGACATTAGACTGTGAGTTTATACATTCTTTCTCTCTCTTTAGGCGTACTAAGTGTAAACAATAGTCACTCCCCACCAGCCCCTCACCGTAGTTGGTTCACGCTTCAAACAAAGCATACGGTAGATTTCATCATGCTCCTTCTTGAGGTAAAAGTTCTTTGTTTTCCGCTTTTTCCACGCACTACTAGAGTTTATGATGATTTTGTATATTTGAAAACCATCTCCAGCTGGACAGCTGTAAAGAGTTTAAAAACGCCCTTATTTCACGGACCATTTCTACCAACGTTTAATAGTGGATTCGACTGTCGAGAAAATGACGTGTCCGGAGAAATGCAGTGGAACGTATTTCCTATTGTGGAATTTGTATGAGACTCAGTCGTGCTCTAAGTTAAGGCCCACTAGAATTTTAAAGAAAATATACGTTTTTCTACGACTGCTTTAGAATGTAAGCAAATACACACAGAGTGAATCCATTCTAGCTCTAGATACGGTATGAATATTCCGTATCAAGTGTTAGAATAAGCACTTGTTTATAAAAGTAAAGAAAACTGTAGCAAAATTAGCAAAAATATATATATTTTACCATGAAATATTGAATAATTTAATGCAATTTAAAGTTTTGCGTTAAAATTGCATAAAGTTTATTGGTTTTTCTTAATATTTGACCAGTTTTTTATCACTTTAGTTCAAAATATTAAAACTGCTCCATCTATTGCTAAATATTTAAACCTGATATATGTCACAATAATCTGACATAACCTTCAATTTTTGCATTATAATTTGTAAATATGTGCTAAAATTAAATAAAAATCTTTTTTAACTACTGAATTGATAAAATTATTAAATAACATTAATTACTTAATTTAAAAATATGTGTTTTGTTGCATTTACAAAATTCACAAAAAACATTATTTTAACCTTGCCCACAGTTTAAAGCCATACAGTGTTTCATATTTGCCGTCAAAGAAAAAGTATAGTCTACAACACGTATGGAATAGTCATTCCGGGCTCGCGGGACTTTTTCTATTTTTCTATTCCATACTAGTTATAGAATATACTATTTTCTACGACTGTTTTAGAATATAGGCAAACCTACGCGTTTTTCAAACACAGAATAGTTTTATTCTAACTCTAGATATGGAATAAACATTGTTGAATTTACAATGTCAAATGACAAGAAATATTTTCTTTGAAACTATAAACTGTTTTTTCCTAAAATACATTGTTTCCGGGATATTAACGTTTAACGCAGTAAAATGTTTTTTTAGCATAACTCACTTATTTATAAACCGATTTCAAAAAATTATGTTGCAAATGAAAGCTCTTTTTAAGCCCTACAAAAAATGTTTTATGCAGTTTTTGCTAAAATATAACGTTTTGGAGATACAGACTTTCAAACTTCAATAAATTATGCACACGCAGGTGTTTAAAGCTGGTTTAAAATTAAAATCAAATGAAGCAATAGATTTGTAAGAATTGACAAGGGGAAGCAAAAAATTGTCCTTAGGGGCATACCGTATATATTATAAACTTTCTTTTAAAACGGTTTTATTGTAAAGATTAATTATTATACTGATAGACTTTGATTATAAATGATCCTTGGTTGATTTATAGGATCTTTTGTATAATTTTTTCATCTTTTTAAAGGATTTCACTTTACTATTAGGGTGGCTAAGAAAATTAAAAAAAGAAATTAAAAAAAAAAGGATTTGTGATCTTGCGTTATTATTGGCTTTAACAATTTCGCCTTTAACATAACAGTATTGACAATAATTTATAAATTACATCAAAGTAACCTACTACTTGGCGCCTTCGCCATAATTGCAAATATTACACAGAAAAAAGTCCTCTTTAATTAAAGTATTCCATGTCTATTTGAAGGAAATGCATTGATTATATGTTTGTTTACATAACATGTTTGTTTAACCTCGTACCATTCTACTTAATTAAGCATCCCCTAGGTCCAGGACTTGTGAGGGCTAGTAGTAGAGGGAACCACCGGCTTTAACTGACTTTCGAACCAGTTTATAGGGAGTGTCCGTTTCACTTATCGCCTTTGCCAAATTTTAATGATTAATTAACTTAAAAAGGCAAATTGGCGCAAATTGGCTTGTCATGTCGACACGCTAGCCCAACCGTTATCTATGACAACGAGTAGAAAGTGATAATCAGCTGATTTTACATATCTGCTGTCAGAAAATTAGTAAAGGTCAAACACATAACCTCAAATTGACAAACTAATTTTAAAGCAATTTTTGCGTCGTAAAAAAAACGCACTAAAAACCAGGTTCGCATAGTCGGTGCGTAATATACTATTAAAGTGGTTTTCTGGGTCTCGAGAAGTGCCATACTCGACAGATCTCGCCTGTCCCCATCTTCTCTCGACCCAGAAAACAAGCACTTTCCCATCTAGAATTACAATAAACTATTTTAACATCAGCACTGTTTTCTTTCCACCCAGCCTAATTAGGATTTTTCTCAGAGAAAGAAAATCTGTTTGTTATCGACTTAGACTTTATTTGGTCTAGACTTTTCAAATTCCCTGGTGATTTTTTTACATTTTTTTAGTTTTCTTTAACTTTATTGTCACGGCTCACAATTTAAATGTTTTATCAATGGAGATCTCTACAACTAGAATTATGAAACAAAAGACGTCTACCCTATCTCTATCTCATTTGTGCTACACTTTCCAGTCAACCAAATAAATACTGTATTTGTTTTTCATACAACAAATACAGTATTTATTTAGTTGGCCGGAAAGTGTAGCACTAAGCGGCACGAACGAACATAGCTAATGTGAATCTGTAGAATAAGATAATTCTACTGAAATTTAGATGGCGCCAGTAATTTCTTTAATAAAAAAAATATTGTTACAGTTTTCGCCCGGCCAAGTAAATATTGTATTTGTTCAACAAAGAACAAATACAGAATTTGTTTGGTTGGGTGGAAGTGGGAGTGTATGTATGTCTTCTATCCTCTTTGGGTAGAACTTTTGTCCCTGTCTAATCTAACGGGAGAAATCGCCATTAAGGTATATCCACAATGTGTTTTCATAAAAACGTAGCCGTAATAGTATATTAAAGTACTAGTTTCATAACCCCCGTTAGTAGTACTTTAGAAAACTCGCCACAAGCGGCTCGTTTTCTAAACTTGTACTAGCGCGCTAAAAACGTTTTATAAAACTAGTCTGCCTACCTAAGCTGAAAGGTCCTATCTGTATATGTTAAACCTATGTAGATAGGACCTTTCAGCTTAGCACGGCAGTAGTGCTTTATGCTTTTTTTCTATTTTGCTCTAAATTTAAAGAAAAAATACATTTAAATTGATGACCGATTTACTTAAAGCGGTATTGACATTTGCACGGAGAACCAAGCGATTGTCTTTTGTCCTGTATTGCCAACCCAAAAGAAAAAAGTACTAACATCTTATAGGCCTATAAGACGTAAAATGCGTGTGATTATGAGCTTATAAGAGTCGCAAAATAGAATCACTTATTATCGAACAAATGTTTTAATGTTAATTTTCGTAAAAATAAATCACTTAAAGTAAAATATGATATTTAATATATTTTTTTTTAATTATTAGCTCATAGTACTAATTTAATTAACTAATTTTGACATCAGATCTGCAGAAATCCATTAATTTCAAATGAAATTGTATATGATAATTAATAGGAAGGTATTGTATCTTGAAATTGACTAATTATAATTACCTGGAATATTAATAATGAATGATGTCTCATAAATTGCAAGATTACACAGCCACGCAAAAGAGTTTTTTGTTCATATTCCTAGGCCAAAAAAAAGTCCAAACGCATTTTTATATTTTCGGGGTCGCTGAAACCGAATCTGACCTCAGAATTGCTCCATCAGGTCAAAAAATTTAATTACACTTAAAAAAAGGGTGAGAAAATTTCTTAAATTCAGATTTTTTTAAGTGTAGAATAAAATTGTGACCTGATGGAGCATTTCTGAGGTCGGGGGCATTTTTTTTTTCAAGGGAAAGGGGTATCACGTGATACATGATTAAGCTTTTTAAATTCTCTTTTTGACCACATATTTATTTAATTTTTTGATGCATTTTTTGGGGGTTTAAAATAGGGTTGAATATGGAAATTTTCATACATGTGACCCTGCACAAAGAAACCCGGTTAGTGTATCAAATTTCGTATTTCTTTTTTTCATCGGATTCTTTGTAAAAAAGTTTTTACATAAGAATCCGAAAAGAAAAAAAAATACGATAATTTGACACACTAAGAGACTATCTTTGTGCAAGGTCACATATACGTAACGCCATTAGTGATCTAAGTTATCTCGATGATTTTGTTGGCAGCAGTATTCCATTTCTAAATAAAAAAGCACCCTCAAAAACCCATAAAAACCTAAATTTCGCTAGATTTTCGTCGACTGGGCTACATTAAAACTAATGCGGAAAGAATTTATTGACACTATAACAACTTCAATAAAATTAAAAGCATTTAGCAATAAATTATATACAGGGCATTTAAAATGCTATAATTTCTTTTTTATTCCAGTGGTAATTTATATAGTAATAAACCCGATTTTCGTATGATATACTGTCTCTAAATATAAGACTTTTTACATTAGGACTTTAAACTACTAGCTAATTTTCATTCAATCAAGAACTTAGTTTTTCCACTACTAGCTTTAGATAGAGTCACTTCATCTTAGTCTTACTTTGTTCTTTCGTTCTCTTTCGTTAGTTTTCGGTTTTTGGCTTTTCTTTGGAAGAAAAAAACGAAAACCAGAGCAAAAAGGGACCAAGTACAGATGAAGTGACCCTAGCTTTAGAACATACCATTATTTATCATGTTTTCAGACTGTTGGTTTTTCACACTTGCCGGTAATAAAAGGGATTTGTGCAAGAACGGATTAAACTGAAATAATTTTAAATAATCGTCACATATCATTCGTGGATAATGTAGGTACCTATAATAAATGAGTTAAATAAAAGTAAATAATTTATAAGCTTTATGCAAAAATGTTCTCAATTTTAAATATAGCAAAATAAACAACTCAATCAACCTTTTTAACCTCGAAAAAGATTTTGGTATAATAGTGTCCTACTTTACCAACTAACTATGACGTCATTTAAACAACACTCTTCAAGCCATACTAGTATGTTATAGTTACGATAATAAAATTTGGTTATATTAACTAAATTGTTGTTTATTATTTCAGAATGACAGTATGCTTAACCTTAGTTTGAACAAATGACAGTTTGCCTAACCCTATTTTTTAAAAGACTCATGACTCGATTTACGGAAATTTAATTTTAATTAGTTGATATTATTAAAATTATATTGTATGTTAAATATAAATATAAGAAGTTTGTAAATAAAATCCTTTAAACGTCTAATAAAATAAAAAAAAAAACTGAATAAAAAATATTCATAATACCTATAAATTTAAGGGTTTGAAATATTTAAAATTTATCCTTGTAATAAAAACTTTGTATGGTATAATAAATACCTGCTTTCAAATTATGAAAGCAGAATACTGTACACAAACCCACATCACACAATATGATATATTATGCAGATATAAGAGTATCAATATATTTATCGTATTATAATATCCCAGAGTGAAGGCCTATCCAGAAGCTTGCATAAGAGCATAAAACATAAGAATACGATGCCGTGATTGGCTTACAAGATACATGGCGACAAATCAAGCCAATCACGGCACCGCATTCTTATGTATTACGTTCTTATGCGAGCCTGTGGATATGCCCTGATATGAAGGGCAATTGTTAAAAACTAACAATCGTTTCAGGAAGACAGAAAATTTTAATTTTAATTGAAATTATAAACACACAGAAAAAAAGGATATCTTGAATCAAAGCAAAACGATCTTGAACCAAGGCCGCCATGGCTTTCGATATGTTCAACGCCATGACTGTCTTGGATCAAGTCCCCCGTGATCTTGGCATTTGAGGTCCTAGATTTAAGGACATTTCCTTAAATGAAAGCCACTTAAAACATTTATTTAAGATCATATTATCTTAAACCAAGTATGTAGTTATATTGATTCAAGATCATATTATCTTTATCCAAGATCATATTATCTTACACCAAATCTTGGTTTAAGATAATATAATCTTGAATGAAGAGAATTATAATCTTAATTTAAGATTATGATTCTCTTGATTCAAGATCATATTATCTTAAACCAAGACTTGGTCTAATATTTACATTGTACTTAAGCTTCTTTTGAATCATCCAACATCTGCTCACTGTAACAGAAGCAGTATTGGGGTTTTTGAGACCCCATAGTCAGGTTCCAGGGTTAATAGAATGGTAAATATTTTGAAAAAATTTCCCACACATGTATAATATTATTTCGCACGCCTATGAAATATGATACTTTCTTACTCTGTTAATCGTGTGAAATTTGGTTTAATAGGTGGTCGTAGGAAAAAGCACTTGTTTTTGAAGAAAAACTTGTTGCAACACCATTGCAAAATGGCGCTTATAGTGCTCGATAGATTTTTTTTTAATTTTTGGTCAAAATCATCCTTACGTCCCATAGAATCGACGTATAAGAACAGAAATGAGTTAACTTGAAATTAATTTAAATTGTCCTACCACATGATTTTCTTTATCAATTTTAGGACATGTGTAATATTTTGTTAGTTTAATTCATAGGTCGCAGTGATATTAACTAAAATAGTATATTCTATAACTAGTATGGAATAGACAATATTCCGCGCGAGCGGAAATGACTATTCCATACGTGTTGTAGACTATACTTTTTCTTCGACTGCAAATATGAAACACTGTATGGCTTTAAACTGCGGACAAGGTTAAAAACAATGTTTTTTGTAACTCGACATTGTAAATGCAACAAAACACATATTTTTAAATAAAGCAATTAATGTTATTTAATAATTTTATCAAATCAGTACTTAAAAAAGATTTTTATTTAATTTTAGCACATATTTACAAATTATAATGCAAAAGTTGAAGGTTATGTCAGATCGTTGTGACAGATATCAGGTTTAAGTATTTAACAATAGATGGAGCAGTTTTAATTTTTTGAACTAAATTGATAAAAAAATGGCCAAATATTAAGAAAAACTATTAAACTTTATGTAATTTTAAACCAAAACTTTAAACTGCATTAAATTATTCAAATGGTAAAATATATATATATTTTTGCTAATTTTGCAACAGTTTTCTTTACTTTTATAAACAGGACATGTGCTCATTCTAACACTGGATACGGAATATTCATACCGTCTCTAGAGCTAGAAAGGATTCATTCTGTGTTTGAAAAGTGTGTGTATTTGCTTACATTCTAAAGCAGTTGTAGAAAAACACTATTTTAGAGGAACCCTTACATAGGCTGCAGGTTCATTTCCGGACTAACCTTGGTAAGAACTCTTTGCATATTTTTGAATGAAACATCATTTGCATGCATATAGTCCTGACTTTATTTTTAATTTTTAACAGTAATGCCTTGATTAAAGTTTGCAACTTATTGTATTAACTTTTTAATTAAAAGCATGCTATAAACTAAAAAATAATTAAAATTCAATAGTAAATTCAATTCAATAGTAAGTAGTAAATAAACAAACTAAACCAGGATAAAAATATGTAAATTCAAATTTTTATTTTTCAAAACGTCTGGATTTTATTTTAATCTCGAAGCATCAGTTAGGAAAAGCACGTTTTTCAAGCATAAATTCAAATTTTCTATAAAGGGACCCCAAAAACCCCCAGATTCGTAATCAGCGACCCCAAAAACCCCGGAGTACCAAGTTCCAAGCAAATCCGAGCAAATTTAACAAATCCGCCATATTGAATCCGCCATTTTGAACGCTAACTTTTAAATTCTGACCTCGGATTCAGATTCAGCGACCCAAAATTGACCCAAAATTGACTAGTCTGGTCTGCCGCACTCGAGATTTTTTTTGTGTCCCTCACACATACATATTTTATTTTTTGGTCCATCATGGACAAGAAAAACCTTTTTATTAGAAATGATCGTTATAACGATAGGTTATAACCTAATTTTTCTAAGGTTATAACCTAATTTTACTGGTGAAAAGTCCCATTATCAACAAAGAGAGTGGGTAAACAACACTTCGTGAAAAGATTTAATTTGCATTTTTATTCGGTTTTTAAACGATTTTCGGATCCTGCAAAAATTATTAAAACGGTAAATTAAGGGTTTCTATTTGTTTTTACCCCAATCATTGTACGACGTATATTAAGTATACTCGCATAAAACCCATTTGAACAAAATAAATGGAATTTAAATTAAAATATATTTATATTAGGGCATTTTAAAAAACATGAATCATTCTCGTGAAAAATACAAAGGTTATAACGAAATTAGTAAAAACATACGAGGTTTAACCCCCCATAACCTTTTTTGTTGCTGGGGGGATTACTTTCAAAATTGGTAGAATTGATCCTTATAATAAAAGTAATTTTTACTGAAAAAGTTGTTTTGTATAAAAAGCGAGGTCATGTGTTTTTTTCACGTCGACAAACGGTATTACAGATTTCTTTATTTCTTTAATTTCTGGTGATGGTGGCTCCAATCAACCCTTCTTAAGTAAAATTTCTCTCTCCCCTGTCACAAAGTCTTAAATTTTCTCTGACCCCCCTCTAGGAGCGTTACGTAATTTATAGACAGCCCCTTTACATTTCTCCACGAAAAGTGAAATTTTAGGTTTCTCTTTAGTATAAAGTAAAAATAACCTGTAAATCATTGGACTAAAAATACTTTTAATGCCTCATTAAAATTACCATTAAATTCAATCTAAACGAACCAATAAAATGCGATTATAGTTAATTTAATGTGTACATTAAAGCGACAAAAAGTTTATATGGCGCGCGATGGCGCACACAGGTAAAGAATCCCAAAAAAGGGAAAAAATAATGAAGCGTCCAATGTTGAATATTAAAAAAAATGATTTCAATACATTTTTTAAAAATGTTTGCGTAAAAAATTAAATTTAAGTGCCACATTGCATTTACAATATCTTACACTTAATTTTCTTTAGGGCTATATTTTTTAAATTTTAAAACATAGTACAAATATGGGGGTATCAAATCATAAAAAGGTATTATCTCCTTATTTTTTTAATAGCCTAATTTGACAGTTTGAAAAAAAAAACATTTTTGGTCAATTGTATGTATGTATGTATGTATGTATATGTAAATGTAACTTTTTATACTGAATTTGAATCTGAATAAAAAACACCCCAATTCCATTTAAATTTTTAAGTGCCGCCTAAGGGTGTGGCCCCTTGATATTGGCCGATCCCGGTGGCGCAATGGTTAGCGCGTTTGATTACGGATCCCGGGGTTGTGGGTTCGAGCCCCACATAGAGCATGGATGTATAGTGGTGTAAATAGTCGGTAGATGGAACTACGATGACTAACTGTAATGTGGGTTGCAGGTGAAACTGTAAACACATTTCAGGGTGGATGCGAGTTCTGTTGAGGACCGTGCTTCGGAGGGCACGTAAAGATGGCGGTCCCGTCATTTAGGCGATAGCAGCGAAAAACGACGTTAAACAGTATGAAACAAACAAACAACAAACCCTTGATATTGAAGCTTAGTACCAAATTTGAAAACCCTATCTATTACGGTTTCTGAGATATCGACTTTAAATGGCCCACCCGGTATGCAGTGTTCCACTTAAATTTGATTTTTTACGCAAGGTAGCAAACATTTCAAAAAAATGTATTTAAGTCATTTAGAAGACACTATAAGGTTTACAAATATTGAACATTCAATGCTTCATGAATTTTGGACTTCTTTACCTGTGTGTGGCGGGTGGCCATTTCCTTAATTTTCCAAGACGGAGCAATAATAATGGCAATTTATTAATGACTAAATGGGGATTCACTAGTATCGACTTTAATTGCTTATTTACACAGTAATAAATTGTCTGCTTTAATATTTTTACTTTTATATTAAACAGGGTGTATTTGAAATAGGGTCCGAAGTTTTAGGGGGTGATTTTACATCATAAAATATGACAAAAAGTTCCTATAAACATATAAAAATGCGTCTTAAGGGAGCTGAGTCCCTTTAAAAGTTGCTTGTGCCAAACTTTTTTCTGTGTAGCTTAATTAATTTTATTTTTGAAATATGATTCCTCAGGTAAAGATAAATAAAAAAGGTACTTCTGTTGTAATACTGTAGGATTAACCGTTTTCGAGAAAAATTAATTTGGTGAAATTTCACGGTTCGATGACGAAAAATTAAATACTAAAATGTTGAAAACCAAAATTTTATTTGCAGGG
>OY294047.1:1826989-1873467 GCA_958510825.1 Brachypterus glaber
AGACGGACGGACGCAAAATTTTTTTTTACTGATTTCGACTTAGAATGGTCTAAAACATTAAGAAATGTGAAAAAAACGTGGTCAAAGATTTTGACTTTTCGGCGAAGATTTCAATACATCGGCACTTTTAGTAGCACTAAGTGCCGATGTAATAAAATATTAATAATATTAACTAGGTAAAAAGAAGGAATATATTGTAAAAACATCAAAACGTAGTTAAATTTCTCAATATAAAATACAAGTTTTAAATAAAAAGTATAAACTTAATTATTAACAACAATATTTTAAGTCTATCCTTCATATTTTTTCCACCACGTGGAAATTTTCACTTTTAGGCCTTAAACAAAACTTGACAGAAAAAAAGGAAAAATAAACAAAAATTAGTTTTAGTAGTAGTAGGCCAAAGTATTTTTTTAGATTTTTCATTATGATATTCGGAGTTATGCAAACATGTAAAATTTTGACTATTTATTTTTTATTCCTGCCTAAAAAAATAATCAGGGGTAATATAATAAGTGATACTAGGTTAGGTATCGGTGGTTTTTTACATAAATTTTACGAATATTAATCCCAATGACGAAAATGCAACGACTGCTTTAGCAGGAGTTGCATTTTCCAAAAATTGGGATTAATATGAGTAAAATTTGAAAAAAAAGCACCGGTACCTAACCTAGTATCACGAATTGATATTTAGGAAGAGAATATAATTTATACTTAATACACATACCACTTAATTATAACGTATTAATCCACAAATAAATTATATTTTATAAATTAAAAAGCAAACAATAAGCACGATTTTAGATTAGAGAAAAGAGGGGTAAAAAAAACCATCGTAGGGGTAAGGTATTTTCACTTATCAGTACAGCATACTACATATATATAAATTGTATTCTCAGCAGAATATACTTACTTAAAAACTTTTCAATTCGTTTTCACCACGAAATATTAACTTGTTCACGCTCAAAAAAGCAGACGATTAATTCGTTTAGTAGATATTATAGAACTATATCAATATCTTACTTTTTGTTTATTATTTAAACGTTTATAATAACATTGCGAAATTACAAAAAAATGCATCTTAATTTATATGAATTTGTTATTATATCAATCAGTGTTTTCCCTTTTGAAAACATAATATTACCAAATGAAAATCATTATAGTATACAGTACATTACAGAAATAACTATAGTTGGTGTTTTAAGCAAATTTAATAGTATATTAAAGTACTAGTTTCATAACATACGTTTTTAGCGCACCAGTACAAGTTTGCGGCGAGTTTTCTAAAGTACTAGTGCTCTAAAAACGTGTTATGAAACGAGTGCTTTATACAGTTTGTTCTATTTTGCTCTAAAATTTAAAAAACTTACATTTAAATTGATGACTGATTTAGGGATTTTTGTTTTGGATTGGCATTACAGTTTACACTATGTTTAAAAATCTAAGACCAAATGATATTTTGATATATTTTACAGTCACCTCTTCTTTTTTCACTGCAATTAACCAGTCCACAATTTTAACACGGTAAAAAATAACCCAAACACAAAATTTTGTAAAAAAATAAACTTTAAATCGACATTGACATTTGCACGCAAAAAGTCAAGAGATAGGCTTTTGTATGTTGCCAACCCAAAAAAAAAAAAGTTAGGACCTCTTATGGGCCTATAAGAACACGCAAAATGCGTGTGATTATGAGCTTATAAGAGTCGCAAAATAGAAAAAAGTATATTAAGTATCATACATTGTATGTAGTTTAAGAACACCAATTTTTTTTTCATGGAAAGGGTGGTCGTGTGATACATCATTTTAAATTCCCTTTTTCCCCATTTATTTTGTATTATTATTTATTGAATATTCAATTTTTTTGCTAAAACATGCAACCTTTTTTTGAAATTTTTTCTTTATATTATTTTAAATTGGTTTAAAAGTATAATTTACGTTTTGTATTTTAAATGAATCATTTATCAACAAATTTTGAGAAATACTCCCATTTTCATCACTTTTTAACCCTCTTAAAAAAAAGGTGAAAAAAATATATGGCCATATATAAAATTTTATTAGCTTTAAAAGGATGTATACATGACCCCACTTTCTATTAAAAAAAAAATCCCTTCTTGCCAACCTGTCTCCATTGCGCCCCTTAACAAATCAAATATATACCAAAAATTATTTAGGTAATGTCATTTACGTGTTCCAAATTTCAAGTTGATATCTTAACCCGTTTAAAAGTTTAACACGCCCGGTATATGATATCAAAATATTATATTATTAATAATAATTTATTATATTAAGTGATCTTTAAAGCATGTCTATCCAAAGTCCTATACTCACTGTGTGAGTTATACAGGACGATATTTTTTTTTAATGACGCTTATATATTTTTTATTTGAAGTTAGATTTTGCTTATTGGTTAAATTACTGGGTGATAAAAAGCCCAAATCTGCCATTCTAAGCTGAAAGGTCCTATCTACATAGGTTTAACATACACAGATAGGACCTTTCAGCTCAGGAAGGCAGGCAAAGTCCAAACGACCATTAGCGCGCCGTCCTTTACCGCGCCGTCAATTACCGCACCTAGGTAATGTACGTTCGAGGTAACGACTTTTTGAGGTAATATCCCTTCGAGCTATTATCCTTTTGAGGTAAATTTTTCGAGGTATTTTTTTGGAGGTAAAGACCGGCTCCCGGCCATTAGAAAACCAGCAGCGGAAAATGAAGGTTTTAACAATAACAATACTTAAAAACAATCCAAATTTTGTATTATAAGGGCATTTTTTAATAGAAAAGTAAATTTACATAATTTGTATGATAAAAAGTTACATATGGCCAATAAATAACCACAACCAGCTTTGGTAATTTTACACGATTTTTTTTATCACAATGTGTTGTATAGGTCAAAAATATGAAATTTAGAAACGATAAAAAATACTAACTTTTCGATTACTTGTTAAACCAGACCAAAAACTTTTACTTATATATAATTATCTAGATTATTTTTAAATAGTAGGCACTTAAATTTGAACCTTAGCTCATTGCATTGCATTTTTAGTATATTTTGATAAGTAAACGATGTTGTCCAAACATTCCTGATATACTTTGTGGAATTACATCGGCACTTAGTGCTACTAAGAGTGCCGATATATTGAAATTTTAGCCGAAAAGTCAAAATCTTTGACCACGTTTTTTTCACATTTCTCGACGTTTTAGACCATCAGTAAATCGAAATCAGTAAAAAAATTTTTTGGGTCCGTCTGTCTGTCTGTGTCTGTCTGGGTGTAAACTCTCTAACTCCATTTCTACATGAGATATCGACTTGCGGTTTTTTGCATATTGTTTTTTATCGTATTCCGAAGAGCTGATTAGATTTTGGGGGTAAACGATTGTGGGTAAGGGGGTAAAAATAGGGTAAACTCCTATTTTTAGCGTTTTTTGTTTATAATTAAGGCAATTATTATTGTATTTGGTTAATTTAGCACATATAAAAGATAATTTTAAATTGGTTAAAAAATGTTATAAACAACGTTTTCCTAAAACGCTCTAACTCCATTTCTACATGAGATATCGACTTACGGTTTTTTGCATATTGTTTTTTATCGTATTCCGAAGAACTGATTAGATTTTGGGGGTAAACGATTGTGGATAAGGGGGTAAAAATAGGGTAAACTCCTATTTTTAGCGTTTTTTGTTTATAATTAAGGCAATTATTATTGTATTTGGTTAATTTAGCACATATAAAAGATAATTTTAAATTGGTTAAAAAATGTTATAAACAACGTTTTCCTAAAACGCATTTTTTTCGAGATATTGGCGTTTAAAGCAGTAAAAGGTTTTTTTAGCATATCTCACATATTTATAACCCGATTTCAAAAAATTATATTTTAAATAAAAGCTCTTTTTAAGCCCTATAAAAAATGTTATATACAGTTTTTTGCTACAATATAATTTTTTAAAGATACCGAATTTAAAATCAAATAAAACACCTAGTTTGAAATTTGCATTGTTTTCGAGATATTGGCGTTTAAAGCAGTAAAAGGTTTTTTTAGCATATCTCACATATTTATAACCCGATTTCAAAGAATTATATTTTAAATAAAAGCTGTTTTAAGCCCTATAAAAAATGTTATATACAGTTTTTTGCTAGAACATAATGTTTTAAAGAATTTAAAATCAAACAAAACACCTAGTTTGAAATTTGCAAACTAGATGGCTCTAGTGTACAATAGTGCCGATGTTTTAACAAGATGCTTGCAACGTTTCATCTAGTTTTAGTTTTGTATTTGTTTTTAAGGTTTATTTAAAAAAAAAATAAATCAAAGTTTTTTAAATAAAAGAAAAAAAAATCAATATTTTTTATTCAAGTCAAAAGGTATTATATTTTTTTATCGTTGCGAAATAAAATTATGTGCAATATGCAGTTAAAAGTCCTTTATACAGTTTTAGATAAATTTAAAAATGAGCCATATATTTAAGACATAAAAAATTAGAACGTTTAGAACACTTCTTTTAGTGTCAGTTCTACAGAGAACAATAAAAAAACACCTAAAATAAAATGCTTTTTTAGCACAATACTGCCCTGCTCAGACAAATTGTCCATCTGCAAATTAGATGTTTTTATATATGGCCAGTTTTATTGTTTTTGTTTGCACATTATGAAAAAAGGAACTTTTTTTGAAACAATATTCAATTTTTTTTAATTTTTTTGTTTTTATTTTTTTTTTAATATTTTTGATTTTTTTTTCAATTTTTTTTTTCTTTTTTGATTTTAATAAACCTAGGAGAAAATTTTATTTTGTTGGCAGCACTTTTTATATTATATTATTATTTAATTATATTTAAGTAGATATCTCTACTATTAAACAATATATATTTGAATTTCTTTTTATTTATTTATTGATTGATCAATATTTTATAATAATGTTAATTTTGTCTTGTTATAAGAAATGTATATTTCTTTAGAAACAATATATGTATTTTCTACTCTGTTTTGGCTTAATTTGTTATCAAAATTAGTGGAGAGCCCCTAGGACAAGCCTAAAGCTTATTTGGGCTCTTCACGACTTTGTATTAAGTTCGAAGAAATAAAATAAATAAAATAAAAAAATTAAATATATCTAATAATTTTGTCTGACTGCCCTTAAATACCCATAATTTTGCATTATTTTATATTTGCTTTATTCTGTTTCTCTTTCCAAAACAAAATTTTACATAGAAAGAACGCGGCAAGTAACTTCGACGGTGCACTTACCGCTTATTTCCTTAGGATTGGTACATACCGTTATTCTCCGTAGTAAAATAATGCTAAGGTCGAAATCCGTACGTGTCAGGTGTACATGCCGTGTTCCTCTTTAGGAGGGCAGTGTTGTCCTAAGTACAAATTAGATGTTTTGAGATATGGCCAGTTTTACTATTTTTGTTTGCACTTTTTGAAAACATGTTTGAATAAATATGGCGTTTGGTTCTGCTTTATTTAAAATCAAAAATACGTGATATCCTTTAAAAAAATATTTATTTTTGTTTTTCAGAAAAGTAAATTGTCATACTAAATGCATTTGTCCTATCTGAGGAAGAGGACCAAACGATCTAAAAAGTTAGGACTTATTCGTCTAGTAAAGACTAGACTAGACTAGACAATTTTATTAGAAAACATTAAAAAAAATCACATAGAACAAACATCTTAGGCAAATTTTCAGGATTTGGGTTTTAGATAAGACATTTCTTTCTAGTAGGCCTATGGGGCTAGTCTTATGCAATACAATGGTGTGAATATCTCAAAAAGTGAATTTTGGCAGATAGTACAACTTGTCTTAGCTGCGCAGAATAAACCAACGTTGTATTTAGTTCAGAAACCATAAAATATCGTGTACTGCATCTCTAAGGAGCTTTTTGTAATGGCAGTAAACCAAGATGGGTGACTCATCGTGGGGATGCACTTCCACTATGCTTGAGTAACTGCTTTCGCGTCCATGAATACACTGTTTAATGGGGGTGATCGAAATAGTTATATTCACGATTTTTTTAATCAAGTCTGACATAGTAACCTGTTGAGATATTTTACATCGGCACTTAGTGCTACTAAGAGTGCCAATGTATTGAAATCTTCGCGGAAAAGTCAAAATCTTTGACCACGTTTCACATTCACATTTCTCGACGTTTTAGACCATTCTGAGTCTAAATCAGTAAAAAAAATTTTTGCGTCCGTCTGTCTGTCTGTCTGTCTGTCTGTCTGGGTGTAATCTCTCTCTCCATTTCTACATGAGATATCGACTTGCGGTTTCTTGCATATTCTTTCTTATCGTATTCCGAAGAGCTGATTAGATTTTGGAGGTAAACGATTGGAGGTAAGGGGGTAAAAATAGAGTAAAACTCCTATTTTTAGCGTTTTTTGTTTATAATTAAGGCAATTAATATTGCTTTTGGTTAATTTAGCACTTATATAAAAGATAATTTTAAATTGGTCAAAAAATGTTATAAACAACGTTTTTCTAAAACGCATTGTTTTCGAGATATTGGCGTTTAAAGCAGTAAAAGGTTTTTTTTAGCATATCTCACATATTTATAACCCGATTTCAAAAAAATATATTTTAAATAAAAGCTCTTTTTAAGCCCTATAAAAAATGTTATATACAGTTTTTTGCTAGAATAAAATGTTTTAAAGATACAGAATTTAAAATTTGCAAACTAGATGTCTCTAGTGTACAATAGTGCCGATGTTTTGACAGGGTGCTTGCAACGTTTCATCTAGTCAAAAATTTAAAATTATTTGAAATAAACTCAATACTATTTAGAAATGTTATAATAGAAAAATGCCGCAACATGCGCCAAGAACACAATATCTATACAAGAATAAAATTAATTTGGCCTGGTGTCTCTGGTAAGAGCCATTTTTAATGAAATAATTGCACTGTGTTGAGATAATTTCCCAATATTATTTTTTTTTACTAGGGAGTACCCCCTGTTCGCTTCGGTCACCCACCCTGGAGTTTAATAAAAGTTGACCTCGTTTTATATGCCATTTTCCACCTTTCATTACAGACTTTTTTGATGTCTTTTATGTTTTTCAATCCAAATATTTCTGTTTTTCATGTCAAAACTAAAAAACTATAGTTATAACCTTACTATTTTGACCCAGGTCAATATAACTTAATTTGTTTTATTAATGTCTAGATTTTATAAAAATTACTTAATTTGTGATTTAGTTACCTTACATTTTATAAAAAAACATCAATATTTCCTCATGAAATGTAAAACATTGTAGAATTTTAGTCTTATGTGGTAGCATATCCACAGAAATCAAATTTAATTAGTAAACAGTCAAATTTTCCTTAATTTAAAAGATGCTTGCGGTTACCCATTAAACAGTGTTGAGCTTCCAATATATGTTGTATTAAATATAAAACCAATAAAACTAAAGGTAAATAAAAAACATATTTCCTGTTGACATACATAAATTTGTATGCTATTTTGTGTTTGGCTTTTCTCAAAAATTCGCGGAATAAGTAATAAAAATTAGAAAATATTAAATTAAGAATTCTTAGAGTTTAAACTTTATATTTTTTCGGGATCGTAGGAAAAATAGTGTACATAACTCGTTGGAAATGGTATTTCTTACACTCGCGTGAAATATGTCACTTTCCACACTAGTTATGTAATATACTATATTGCTTTATTAAGAGTATTGTGGGTTTCTTCCCGTGTGTCAAACTTTGGATAGCTTCTCATAACTCTTAAATTTCTTAAATTACTTAAATTTCTATTGACATAAATTGTAAAAGAATATAACCTGATTTATGGACCATAAATCAGGTTATTTTCTTTTTTTATTTTTTTTTGTGCCGATATCTAGCAGGTTAACCGCGGTTAAAAAAAAAAAGTTTAAAATGAACTTATTTGAATAAGAAAAGCTTTTAAAGCTTTTAGAGATAGTAGCTTAAGTTTTAACTATTAATCATTATTTAACTAAGTTAAGCCCAGCGTTCGGTGGTTAGACCTGAAAGTTTATTCTGTATTTTACCTGTCAGTCGTTCTTAAGTAAGTTATGTGATGATGAAAAATACCTTAGAGCAGCAGATATAGGCCAGTAAAATAATTAATGTACACGGGCTGATATTTTAAAGGGTAGTAGTGGACGGTAACAAAACACTCGAGTGCCCTCCTGTTAGTTTTTCACCGGGTGATTAAAGGAATGTCCGCTATCTTGAATTTTAGGGGTGAGTGCGGTTATCTCGCTTAATATGCATCTTAGGATAAAAATTACCAATTTAGTTAAAAAGTTATATTCAAAAATAGCCATGTTGGAGGTGCATTTACCAAAAATAGATAATTTACAAGAGAAATTAATTTAAAATTCTGACAGAAACCACTTTTACATAAAAAAATACTTAAGAAAAATGTAACCTGGTTAATAGTTGAACTTTTTTTTTTGTGAGCCAGTGTATTTATCAAAAAATTAAATTTAATTCATTTTTAAATACGCCGTTCTCGCTAACAGGGTCGGTACAATGCAACGTCTGCTTTTGTTATTGCAGCATTATGTTTACATGCGTCTCTATTGCAGCATTTTAAAATTAGCCCCTTAGGAACTTTCATTATAGTCGACGATATATTCTTTAAACTAAATAATACCTGGGGCAACATAATTTTTGCCTTAATTTCAAGTTTGCAACTACGAATAGGCCATAACCAGCAAATGGACAGCAGTTCAATAAGTTTGGCAACATAAATTGAGGTCTTCAATACCAACCCAAAAAGAAAATTCCCTAAAAATATTATATTTGGATTTTATCACAGTGCAACAAAAAATGTGAATGATATGCATAGTTATTAAAGAATACATAAAACAGCTTATTAAACACAAAAACAAGTACAAAATCTTCACACACAACGGGGTATTATCAATGACTGTCAAATTAAGGAGTAGGTCATAAGTTCCCTAGGAAAATTTAGACCTACTGTACACATAGCTGAGTTATAATTTTAATTTTTAAAATAAATAGTTAAGTTAAAAAAAAAACAAATATCTTACCTTCATGTAATTTCAAATTTAATCTAATATATTATGTAAAAAATAAGTAATATTTGTAAAAAATAAGTAATATTTGTAAAATAAGAGATTTATTGTTATAATAATTTAGGCCTTGTCATCAGTGTTGTCACTGATTAAGGGTCATTAATAAATAAATTAAATAAAAAAATATATTTTTACCTAAAATATGCATAATTTTGGTTTAAAACAATAATAATTATACTTTTATCTCGTTCTGTAGAACTTCTCTCTTTATCTAATCTAAATAGGCGGCAGTCCATTCAAAAGCGGCAAGAAAAAATACCGACCCTAGGTGGAATAGTTAGAAACGTAGAGTTATAGTCGGAGAGCTGGTAAGGATTTTTATTTCCTTATTTTCTCCCGGCTGTATTTTATACAGGGTGATCAGTAACTGTCATTATTAAAATCGTCGGCAGGTAAATTTACCTAAACCTATTTTTTTTTGCAAAATCCGTATTTTTACAGAATCGGATACAAAATAGTTCCTTCTAGAAATTGATCTAATAAATATAATGGATATAATACAAAATACACCTGGAAATATAAACAAATAAATACACAATAAAATAAGATATACAAAAATCTTTATGAATATCATAATTTCAAACTAGATTCTATATCCCCTTATGCATGGCCTTACGTTTAGGTAAATTTACCTGTAAAATGTGTGTCATTTTTAGAATATCAAGTACCTATACCGATTTTTGTCGAATTTAAAATAAAATAGTTAAGAATGAAATGATTTAAATACATTATATAATTAAGTGCTCTTTAAGGTACCAAAAAAATATTTATAGTAAGTATAAATCACCAACATAAATTTAAAAATCGTTTTTTACGTTTCCTGAAAAATTTGAAAATATAGAGATAGGTAAATTTACCTCTTAGTCTACAAAATGCTCTTTACGTTTTATAAAAATTTGTGCCACAATGACTTTTGTAAACGTAATGAATGATTCCCGGGGTGTAAACTTGAATGCAAAAAATAAACCTCAGTACCATTAATTTTTTCTCCTGAATTTTCGTCGGGACCAATAAATTTTCACAATTTAACCGTGTATTCTAATACCATACTAATATTGTTTGCAACGTACAAACCCACATCCACACGCTATGTATATTAATTTAATTTAATTCAGTTTGTATTTGAGTTTAATTGTTCAAATTGTTTAAATTAAATTAAACAATAAAATTTGTGTATTTACAGAATATTATAATTAAAATTATCAATAATTCTACATGAACTATTTAACACGGAAAAAAAAAATTATAGCTAAGAGCGCTATAACACACATACCAAGCAAATTATAATCGCTTATTATATAAATACAAGGCTTTCTCTTACAATTATGGCAGTCAGTGTAAAAATTTATATGAAATACTTTAATTGTTTAGTGAATAATAAAATATAACAAATAGTATGGCATTTATAGCTTAAATAGATTTAATTATTGTCCGTGCTAATAATTTTTATAATATAATAAAATTTCTGTAAATTTATAATAGTGCCTGTAATAAATATAATCGTGTCTGTAATATATATAATCGTTTCCAATTTATTTTTAACATTATTAGTTATTGTGTCCCTTATAATCTATAGCTTAAATCACTATAATTTGCCACTGTTACCAAATATCTTATAATGTATAGCGCAGAGCCCACTAATTTCTTTCCGTGAAACTGCTTAACAAACCAGGGACCAGACGGGGGTCAAAAGTTATGATAAATGGAGGTGTTTTAACATCTCTACTCTACATTTCTCTACTCCACAACATCTCTATTCCATAACATCTCTCCTCCATAACATCTCTACTCCACAACTCTACTTTGCACTATATACTTGCTCAATTTCTAAAGATGAATTTTACTTAGCGGAACAGTGTCGTTGCCTTCATTAGTATGTCATCTTTGACATTTAATGAAAATTTTAAAATTATAAACCACAAACCTAAATTTTAACGTTTTTGTTTCACTAAGGAAAAATTATCTTT
The DNA here is from genome assembly GCA_958510825.1 of Brachypterus glaber. Classification (NCBI taxonomy): domain Eukaryota; kingdom Metazoa; phylum Arthropoda; class Insecta; order Coleoptera; family Kateretidae; genus Brachypterus; species Brachypterus glaber. The sequence goes on from OY294047.1 coordinate 1,838,024, forward strand.
AGATGTTAAGTAATTTAGTACAGAATGGAGTTGTTGTGGAGTAGAGATGTTATGGAGGAGATATCGACCATGAACATGCAATACCTCCTAAGTGTGAAATGTCAAATTTTTCAGTAGAGACGGAAAACAGTTCTTAGAGTTTACTCTATTTTTAATATTTATAGCAATATAAATAAAGTGGTCTAACGTTACTTATTGTCCCTAAAGATGTTTTAGTCTTACATATAGAAATGTGTAAAGATGTTAAAATGCCTAAATGGACCATCCTGTATATAGATTTCTGCATCAGGTTTAGAATAATTATTAATGTTATAAATATTTATTATAGATATAATGCATTATAACATTATGTGAGTCAATACTACATCAAAATAATTAATTAGGGAAACTAATAGTGTATAATTGGGTGGAAGCGAAAAATACCTTTTTTTCACTACTAGCTTTGGAACATGCCATTATTTATCATGTTTTCAGACGGTGAAATCAATTTTCTTCATCGACAGCAATAATAATTTTTTCTCTCCTAGTAGGAGTAAATTTTATAAACATTTGATTTCTGTCACTTTAGATGTTTCAGTCCTTAATAAGTCCATAATTATTACCAATTAATACAATCAATAATTAGCTAAATATTATGAAAAAAAAAATAAAAAAAAAACTAAATTTTTAAACGCCAGTTTAAAGTATTTATTTGAGCAAATATCATAGACAAGGCTACTTGATTTTTATGAAAATTTCAAGAAATATCATTTCTGTTAATAATTTATTTTATTATTTGAATAAAAATAGTTAAATAGTGCTAGTAGCAAAGAAACTAATATATAAACCACGGTAGAGAAGACTATTATAGCCTCGCACTCTTAAATTGCTCGCTGCTACTCAGCTCGGGATTCAATACGCTCGACTATAAAAAATGTCTTCTCTACCTTGGTAAATAATTAATATTCTATTACTAAGTACCTAAAAATTATAAAAATCCGCGGTTCCCGCAATTTCCGAATCCCGATTCTCACCCTAGTGTCTAATGTGTGTATACTTACTCGATTAAAATCCATCATTACATAGAGTGATGTATGAAGTGGTCTGGGAAACTAAATTAAGGGAAGGGTGTTAACTCAATTTATTCCGAAACTGAGTTACCTACATCAAGTGTAGTATAATTATCCATCCACGTCGCTGTTAACTATTTTTATTCACAAGCATACAGAAAAACGTTCTTTATATGCATTTTAAAAAGTTGCAAAATCTATCATTTTTGTTTACTTCTTTTAAAGTTAAAAAAAGATTTTCATTTTTAACCAAGGTTGGAAACGAATTCATATCTAACCTGTTTTTTAGATAGATGGCGAAACTATCGCCTTATCTGTAAACAGTTGAAGTTTGGACTTTTTAATAAAATAACCTAACATTTTTGTTTATTTCTACGAAAAAAAAAACAAGAAATAATATTTATTTATTTATATATGGTTCATACCGAGACTGAGAATAGGAAATAAGGAGCCACTTATTTGAATTAATATTTAGTTGAAATTTATTTTGAAGTTAGAAAACTATAAAACTGTATAAGATTATTTAGAATGGTGGATTTTATGAGGTAATGTGTTATTTATTTATGCTTGTGAATAAAATTATGTTCTAACCACATAAGAAAATGAGATGCTTTTATGCCTAGACTGCGCCTGGTCCAAATTTGTGCACTTTAATGCACTCATAATTTTTAAATAATACTGAATATTCAGTTGGTAGATCACTGAATAACACGGTTACTACAAGTTGTAAAAAATCAAAGAACTTTTACCTCAAGAAGGAGATGATGAAATCTACCGTATGCTTTGTTTGAAGCGTGAACCAACTACGGTAAGGGGCTGGTGGGGTAGTGACTATTGTTTACACTTAGTACTCGTAAAGAGATAGAAAGAATGTGTAAACTCACAGTCTAATGTCGTAAAATGACTGACAGGGGTACAGTGTTGCTGGATATTTTATTGTAAATTTTAAGAAACATTAGTTCTGTATGAGTTTTATATGAACTAGTAGTTTAATTTTAATAGATTTAAATATACTATATTATTAAACATAATTATAGTATACACAATAAAGTTTTTTACATTTTTAATTTAAGTATAATGATTTAAATTCATGATAAGGTGGAAACTACGCAACATCGCTACTAGGTAGCCTGAAAATCGATTAGCGACATCTACATTTTACACCACAACGCTGATCGCGTTTCTCTTAGTAAATAAACAAACAAAAAGATGAGACATTCATAAACATTGGTCTGAAATTACTTCTTGAGGTAAAAGTTCTTTGTAAAAAATAAATCCGCTCACTATATTAGCTTAGCAGACATTTGTAATTTTGGCGAAGGCGCCATATAGGTAATGAAATTTTCGACAATTTTATTATGGTCTCAAAATAATTTTTTCACTAGCAGCCTAAAACCACATCTTTATTACTGTTATTTTCATTGGTAGAAATATTATCTCTCTACCTGTGACGTCAGAGGTTCTAAAAATAATGAAATTGCACCATGGTTAATAATGAATTTTTATTCAGCTGTTTTGGCATCTGACGTTTCACTTAATTATTAAATTATATGCTATTTACAAGTGTCTTTAGGCACCAAATTTATTTTTTGCATGATAAATTAAAAAATATTAACTAAATTAGTACCTATAAAACACGTTTTACAAAACACACTTCCAAAAGTGAAAATCATATTCAACCATAGATTATACAACCCATATATTACTGTAAGGATCATAGATAACTAGAGGTACAACAACCATATATTGATTTCTGAGGCAATAGATTCTCCCTCGCAGTTTTAGCCTGTCCCCTTATTTCTGGGGAAGTACCAAAATCATCACTTTGCATTTCACTTTCCATTTTTATATATTTTATTACACTTAACACGGAAACACTCTAACTTAATAATTTTAGCAGCTCAACAGAAAATTTCAGCCAGAAATGTCAAGTTATTCATTTGTTTTATTAATGGCCGCGAGTGGCCAGCGTGATATTTTAAATTTATAAGGTTTTTCATTAAATTTTAGTAAAATAAATAAATAAATAGCTAATTAATTGTACTGGTAGTGAAAAAAATACTATATTTTCCACGTGAGTGAAGATTTAACATTTTAGACCGCGTCTTGCGGGCTTCGCGCTAGCGCGCTCATCCCGCAATTTGACGCAGGTCAAATATGTTAAACTTATCTCACTTGGTAAATAATATACTATTGCTTAGTTATTGTTTAAGTTTATTTTTGTTATTAAAAGCTAGAGACTAAAGGTAGAGAGCTTTTAGCGAAAATTAAACTTTTATATGTGATTTATTGTGATTTTTTTAATATTTCGAATTTTTGACGTGTCTAGATTTTTTTATCTCAGAGGGCAAATAATAGTATATTAAAGTACTAGTTTCATAACATACGTTTTTAGCGCACGAGTACAAGTTTGGAAAACGAGCCCCTTGCGGCGTGTTTTCTAAAGTACTACTGAGCTAAAAACGTGTTATGAAACGAGTGCTTTATACAATTTTTTCTATTTTGCTCTAAAATTTGAAAAAACTTACATTTAAATTGATGACTGATTTAGGGATTTTTGTTTTGGATTGGCATTACAGTTTACTCTATGTTTAAAATTCTAAGAACAAATGATATTTTGATATATTTTATAGTCATATCTTTTCTTTTTTACTGCAATTTACCAAGCCACAATTTTAACGTGGTAAAAATAACCTTAACACAAAATTTTGTAGAAAGTTCAACTTTAAAGCGACATTGACATTTGCACGGAAAACGTCAAGCGATAGGCCAGGTCTGTTGCCAACCCAAAAGAACAAAAAGTACAGACCCCTTATGGGCCTATAAGAACACACAAAATGCGTGTGATTATGAGCTTATAAGAGTCGCAAAATAGAAAAACTATTATTTAAATTAGTGTACCTGATTAGTTTTAATGGAAGACTCAGTATAAAGAGCACTGCTACTTCGTTACCGTAGTAAATACTGAACATTTTTGTCTATTTGGAACCCCAGGCAACATTTGTTACTTAATACAAGTTGTTACAGTAAAACAAACGTTGTTCTGTTATGTTTTACTGCAACAACTTGTATTAAATAAAAAATGTTGCCTGGGGTTCCAAATAGGCAAAAATGTTTAGTATGTATTAAGGTAACGAATTTTCAGTGAGATATTATACGATTTTTTTGTCATGTTTGGATATCGTTTGATAAAAAAAAACTCAAAATGCATTACCTTGCAGTTTTGCTAGATATTAGCCAGACCAAACACCGATAAATTTTTTGCAGGAAAAGGCGTGGAAATTAAATGAACACCCGCAATCTCAAAGTCCAGGTAATGGATTCTATACCTAAAAGGATGAGGTTGGTCAGTTTCTTTATTTACTTCACGTTTTAATTAAGGGAGCTCCATAGAAATCACTTGAAATTGAAAATAATACAGTTTGCTTTGTATCTTTATATCCTGATAGTTATTCGCTTTATTAGAAAACTTACTATATAGGAAAGACGCCTAATTTCGGATAGTAGTGTATCTAAGATACTATCTGCAGAGGTAAAAAAAAGCTTACTTTTATGTGAAGCCAAAACTCAAACTAAATCCGTCCTATAATATGGTAACGGTAGAACTACTACCCGTTAAATGGCAGCACAAATCGTTTAAATTCGAAATAGCAAAAGTATGGCTCCTATAGTACTCTTAAAAAATCGCTTAATTAATCAATTCCAGATTAAATTACTTCTTATTTGCATAACAAAATGACAAGGAATAACAAGAAACATAAGCAATGGGATTCAGATCTACTGATCCACTGAAAAAAAAATATAGGGGCTAAAAGTGAAAAGTTTAATTTTGTAGGTTTATTACCCTCGGACCGGAGGCCCTCGGCTTCTTAAAACCTACTCAATCGAAAAAGTTACCTTTTCGCCATTGTATTATAAATAACTAATTTTTAAGTGCTAGAATACATATTATCTACCGTTGTCAAGGCTTGTTTACCTTGGCAACCAATAAAATCACTGAACTCATTTATTATTGACCGTTGTTAAGCACTATTTATTGACGACGATCAATAATGAAAAAAATTTGAGACAACTACTAACTTTTTTCAACTTATATGTCAAACTGACAGCTATGTCGAAATATTTTTTAAACTATATTATTAACTAATATTTGGAGTTACTAGCTTTAGGTAGTAGAAAAAATACTATATGCACCACATATGCGAACTGTCTTAAGTGTTCTCGACTGAATTTTTACCTCGACTCCGTCTCAGCAAAAAACTTCAGTCTCGAACACTAAAGACTTAGTTCGCATACTAGGTGCATAATATACTATATCTTGTTGTACTTGTATTGATATTTAAAGTTGTAATATGTTTTATGTTTGTTTTTTATGTTTGTTTTTTAACCTCGTACTATTCTACTTAATTAAGCATCCCCTAAGTCCAGGACTTGTGTGGGCTAGTAGTAGAGGGAACCACCGGCTTTAATTGACTTTCGAACCAATATATCTAGGGAGTACGCCTTCGCCAAATTTCAATTATTAATTAACTGAAAAAGGCAATCGGCGCCAGTGAGGTTTGAACTCACGATCATTAGATCAGTGTCAGGCTATATCGATGCCATTGACCGCTGAGCTAAATCTCCCATTGTGTGATTGTATTTAATAACATATTTAAGATATTAATTACTCCATAGTTTTGCCAGTGTAAAGTTAATATGTTCATTAGAGTCAGCTAAAAACCCGATTAAACTGAAAACTTTAGTCTATTTTCCACAAATCGACAGAAACTCATTTTCACTTGGTCCAGTGCTTGACCAACTTGAAATTACGTAATTTGTCCCAGACGAGTTTGAATGTTCAAAAGAGCTGCTTAGAGCGGTTTAGAAAACATGTTAGTTGGGTTTAGAGAGCGAATTTAATCAGTGGTGGATCATGTAAGTTGAAAACAAAGTTGTGCAAATATATTTTTTACACTCGTTATCAAAATGGACAGAAAAGCCAAAACTTTTTTTTATATTTTCGGGTTTAGAATGTCATGAAACATAATGGTTATTTTATAATACAAGGGCAAAAAGTTAAGTTTTTCGATTGAGTAGGGTTTTACAAGCCGAGGGCCGGCCCGAGGGTAATAAACCTACGAAATCAAAATTTAACTTTTTGCCCTTGTATTATATTTTTTATTCGATTGTTACTAGTTATAAGAAATTATTTAAATATACTTAGTTTTAAATTGCAAAAATTATTTCTTTTTACTGTCTTATTACTTATCTAGTTATCCATGACAAATTGCTATCCAATCAAATCGCTAAAAAAACAACTGAATCGTTTCTTTTGCGTGCGGTTTCATTTTTTTTTCCAAATTAAAAAAGCTATAGCTTGGTGATTAATTTCTGTTAAAATGTGTCTGTTATGAAAATAATAATACTTCTGAAACCGTTCTATGAATATTATAAATATTGAAATTAATTTTACAATTGAAATTGTGTGCTTTTAATTTATTTTAGTGGATGAATACAGATTAATCAGTTAACATATATTTTGAGGTTGTGAAATAATTATAATAACTGTGTCTGGTCAAAAATAACAGTTAGTTCAAGACCAAGAGTGACCAAAAGGTCATATTTTTTTATTTAATATTACAGTAAAGTTAAAGTATCTTATTTTAAAAAGCTTAAAAATAACGAGTTTTAGTTAGCAGGCGAAAAAACTTTTTGGCCCTTGGGCCACAGTTCCACTTTTCGCTCGTAAAACATGAACAAAAAGTGTCTCTTTTAGAATCAATTGAATAAAAAATATTTAAGCTTAGTATTCCATCGTCTGAGTACAGTAGCGAAAGTTTTAAAATTTGAAGTCGATATATCCACTCATTTAAAAGTTAAAAGAGTAGATAACTTTTGGATCTTTCTGTATAGTAAACCCATATATCTAAAATAAAGATTTCTAAAACTATTAAAACCTCTATATTTTACTAAGGAGTAATAATTTTTTGTTACAATTTGAAACGAAAAGAATTCCAGTGTAATAGAACAGGGCGTTAAAGAGTTTAATTTAATTTTAACGCCGATAAAAACCCAATCTCCTAGAAATAAGTCTTAACTAATGATAAAAGTGGAAAAATAAAGGAAAAATGAGGTAAAAGATTTATCAAAAGATCTTAGGGATTTAATGGATTTAAAAAGAAGTCAAGTGAGCTGATAAATTTGTTGCTTAACTTGCAGATTAAAGATTAAAAAACATGTAGACCATAAGATTTTTATTTTATTAAATATTTTTTATTTCAATAATAAATAGTATATTATTTACCAAGTGAGAGAAGTTTAACATTTTTGACCTGCGCTAGCGCGAAACCCGCAAGACCGCGTCTCTAAAATGTTAAATCTTCACTCACGTGGAAAATATAGTATTTTTTTCACTACCAGTACAATTAATTAGCTATTTATTTATTTATTTTACTAAAATTTAATAAAAAAGCTTATAAATTTAAAATATCACGCTGGCCGTTCGCGGCCATTAAAAAAACAAATGAATAACTTGACATTTCTGGCAGAAATTTTATGTTGATCTGCTAAAATTATTAAGTTAGAAAGTGTTTCCGTGTTAAGTATAATAAAATATATAAAAATGGAAAGTGAAATGCAAAATGATGATTCTGGTACTACCCCAGAAATAAGGGGACAGGCGAAAACTGTGAGGGAGAATCTATTGCCTCAAAAATCAATATATGGGGGTTGTACCTCTAGTAATCTATGATACTTATGGTAATATATGGGTTGTATAATCTATGATTGAATATGATGGACCAATGATTTTCACTTTTTGAAGTGTTTTTTGTAAAACATGTTTGATAGGTACTAATTTAGTAAATATTTTTTAGTTTATCATGCAATAAATAAATTTGGTGCCTAAAGACGCTAGTAAATAGCAATGTGATTTAATAATTAAGTGAAACGTCATATGCCAAAACAGCTGAATAAAAATTCATTATTAACCATGGTGCAATTTCATTATTTTTAGAACCCCTGACGTCATAGGTAGATAAATAATATTTCTACCAATGAAAAGAACAGTAATAAAGATGTGCTTTTAGGCTGGTAGTGAAAAAACAATATTATTTTGTTTTTCTTAAGTTAGCCTTATGATATTAATTTGGGTTTCTAAATATTCTACATTATAGCTTTTAAAATTTTATCGTTGGTAAGAAAATTAAATTAATTTTTCTTTTTTTTTTTTTGTTTTAAATGGATTTTATAGATTTTAATTATTTTAAATATTAACACCAAAAAAACATGTATTTTTTATCGAAAAAGTCCAAAACAAGATTTAAAATGATGTATCAAAGGTCCCCCCTTCCTATTTAAAAAAGTCCCCCCTTGCCACCACTGTGCCCCTTAAACATATAAAATATATACCAAAAAAATTTTTGGCTTATGTTATTTAAGCGTTTTATATTTAAAAGTTAATATCTTAAGTCGTTCAAAAGTTAACTTTTGACACGCTCTGTATGTATTTACAATAAACACGTGAAAATTGGTATTCAGGGACTTTTTAGGTGGCTAAAACTAATTCTAATAACTAATATTTCCTAACTATATCCCCAGAGGGTAATTATTTTTGAAAAAATTATTTTGCAAACATTTAAAAATGTGAAAACTGGTATATAGGGGTTTTTGAGGTAGCTGAAACTGAATCTGATAAAATCCACCCCCGGAGGTAGTGTTAGTAAATGACTAGTTGAAGAGTCCTATCCGTTCAATGTGTGAAGTTTATTAAATGTGGAAAATCTTTTTTATCTGCCTTCGCCAAAGTTGTAAATAACACTGATCTACAAAAAGCATGCATGCACCATATGGTGCATGCATATGGCCATATATGGTGTTCTGTGTTCACAGCGAGGGGTCCCGCAATAGGTTTTGGGTGCGTCGTCTCCTTCAAAATCGGAAGTCTTTTGCAATATTTCGAAAGATTTCCTAAGACTTCCTATAATTTTCAAAAACTTCCCGGACTTCTCAAAGATTTCCTAAGACTTCTTACGACTTCCTGAGATTTCCTAAGACTTCTTACGACTTCCTGAGATTTCCTGAGACTTCCTGAGACTTCCTCCGAATTCCCAAAGATTTATAGTGACTTCCTAAAGACTTCTAACAACTTTTTGCAATTCTACGCATGCGTGATTTTTAAATTTAGCCCGCGAATTTTTTATTCAGGGATTTATTGTTAAAGTTAGTTTTCGGATCAGATTATTTTATAAGGAACTAATTTAATAATAATAATTATAATTATCATAATTATTATCACGGATAATGATTTACAGTGCCCGGGCAATTGCAAGCTTTAATTATTCATCTTTTGTCATCTTTTTTAACTTTTATCATAGATTTACTAGCGTTGCGTTCTTGTGGAGTGGGGTCAGCCGTCTTGCAGCTGCTTCTTATCAATGCACTGCAGTGCTGAATTTATGCCCGCTTTTGCCCGAGGTATGATGATCATTCTGTGACTAAGTAAAAACATGAAACAATCGGTTTATTTAGGTTTATATTGTTTTCCGAAAATAGCAGTTCTGAATTGGTTCGGAACGTGCGCAGTTGCCATTGAGAACTGCCCAGTTGCAACTGCACCAATTCCGAACCAGTTTAGAACTGAGATTTTCGACAAAAAAACAAACCCAATGAATTCGTTCACAAAGTACATAAAGGGTTTAGGTGGGGTCGAATACAGCGTTACACCATGTAGAATTTATTGAGAAATTATAAGAAACTGCGTTACGAGGTAGGAAGAGGTTACCTCTGGCCAAATTTTGCGTAAGTTATGGTAGAAACTTGGGCAGACATTTATTTTTTTGTGTAATAAAACTATATCTCTTATTTATTTAAAAGTTTAATTATAATTATTTATATTTATAGTTTAGTATAAATTATTTATATTTATAGTTTAGTATAAAATATAAAGTCCAAACGATCACTTTCTCGCGAAATAGACAAAATGAAGTGTGCTGCCGATATGCCGAAAACCACGCCACTTACACGGCGCGTGTGGAGGGGGTAAATTACACCGTCTTTTCCAAGTATTTTTATTAAAATAACGACTAAAGACTTCCCAGACTTCCTGAAACTTCCTGCGAATTCTCAAAGACTTCCCGGACTTTCTGAGATTTCCTAGTGACTTCCTAGACTTCCTGAGACTTCTCAAAAACTTCCCGGACTTCCTGAGACTTCCTAGAGACTTCCCAGACTTCCTGGCCAAGTGCGTCGTCTCCTTCATTATTGCGGGACCCCTCGGTTCACAGTCAATAAAACTTATAAACTCTAAAATAAATTCTTTAAACTAGGTAATGTGTTTTCTTTTTTTTAGTATCTGTAATGTTTAAAATTAATCATTCAATTATAAAATTATTTTATTTATTATTTAAATAACTTAACTAACATAAAAAGTTAGGGGCGAGGTGTCAGGAACATTTTGTACAATTTTTACATGGTTTATTTCTGGACCCCGGAGGTAAACGACACCATGTCACAAAAACGTAATTGTTCAGGAGAGCAATTTTCCGATTTTGTTTTACTTTTAAATGCATGGACATGGTTTAGTTTTCCATTGTATTATTTCCGTTATTTATAGTAACTGGACATAGCGCCCTGTACCTCTATACACGGTGTATTTGAAATAGCGTGGGAAATTTTAACAGATGATTCTGCATCATAAAATATGACAAAAAGTTCCTATAAAGATATGTCTAAAAATGCGTCATAAGGGAGCTACGCCCCTTTGAAAGTGGCTAAAAAAATCGGTTTTTATTTAATAACTCAGGAACCCTTTGAGATATATCAACGAGGTTTTGCACGTCAACTAATCCTACCAAGACCCGTTTTTATGTGTTATTTTCATGTACTTATTTCAACCAGGGGTGTGCGAAACGAAAGGTACTCTTGTTGTAATACTGTAGGATTAACCGTTTTCGAGAAAAAATCATTTGAAGGTGAAATTCCACGGTTCGAGGACGAAAAATTAAATACTAAAATGTTGAAAACCAAAATTTTATTGATGCCTGCATTAAAAACTAAGAAAAAAATTTCATATACAGGTACTTCCAAAAATAAATCCTAATGGAGCTATGGTCCAAATATACACCATTTTTAAAGGGCTATGGTAGCCTTAAAAGCGTTTTTTCGACCTACATGTATGGAAACTTTTTTTCTGTAGAATAACATTGCATCATTAAAATTTTGGTTTTCGACATTTTAGTATTTAATTTTTCGTCCTCAAACCGCAGTATTACAACAAGAGTACCTTTTTTATGTATTTTGACCTGAGGAATCATATTTCAAAAATAAAATTGCAAAAAAGTTACACAGAAAAAAGTTTGGGACAAAAAACTGATAAGGCCCCCCGTTTCGCACACCCCTGGTTTAAATAAGTACGTGAAAATGACATACAAAGATGGGCCTTATTAGGATTAATTCATGTGCAAAACCTCGTTAATATATCTCAAAGGGTTCCTGAGTTATTAAATAAAAACCGATTTTTTTAGCCAATTTCAAAGGGGCTTAGCTCCCTTATGACGCATTTTTAGACATATGTTTATAGGAACTTTTTGTCATATTTTATCATGTAAAATCACCTGTTAAAATTTCCTACGCTATTTCAAATACACCCTGTATAAAGAGAAACATGCACATTAAAGACATGGTGATAACTCTATTTTACAAAAAATGGACATGGTGCCCTTCCTCCGGAGTCCAGATTTACACCAGTCAATAACAAAATAAAAAGCTACCCCGGTAGAATTAAAAATTCTTATAAAAAGTAAAAAAAATGATAAATATTTGGAAAATGTTCATATCAGAAAATAAATAGTACAGGCGAGTTTTTAGTATAAAATTAAAACTAAAGCGCGAAGGAATTTTTGCAATACAATAAAAGGAATTCTTGACATTTAAACGAAGGCGTGAAGCGGCCCTGCATATGTACTCCCCGCTTAAAAAATAATTATATATATAGAGCATTTTATACTGAGTGTCCCAACTTATATGTACCGCTATTTTTTATCATGCACTATGCTGTAACAGCATAGAGCTAGGCACCAGAATTTTAAACTAAATGCAAAAACAGCGGAAAATGGATTCATTTAAAAGACATGATTTAGCATAGAAAGTTAAAAAAAACATTTCCAGTACTATATATTGTAAAAGAAATAAATAAAACAAATTGACAAACAAAAAATTATTCAATTTTTAAATGGTAACTTATTAAATCCGGCCAATTAATTTCTCCCCAAATCACACTACCCAAAACTGCAGTTTATTGGTTAAGAGCAAAACTATGGTACAAAGTCAAAATATTGTGTTTATTTACTTTCATTAAATGCACTATTTAATTGAATAAAAACGATCAAGTAAGTTGTGACAGTACCCATAATGGATAAAATGGTACTTTTATTTATATCACAAAATCCTCTTGCGGTAAATTTTGGACAATGCTCCTTTATATATGCCGCTTTTTTTATTATTTCGTATTTCGTTTTAGATTCATGGGGATATTTTAAAGCCACATCCAAATATCGAGAAAATAATAATTTGCTTTCCATGACAATTCCATCACATTTGAAAATTATGAAAACCATAAAACTCTTAAAAATATTAAATAATTAAACAATTATAATTTTTGAATATACCTATATACAGGGTGATCCATAACTGGCATGCCAAAATTTAAGAGGTGATTCTAGATCCAAAAATATAAAAATAGTTCCTATAAAGGTTGGTCCGGAAATGAGCCCTAAGGGATCTAGGGCCCTTTAAAATTGTAATAAAAATAAGGTTTTTAATTAATAACTCGGGTACCGTTTAAGCTAGAGCGGCGAGCTTTTGCATGTATACTAGTATTAATAAGGGCAATAAGTTTATGTTAATTTATTTTTTTAATTTATCCAGAGGCGTGCCCAGACGGACAAAATATATGAGGCTTAAAACATTTTTGCCCCAAACTTTTCTATGTGTATGTTTTTTGGATTTGTTGTAAAAAATATAGATTTCTAGAGTAAAAATACATATAAAATATCATATAGTGTAACACTGTAGGAGCAACCGTTATCAAAAAAAAATGCAATTAAGAGGAAGTAACATTTTGTGCCACCAAAAACGTTACTTTTTAAAAGGCTATTACTCCTTTAATATTAAATTTAGGTGTTTTGGTGTATAATACTTTTTTGCTCAGTTTTAAATGAAGAATCACCCTGCAGTATTAAAATTTTATTGGTGATTTTTTTTGTTCCCCATTCAATACGTCATCTTCGAAGGGCCGTAGCTCCCTTAGGGCTCATTTCCGGACCAACCTTTATAGAAACTTTTTTTCATATTTTTGGATATAGAATCACCTCTTAAATTTCGGTACGCGAGTTCTGGAACAGGCTGTATATTTAATGTACGCATAGATTCATATTAGTAAAAGGGGGGAAATACCGCGCAGAGGGTAATTCCGTGCGTTTAAATATCTAAAATATTAAGTTATTAAATTATTTTTAAAAACAAACCATTTGTGCCATATCGCAATAAAACAGGAACAATTGTCCGCCGTTTAGTTGAGATTGCAACTTGCGTTGGATTGCAGACAGCTTTTTTTGTAATAACTGTTCGCGGATCTAATTAAATTACTCTTCAAAATAAGCTGTAACTAAATTAGTTTTAGACTATTTGGTTGTTTTTTTACATAAATTTGTATACAGATTAGTGTTTCTTGTTTGGACAACTAAAAATAGCACATTTTATGTAAACTGATGTAAAAAAAGTTCCAATCAGTGCAAAAATAACAGAGCTAGGCCCATTTGAGGGGCATTTTTAGAATATTTTTCTGCTCATAACTCAGGAACTTATTATATACATAACACAGCTACACAAAAATAAAAGATCAAGAATGTGTTTTGAGACCATTGTTTTCCTATGTATTTTGTGGCGCTGAATCCGTATTATAGGTCAAATCAGATTAGTTTTGAAGAGCATGAAAATATCGTTTTTTGAGATTATGTGCTTTAACGGATAAGTTGTTATTTTGACTCAAATTCGGATTAAGTGCCCCAAAATACATAGGAATGCAATGGTCTCCGAAACAATACTTGACCTTATTTTCTGTGGCTGTGTAATTATCGGCGCATATATTACACTATAAAAAATTAAAAAACAAAATGATGCTTCGGCGAAATGCAATTACTGCAAATTTTACCTCTATGTAAATAATTATAATTATTACTTACTGTTTCTAAAAATACTACAACCAAATCAATATTAAAAATAATTTCTGAAATAAGAATAAAATTGAAGGTTAATTCTAGCAAATTAAATACTACAAGTGTAGCATAAATAAGCAAGTAAGTTCAAAATAACTTATTGTAATCAAAAACAGCATCTGTTAACTTTTTGTACAATTCTGTAAACTTATCCACTTCATTTTTTATGTAGCCATGTAATATAATATTAGTATTATTTTTCAGGGTACTTAAAACTCTTTTTCTGAAGAAATAATTCAAATTTTTAAACGAGTTTTCTATACATACGATAAACATCACCATCAAACATGCAAAATAGTATATAGGCATGACCGGTAACACTGCAGAAATTACTGTTATACCAAGGAAATAAAATAAACTAAAAAATACTGCTGCAGCGATTATTGATAAAAATATCATTAAAATCCACGATTTTCTTCTTAGAGATTTCCCATTTATAAAAATATTTTCTAAATCATCAAATGTTTTAAAAATATTTAACCAGTTGTCTTCGTATACAAAAACTATTTTACATAATATTGTAAGGAAACTTAAAAAATATAGTAATAATAATAAAAAACTTAAAATGATTTGTATTATACTAACATCTTTTTTAACTGATTCGATACTATACACCGTAAATTTGTATTGTAAAAAACTATAGATCAATATAAGAATAAATTTAATTGCATTGACTAAATGCGATTTCGGTACTTCACTATAATTTTTAATAAAAAATGGAGTGAGACCAAACAAACTACCAAGTTTAACATAAATTTTAACTATTTTAAAATCGGAACAAATGTCGCACATTTTAGTGATTTAATTGATGTTCTGTAATAATAACTAATAAATATGTTATAAAATATATAGTTATATTTCTATTTAGAATCATATTATTTGAATTATTAATTAAATTTTATTTTTCCACACGACATACAATTTACACTGCAAAATAGTATATTCTATAACTAGTGAAATATGCTAATGACATAACCCACTGAATATCGTCCATGGATCCAGCATAGGGCGCTCGAACATTTTCAAATTAAATATTAAAAAATCTGGGAAATTTTGTATTTCAGTATATATTTAGTTTTGAGATAGTTGCCTAACGCGTTTTCGAAAATTGGTACTAAAAAATAAGGGCTAAATTCGGATTTACAAAATCAATAAGGGAGCTATTTTGAGGTTAATCCAAAAATATACACTTACTTGTCTTTACCACTTTTTAGTCACAATTATAGGAGGTGAACATATTAGGATATTTAACATAATAATTTAAAATGAATGAAATGGTCAAATTAATAAAATAATACAATAAATAACAAATCAAAAACATGAAGACAATGATATATCCCATAATACTTTCAATACCGAGTTAAAAATAACCTACAATAAAATGGTAGCCACACTCCATTACGTTGAAATACAATTCATCATTGAACAAACCCATATGGGCGTAGCCTATCACAAATACATAAAATTTAAAAGACTTGAGAAAAAGCTGGATTTGCTTAGATCTAGAACCTTGGCACAAAACCATATCCAAAGTACAAACAATGTTTCAGTTAAAAACGTCTAGCTTTGTTGGTTTGAAATAATCAAGGCTAACCAGCTTGCGACAGTCAGCACAATTTTATAAGTTTTTATAGTGGAAGAGCACGAAACACGAACTGCGTGGTAGTGAACGCCATATATTACGTAACGCGCCTAGGGAGAGTCAGAGAAATTGTTACAGTTTGTGACAGGGGGGAGGGGGTCTAGGTAAACGTTACGTAACGGAATTTAATAAATTTAATGTTTGTTTCCTAAGCTTGGCAGATGTATTTTTATTTCAACATGAATTACTTAGTTTTAGTGGCCCATAATTCCCTTTTTCACACAAAAATTGACGAAACTATGCATATTTAAATAATATTGTAATCAGTAAAAAAACTGTTGACATTGATATTAAAAAAAAATCTTACGGCCATGTTCTTGCGTGATCTTGCCGATGAATCATCAGCGATGATACATTTTCGCGCGGAATGTGTACTCACAGAACACCAATGTGTGTACTATTTCGTTTACCTGTGCATAAACAATATACGTGTTATATGTGACACTCAGTGTAAAAAGAGGTACCTAGTATTTTTTCCCTGTGTGATATTGATTATGAATATTTTTTTAAGGTTTGAGTGATTTTTTCGTGTAAATTTTTTTCAAGGTTATGTTATACTATATTTTAGGATCATGTTTGTTTTGTCGAGAAAAACGAATCAATAATGAGAATACAGTTAAATTTATTGCGAAACAAAATTTTTATTTTGTTACGCGATACACAGGGGGGGGGGTGTTGGTAAATGTGACAGTTTGTTACACAGGGGGGAGTCAATTTTTTTGAAAAATTGCTTTACGTAATATATGGACAGCCCCTTACCAACTGGATACAGATACATCGTATTTACAGGCATCTATCTTTTTGATCTATCAGATATACTGACAGTGCATATATGACACAGAAGACGAACTAACGAGTTTAAGAGGGGTGGTAATATTAGGAGCATGGTAATAACTGGCTTACCTATCTTACATAATTATCTGTGCGTACATTACATGATGAAAATTAAAAAAAAAATGATGCTGCGGAAAATGTACTTTCTGCAATTTTTACCTCCATGTAAATATACTTACTGCTTCTAAAAGTACTATAACCAAATAAATATCAAAAATAACCTTTGATACCAGAATAAAATTAAAGGTTACCCTTAGCAAATTAAATACTACAAGTGTAGCATAAATAAGTAAGTAAGTTCCAAATAACTTATTGTAATCAAAAACAGCATCTGTTAACTTTTTGTATAATTCTGTAAACTTATCCACTTCATTTTTTATGTATCCATGTAATATATTAGTATTGGTATTGGTATTATTTTGCAAGGTACTTAAAACTCTTTTCCTGAAGTAATAATTCAAATTTTTAAATGAGTTTTCTATACACACGATGAACATAACCATCAAACATACAAAATAGCTTACAGACATGGCTGGTAACATTAGAAAAATTACTGTCATACCAAAGAAATAAAATAAACTAAATAATACTGATGCAACGATTATTGATACAAATATTAGTAAAATCCACGATTTTTTTCTAAGAGATTTCCCATTTATAAAAATGTTCTCTAAATCATCAAATGTTTTCAAAATATTTAACCAATCTTCTTCGTATACAAAAACTATTTTACATAATATTGTAAGGAAACTTGAAAAATATATTAAAAATAATAAAAAATGTAAAATTATTCGTATTATACTAATGTCATTTTTAATAAATGCAATACAATAAATTGTTTGTTTGTATTGTAAAAAGCTATGGAGTATTATAAAAATGAATCTAATTGCATTGACTAAATGCGATTTCGGTACTTCACTATAATTTTTAATAAAAAATGGAGTGAGACCAAAGAAACTACCAAGTTTAACATATAATTTAAGTATTTTAAAATCGGAACAAATATCGCACATTTTTGTGCTTTAACTAATGTTCTAGAATAATAAGTACCAAATATGTTATAAAATAGACAACTGTTACATTTCCATATTATTTGAATTATTAATTAAATTTTATTTTTTTCACACGAAATGAAATTTACACTGGAAAAAATATATTGAAATTATTCCGTTGCTAATATAGTTAAACAATTATGTTTAAAGACGCACACTTATACAGGGTGTATCAGATGACTGGTAACTTATACAAACAACAATTTATTACTCGAATATAACGTAACTAATTGAAACATTTAGTTTTGTATACAGGGTGATCAGTAACTGCCATGCCAAAATTTAAGAGATGATTCTACATCCAAAAAAATGAAAAAAAGTTTCTATAAAGGTTGATCTGGCAATGAGCCCTAAGGGAGCTACGGCCCGTCAAAGATGACATATTTTTTTAAGTTCGACATATGTTTGTATAATTTGCTTTTAAGCAAATTAATTAATTAATTTAAAAATTAAAGCTTATGGACCTAAATTCTTAATGTTGTCAATCAGATTTTCTGTAGCCTATTCCAATAAGTTATTATTATTTCCACGACTAACACAATTGTACTTATAACTAATAAAACAAAATAAATATAAAATATAAATGCAATGTTTTTGTAAGTAATTTTCTTAAAAATTACTTCTGTTTTCCCTTTTTTGGCTAAACATTCTGCTCTAACATTTTCTTCGATATATACATTGTGATGATATTTTAAAATTCCAGACTCATGCAAAAATAATAAATATGCATTAAACTTTATAAATAACGGATGTCCTCTATTAAAACATGCATGTGATAGTATACGCCTGGTTCTATACTTAGACAAGTGCAGAAGCAATTTTCCAGAAGAATCAATGTAATTTTTAACTGTTCTGTATTTTATATCAGCGATTGGACCAACTGCAATACTATTTTGTAGAAAAGCGATTTTAAATAAAGTCACATTGTGGTCATCGTTTGAGTGTGCATTTTTGTAAATATGCATATTTATACATTGTGTAAATGATGAGTCAAATTTCCACTCATGTAAAAGTAATAAATATGCATTAAACTTTATAAATAACGGATGTCCTCTATTAAAATACGCATGTGATAGTATTCGCCTTGTTCTATACTTAGACAAGTGTAGAAGCAATTTTCCAGAAGAATCAATTTAATTTTTAACTGTTCTGTATTTTATATCAGCGATTGGACCAACTGCAATACTATTTTGTAGAAAAGCGGTTTTAAATAAAGTGACATTGTAGTCATCGTTTGAGTGTGCGTTTTTGTAAATATGCATATTTATACATTGTGTAAATGATGAGTCAAATTTCCACTCATGTAAAAATAATAAATATGCATTAAACTTTATAAATAACGGATGTCCTCTCTATTAAAATACGCATGTGATAGTATACGCCTGGTTCTATACTTAGACAAGTGCAGAAGCAATTTTCCAGAAGAATCAATGTAATTATTAACTATTCTGTAATTATATCAGAATTTTTTTGTATAAATTACTTCAATTAAAGCTTATGGACTTGTACCTTAAATGGAGTCCTTTTGGTTTTCTGTATCCCATTCCAACTAGTTATTAATATTTCCACGACCAACACAACTGTACTTATAACTAATAAAATAAAATAAATATAAAAGATAAATGCAATGTTTTTGTAAGTAATTTTCTTAAAAATTACTTCTGTTTTCCCTTTTTTGGCTAAATATTCTGCTCTAAGATTTTCTTCGATATATACATTGTGATGATATTTTAAAATTCCAGACTCATGCAAAAATAATAAATATGCATTAAACTTTATAAATAACGGATGTCCTCTATTAAAATACGCATGTGATAGTATTCGCCTTGTTCTATACTTAGACAAGTGTAGAAGCAATTTTCCAGAAGAATCAATTTAATTTTTAACTGTTCTGTATTTTATATCAGCGATTGGACCAACTGCAATACTATTTTGTAGAAAAGCGGTTTTAAATAAAGTGACATTGTAGTCATCGTTTGAGTGTGCGTTTTTGTAAATATGCATATTTATACATTGTGTAAATGATGAGTCAAATTTCCACTCATGTAAAAATAATAAATATGCATTAAACTTTATAAATAACGGATGTCCTCTCTATTAAAATACGCATGTGATAGTATACGCCTGGTTCTATACTTAGACAAGTGCAGAAGCAATTTTCCAGAAGAATCAATGTAATTATTAACTATTCTGTAATTATATCAGAATTTTTTTGTATAAATTACTTCAATTAAAGCTTATGGACTTGTACCTTAAATGGAGTCCTTTTGGTTTTCTGTATCCCATTCCAACTAGTTATTAATATTTCCACGACCAACACAACTGTACTTATAACTAATAAAATAAAATAAATATAAAAGATAAATGCAATGTTTTTGTAAGTAATTTTCTTAAAAATTACTTCTGTTTTCCCTTTTTTGGCTAAATATTCTGCTCTAAGATTTTCTTCGATATATACATTGTGATGATATTTTAAAATTCCAGACTCATGCAAAAATAATAAATATGCATTAAACTTTATAAATAACGGATGTCCTCTATTAAAATACGCATGTGATAGTATACGCCTGGTTCTATACCTAGACAAGTGCAGAAGCAATTTTCCAGAAGAATCAATGTAATGTTTAACTGTTCTGTATTTTATATCAGCGATTGGACCAACTGCAATACTATTTTGTAGAAAAGCGATTTTAAATAAAGTCACATTGTGATCATCGTTTGAGTGTGCATTTTTGTAAATATGCATATTTATACATTGTGTAAATGATGAGTCAAATTTCCACTCATGTAAAAGTAATAAATATGCATTAAACTTTATAAATAACGGATGTCCTCTATTAAAATACGCATGTGATAGTATTCGCCTTGTTCTATACTTAGACAAGTGTAGAAGCAATTTTCCAGAAGAATCAATTTAATTTTTAACTGTTCTGTATTTTATATCAGCGATTGGACCAACTGCAATACTATTTTGTAGAAAAGCGGTTTTAAATAAAGTGACATTGTAGTCATCGTTTGAGTGTGCGTTTTTGTAAATATGCATATTTATACATTGTGTAAATGATGAGTCAAATTTCCACTCATGTAAAAATAATAAATATGCATTAAACTTTATAAATAACGGATGTCCTCTCTATTAAAATACGCATGTGATAGTATACGCCTGGTTCTATACTTAGACAAGTGCAGAAGCAATTTTCCAGAAGAATCAATGTAATTATTAACTATTCTGTAATTATATCAGAATTTTTTTGTATAAATTACTTCAATTAAAGCTTATGGACTTGTACCTTAAATGGAGTCCTTTTGGTTTTCTGTATCCCATTCCAACTAGTTATTAATATTTCCACGACCAACACAACTGTACTTATAACTAATAAAATAAAATAAATATAAAAGATAAATGCAATGTTTTTGTAAGTAATTTTCTTAAAAATTACTTCTGTTTTCCCTTTTTTGGCTAAATATTCTGCTCTAAGATTTTCTTCGATATATACATTGTGATGATATTTTAAAATTCCAGACTCATGCAAAAATAATAAATATGCATTAAACTTTATAAATAACGGATGTCCTCTAT
This sequence comes from Brachypterus glaber, assembly GCA_958510825.1. NCBI lineage: Eukaryota > Metazoa > Arthropoda > Insecta > Coleoptera > Kateretidae > Brachypterus > Brachypterus glaber. The sequence continues at coordinate 1,859,437 of OY294047.1, forward strand.
TAAAATACGCATGTGATAGTATACGCCTGGTTCTATACCTAGACAAGTGCAGAAGCAATTTTCCAGAAGAATCAATGTAATGTTTAACTGTTCTGTATTTTATATCAGCGATTGGACCAACTGCAATACTATTTTGTAGAAAAGCGATTTTAAATAAAGTCACATTGTGATCATCGTTTGAGTGTGCATTTTTGTAAATATGCATATTTATACATTGTGTAAATGATGAGTCAAATTTCCACTCATGTAAAAGTAATAAATATGCATTAAACTTTATAAATAACGGATGTCCTCTATTAAAATACGCATGTGATAGTATTCGCCTTGTTCTATACTTAGACAAGTGTAGAAGCAATTTTCCAGAAGAATCAATTTAATTTTTAACTGTTCTGTATTTTATATCAGCGATTGGACCAACTGCAATACTATTTTGTAGAAAAGCGGTTTTAAATAAAGTGACATTGTAGTCATCGTTTGAGTGTGCGTTTTTGTAAATATGCATATTTATACATTGTGTAAATGATGAGTCAAATTTCCACTCATGTAAAAATAATAAATATGCATTAAACTTTATAAATAACGGATGTCCTCTCTATTAAAATACGCATGTGATAGTATACGCCTGGTTCTATACTTAGACAAGTGCAGAAGCAATTTTCCAGAAGAATCAATGTAATTATTAACTATTCTGTAATTATATCAGAATTTTTTTGTATAAATTACTTCAATTAAAGCTTATGGACTTGTACCTTAAATGGAGTCCTTTTGGTTTTCTGTATCCCATTCCAACTAGTTATTAATATTTCCACGACCAACACAACTGTACTTATAACTAATAAAATAAAATAAATATAAAAGATAAATGCAAAGTTTTTGTAAGTAATTTTCTTAAAAATTACTTCTGTTTTCCCTTTTTTGGCTAAATATTCTGCTCTAACATTTTCTTCGATATATACATTGTGATGATATTTTAAAATTCCAGACTCATGCAAAAATAATAAATATGCATTAAACTTTATAAATAACGGATGTCCTCTATTAAAATACGCATGTGATAGTATTCGCCTGGTTCTATACTTAGACAAGTGCAGAAGCAATTTTCCAGAAGAATCAATGTAATTTTTAACTGTTCTGTATTTTATATCAGCGATTGGACCAACTGCAATACTATTTTGTAGAAAAGCGGTTTTAAATAAAGTGACATTGTAGTCATCGTTTGAGTGTGCGTTTTTGTAAATATACTCTTCTTCTTCGTCAGCATAATTTTTAAACGTAATTTTAGCAAACGAAACCATTTCAAGCCTCAAACCTGAGTCTATTATATCTCTTAAAGTATCAATTTCCTTGTGATAATTCACTCCAATCATTATATAATTTATTTTACTTCTAAATGCTGTATTAAAAATAACTGTAAATGAATAACAGAAAAACATTATTAGTCGTACTTTAAATTTAAATGTTGAAAGTTTTGGTGGGTTTTCTAAAAAAATCTGAAACATGTTAAATGTTATATCAAATAGTGACATATTTTTGTTGAAAATACGGATTACATTATTAATAATGTATATAATTATAGCCACAGTAAATATCGTTAGCAAATAATACATCCAAATCATAGGATCAAAAATTTGCATAAACCTTATATAGTTTTCTATTGGTTTTGGCAGTGGGGTGACAAATACCCCATGATCCAGTACGATTCCTATAGACATATCGGCATATAAGTGATCTTTGTATTCATTGGTAAGGAATCCAAAAGCCATATCTGATTCTCGATTAAACAAAATATGCGTTGTAGTATTATATTCGGTACAGTTACAACTAATATATTCAATTTTAATTTTTAGTTGTTTAAATATTTCGGAGATAATTATGGTTTCCATTCCTGTATAGTACTTCGCATTTGGGTCAATCACATATGGAGGTCTTACTTTGTAGACGGAACGTACTTTAGTCACAATATATTTGTATTCTGTAAATAAGTCAGTATAATTTTTTAATTTTCCATATTCGTATTTACCTAAAAAATATTTGGTATTAAAGCGCCAGCCAAAGGCTCGCATTACCATAAACATAACGTTATAAGCCGGCGCACAAGACAAATGACGGCACATCAAGCCAATTTTATGTATTATGGATATTTACTTAGATTTAGTCAATAATGTTGATTCAATTTCCTGAAAAGGAAATTATAGTTTCTTGTCTCAATATCTCGTTACTGCCATATCAAGTTTGATTTGGGACATAATATTATATTCTATTGCCTTAGATTTATGTTACGAGTAGAGAGCACTCATGAACATGCTATCATCTTGTTTATGTTTTTAAAAATGGTTAAATTATAATTATTTGGCAAAAAATAACTATAAGAAAAGCAATGAAATCTCAGATTATTCAAAAAATATTTTTGAATTTCGTTTATTTAAAACTCCTCATAAAAAAATATTTTTCATTTAAAAATCACTAGGGCCATTCTTTTATGTATATAATTTGTATTCATATTATGGTAATGATCAGTACCCGGCATATTTCCAGTTGTAGTCCAGTCTTCAGTTCAATAAAAGAGGCTTTACCTGGAAATAATTCAGGGAGTTTTGATTTTCGGTTTATTGGATAGGGTTTAAGGCCGCAAATTAAAAAAAAAAACAATTTTGCGACGTTGAACTCGATTTGGAACTGTTATTTTTTTAACGTGTTTTTGGCAAAAAAACGGATTTTTAAATTATCTGTTAAACGTTACACTATACGTTTTTAGATTTTTATTATTATTTTTTTTTTCGAAAACCATAATTGTTTTTTATCGTCGGTTAGGCATGCCCCTAAGAACATTATGGGTGAAAATTAAAAAATAATCTATTAATCTATCTGGCACTTTTTTTTATTTTACGTAAAATATTTTTTTTTTATCTCGAGTAAACCGATTTTCGATTGAATGTTTATGTTTATGTTTGTTTTTAACCTCGTACTATTCTACTTAATTAAGCATCCCCTAAGTCCAGGACTTGTGTGGGCTAGTAGTAGAGGGAACCACCGGCTTTAATTGACTTTCGAACCAATATATCTAGGGAGTACGCCTTCGCCAAATTTCAATTATTAATTAACTGAAAAAGGCAATAGGCGCCAGTGAGGTTTGAACTCACGATCATTAGATCAGTGTCAGGCTATATCGATGCCATTGACCACTGAGCTAAATCTCCCATCAATCAACATTGTATTAAGCATAAAAAAAAAAAACCTTCCTAACGAAGTCATAAAGAAAAATCTAAAACCCTACAGTGTAACGTTTAAGGCGGTGCCGTGAATTAGCTATAAGTTTTACAAAAAAAATACATGACACAAAAAATGTTGTAGATTTGGTCTTCTTTATTTTCATATCAAACGTTTTTTGTCACAGGATGCACCGATCTTGAGATATTTTAAAAAGTCCCTTTTTTGTAAAAAATACGTTAATAAAATGACAGTTTCAAATCGAGTTCAATGTGGCAAAATTGTTTATTTGCGGCCTTAAACCCTACCCAATAAACCAAAAATCTAAACTCCCTGAATTATTTCCAGGTAAAGCCTCTTTTATTAACTTGAAGACTAGACTATAACTGGAAATATGCCGGGTACTGGTAATGATTGTAATTAACTCAAGTTTTTTTAGTTTAAATTTTTAGTATTATTAAATTTACCTATCTTTTCCCAATTTAGATTATATAAATCAAATATTTCATTTTTACTTTGATGTACAAAAATGACTTTCTTTAAATGAAATCTTCTATATATTATCAAATCGACTTTTATATCTTTTAAAATTATCACGAACACTGCATCTGGATTAAAACATACAGATCTTTCCAGTTTTATAAAAAATTCAAACATATTTAAGTTGGTAACATTTATCACATAAAATTCTGGCCGTATTTCCAAGGTATGTCCATCAATATCATCATAAATAATAACTGGAAAGTTGGCTTTCAGCCTAACTTTAAATAACATAGCAGAATTATTTTTAGTAACTTTATTGTGTATTTTATTAACAAGTTTACTTAAAATTTCTTCACTAAAAATGTCTTCAGTATCATATTGTATATTTTTAATAAAATCAAAGTTTGAATTTGTAAGAATACCTAGATAGCTAAAAGCAAAAACAGTTATCCACTTCATAGTTAATATGATATATCTTAAACTACATGTACAATGTATAATGACAACTTTTTTTTGTGGATATTAAAAAACCAAAATCGATAAATAATTAAAAGTAATCTGTATGACTTATTTGAGCCTCAAATATATACAGGTTTATTCAGAAATAAGTTTGAAAAATGTAAGACGTGATTCTACGTTAAAAAATATGAAAAAAAGTTCCTATAAAGGTTGGTCCGAAAATGAGCCCTAAGGGAGCTGCGGATCTTCGAATATGGACATATTAAATGGGGAACAAAAAAAGCACCAAAAAAATTTTAATGCTGCAGGGCGAATCTTCATTTAAAACTAAGCAAAAAGGTATTCTTCACCAAAACACCTAAATTTAATATTAAAGGAGTAATAGTTTTTCAAAAATTAACCTTTTTAGTGGCACAAAATGTTACTTCCTCTTATTTGTATTTTTTTGAAAACGGTTGCTCCTACAGTGTTACACTATATGACATTTTTTATGTATTTTTACTAAAGGAATCTATATTTTTTACAACATTTACAAAAAAAATGTACATAAAAAAGTTTTGGGTAAAAATGTGTTAAGCCTCACATATTTTGTCCGTCTATACACGCCTCTGGATAAATCCAAAAAAAATAAATTAACATAAACTATTTACTTTATTAAATATAAATTAATAATACATTTTACATATGAGCCTATTGATCAGTTTAAACACCTTAAATTTGTTCCTTATGAATCTCTAGAACTCCTCGGTGCTCCTCTTGGAAAAAATGCCAAGGAAGATATTTTGCAGAAAAAAAATAACACTATCCATATTCTATGTCAGCGTCTCCTACTTTTAGAACCTCACCATGCCTTTTTTTTAATTAAAAATTGTATTGCTGTACCTAGAATGCAATATCTACTCCGTACTACATACTTATTCGAAAATCCTTCTCTTTCAACTTTTGATGAGTTAATTCGTTCTAGTTTAACTGAAATTCTCAATATATCTTTCCAATATAGAATGGCTGCAAGCTTCACTTCCAGTAAATCGCGGTGGCTTGGGTATCAGGTCCTTAACAGATATTGCTCTTCCTAGTTACATTTCCTCTATTAAATCTTCTCTTGATCTTTTTAATATTATTTTATCTAATTACAATTCAATCTCTCCTTGCCTTTACGATCATGCTTTAAATGCTTGGAAAACATTTTCTGCCCAAGAAACTAGTCCTTCATCCTGCAAACAGTCAGACTGGGATTTACCTATTATTGAGTTGGCCTCAAATAAATTATTAAGTTTCGCCACCAGTGTTAAGGATAAAGCCCGTCTAAAAGCTGTTCAGCAGGCTGAGTCTGGTTCTTGGCTAAATGTACTTCCCGTTTCCAACCTAGGTTTACTTTTAAATAAAGATCTACTTAGAGTTTGTATCTGCTTAAGGCTTGGTTCCAGAATTGTTGAAGAACACGAGTGTGTTTGTGGAAATAAGGTTGACCAATCCGGCACACATGGCCTTTCCTGTTCTATGAGCAAGGGTCGTTACATTAGACATAAAGAAGCTAATGAAATTATTAGGAAAGCTCTGGTGTCTCTATCACTTTATCCAGTGCTAGAACCACCAGGGCTTTTAGCTAGAACTGACGGCAAGCGCCCAGACGGGATGACTTTGGTTCCCTTTTCCAAAGGTAAATGTCTCGTCTGGGACTTCACTTGCTCTGACACGTTAGCTATGTCTTATGTAGCGGCAGGCTCCAACAATGCAGGTTCTGCCGCACAAAAAGCAGAAAATACTAAGTATGACAGATACAGTGCTCTTTCAAAAAACTATTTATTTTCTCCTATAGCTATTGAAACCTTTGGTTCTTTCGGACCCGATACCAAAATTCTCATGTCTAACATTTCAAAACGCCTTAATGAGATAACTCCATACGAAGGCTTATACTTTAGGCAAAAAATAAGTATAGCAGTACAGAGAGGTAACGCCATCAGCGTTTTAGGTACATTTGGCGATACAAGTGGAGGCGTTGACATAAATTTAGGTTAATTATTTTATTTATTTTTAATTTATTTAGATTTAAGTTTTTATTGTAAGCAATAATTTTCCTAAAATGTATTATTAATTTATAATTAACATAAACTTATTGCCCTTATTGATACCAGTATACATGCAAAAGTTCGTCGCTCTAGCTTAAAGGGTACAAGAGTTATTAATTAAAAACCTTATTTTTATTACAATTTCAAAGAGCCGTAGCTCTCTTAGGACTCATTTCCGGACCAACCTTTATAGGAACTTTTTTTCATATTTTCTAACGTAGAATCATCTTTTAAATTTCTCGAACTTATTTTTGAATAACCATGTATATTACATGTAAAAAAAAACGGAAACGGAAATTATTTGAGAGTGAGATTTTGATACGATAAATTTGAAAACTTTCGCACTTAGTGTAAAAACAATGAAAATAATTATGATATTTCTGTTCGACTGATAACAAGTAATTAAACATATTTTGATTTATTGGGATATAATGACGGTCGGGATGGATGGTTTTTATTAAATACGGTTTTAGAAATTACTAATTCATTTTAATTACGTATCGATTAATAAATAACAATTTAATTACAGTTGAATTGAATAATAGGGCCTTGTAATTGAGCATGTAGGATCAAAAGGTGATAAGTCCAAATATAACAAAATAGTCATTTTTGTATTAAGAGTGCAAAATGACTGATATCTGCTTGAGTGTGTAATTTGCTGATCACGCAATTAAGCGAAAGCAGAAATGACATTTTGCGCTCGTAATACTAACAACATTTTTTACGATCTAAAATAAATAAATAAATAAATTTCGGACAAGTTACCTTACAAGGTCGCAGCACTTAAGTACAATTTTTTGCAAATTTGTTGGAGTAGAAGTAAAATCCTAATCACAGTAACACTCCATAATTCCTTCGTAACAACAAATATATAGCACACAAATATTAAGGATACGAAATTGAGATTTGATTCAAAATAAATAATAATTTTATATTAAAAAAATGGCGGACCAACATCTCCTCGTATATAACTGACAGTTGTTTTACGATTGACATGCCGGTTGCCTACACTGTGCGCGAAAAAAATCACTGTTCTGCTTGCTCTCATGGTAACGAGTAGAAAAGTAAAATACTAAGGAATAAGTTGTTTTGAAGTCTGAAAATTTTATTTGTTTTTGTAGAAATGTTAACTTTTCTATTAGATGATAGAAAAATTATATTTTGTTTTCTTGGTTTTATATTTAATACAATACATAGCTGTTTAATGGGTTGCCTATTCCTAAATAAATGCAAGATTAAGTTTGCTTATAATGCCCTTAAATTATATTTCTGTGGTTATGCTGCCATATAAGACAGTAAAATTGTACTGTTTTACATTTCATAAAAAAAATACTGTGTATTTTGATGTTTTTTGTGTAATGTAAGGTAACTAAATAAAAAATTAAGTAATTTTTATAAGATCTAGACTGTCTAGACTAGACAGTAATGTTCAAAATAATAACGTTATAACTATAGTTTCTATTTTTGACATGGAAAACAGAACTATTTGGATTAAAACACTTAAAAGATATAAAAGGCTGTGGTGAAAGGTGAAAAATGATTTATAAAACAAGGTGAATAAAATTCGTAGAATCTACGAGGCTAATATCTAAATAAAATAAGGCAAACCTTCATACATAAATATCACACGAGTGTGATATAAACATATCAAACTAGTGCGATATGAGGCGTTTTTTAAAGAACCAAATAGTGTGCTAAATGTCATTTTCATAGAGGATCGTAGGAAAATATTATTAATATTTGATTGACGTTAGAATGTCGTTCGGTATTTCCTATTATATATTTAAAATAAAAAATATTAGGTTTTTATGTGTAACCTAACTAAAAGGCAGCAATCTCTTTTCTTTTCTTATCCTACTACAATTACTTACTAATATTTCCACTATTAATACAACTGAACTTATAATTAGTAAACCTAAATAAAGATAAAAGACGAATGCAATTTTGTTATAAGTTATTTTCTTAAACATTATTTTTCCTCCTTTCCCCCTTTTTGCTGAATTTTCGGCTCTTAAATTTTTTTCCAAATAATCTTTGAGATGATATTTCAGAATTCCAGACTGTTTTATAAAAGATAGATATTCATTAAACTTTAAAAATAGTGGATGTCCTTTATTAAAATATGCATGTGAATGTATTGGCCTTATTTTATATATGCACAAGCCATTTTCCAGAAGAATCAATGTAATTTTTAACTGCTCTGTATCTGAGATCTGCTATTGGACCAGATGTAATAGTATTTTGTAGAAAGGCTGTTTTATTTAAAGTCGCATCGTAATCATCGTTTAAATATGCATTTTCATAAATATATTTTTCTTCCTCGTTAGCATAATTTTTAAATGAAGTTATAGGATAAGAAATCATTTCAATCCTGAATCCTGAATCTACTACCCCTTTTAGTGTATTAATTTCCTTGTAATATTTCTCTCCAATCATTATATAATTCATTTTACTTCTAAAGGCTGTGTTAAAAACTACTGTAAACAAACAACAAGAAAATATAATTATTCGTACTCCAAACCCAAATGTAGACATTTTTGGTGGGTTTTCCAAACAAATCTGTAATGTTTGAAATACTATATCAACTAATGATACCTTTTTAGTGAAAATAGATATTAAACAATTAATAATGGCTGTAAAAATAGCTATAGTAAATATTGTTAAACAATAATAAATCCAAACAATAGAATCAAAAATATGCATAAATCTAATATAATCTTTTATTGGTTTTGCCAAAGGGGTGACAAATACTCCGTAATCCAAAATGATACTTTTCGACATATCAGCATGTAAGTGATCTTTGTGTTCATTACTAAGAAATCCAAATGCCATCTCTGTTTCTCTGTTATACATTTTATTCATTGTAGTATTATTATCAGTACAGTTACAACTAATATACCTTACCTTGACATTTAGTTGTTTAAAAATTTCAGAGATAATTATGGCCTCCATTCCTTTAAGGTTTTTCGAATTTGGATCAATTACATACGGTGGTCGCTTTTTGAAGACACAGTTTATTTTGCTTACGTTATATTCATATTCTGCAAATAAGTCAGTATAGTTGGTTAGTTTTCCAGTCTGATATTTACCTAAAAATATTTGATATAATACTATACAGAAGTTTCCAGAAACGGTCCATGTTATATTTGTGCTTTAAATTTAAACTGTATACAGAATTAATTTAAAGTAAGGTGCCTTGACATTTTAATGGTGTTAGAAAAAAAAACTACTGTCATATTGACAAAATATAATTTTATTCTTGTATACTTTAAATAATAATACAAATGAAAACATTAAATTAAGAATATTTTTAATTTTTAATGGGGTAAGAATGCTAATGACACATGATGAGGCTAATAAAGGCTAGAAAAAAATGCACTTAGAATTTTTTCCAAAGGGTCCTTTTTTATCAGGTATTCTTCAATATGTCCGATTTCAGGGTTTATATTTACTTTTGTTTTTTAAGTTCAGGGTGTCCAAAAAATAATTAAATATCTCAATAAAACAATGCATTAATTTGCTATAAAACGCAATAAAATATAAATTTTGTAGCAAATAAAAACAAAATGTTTTCAAAATGCCTTGTAGTATGTTGTATTATGTAATGAAACACAATAAATAAAGTTTAAAAATAAATGTAGGACGTGAACCCTTCATATTTTTAAAAATCTAAAAAAAAAATCCACATCACCCAGTTATAAAAATAAACACATTTCAAAGCAAACCGTTACGAAAAAAACCGTTACGAAAAAGTGTCTCAAAATATGTGACGCTTGCATTCAGTTCTCGGCTGGGATCATTGTTGATATCGTAAGCGTCACATAAATTTTAAGTTCTCGGCTGGGTTCATTGAGTTCTTGGCTGGGATCATTGTTAAATACGTTCTACTGCACAAGTAAATCAAAACCGTGATAACATTAATATGTGACGCTTACGATATCAACAAAGTTCTCGGCTGGGATCATTGAGTTCTCGGATGGGATCATTGTTGTGATGTGACGCAAAATTTTCCCAAAATTATGTGACGATCCCAGCCGAGAACTTTAAATTTATGTGACGAAGATATTAAGAAATATGCAAGTAAAGAAAACCGTGTCTCTTAACTGGAGGCTTAAATCATATTAATGGTTTCACGGTTTTGCTTTACTTGTACAGTAGAACGTATTTAACCAAGATCCCATCCGAGAACTCAGTGATTTTGCAATTCCTACCTATATTTTCCAACTTTTGATTATATAACTCGAAACTTTTATTTTTACTTTGATGTACAAAAATCATTTTCTTTATATAAAATCTCCTATATATTTTCAAATCCACTTTTATATCTTTTAAAATTATTACAAACACTGCACCTGGATTAAAAACTACAAAATTGTCCAGTGTCATAAATAATTCAAAGATATTTAGGTTGGTAACATTTATCACATAAAAGTCCGGCAGTAGTTCCAGTGAAAATTCTTCGTTAATTTCGTTAAAAATAATAACTGGAAAATTAACCTTAACCTCAACTTTAAATAACATAGCAAAACAACAATTATTAAGTTGGTTATGAATTTTGTTAATAAGCTCCGTATAAATTTCCTCAGTATCAGACTGTATATTTTGTATATCAATTAGGTATGGGTTAGTAAAAAGACCAAAATAGGTAAAAACCAAAACAATTATCCATTTCATAGTAAAGTTGATAGATATATCATATCTTTGTGTACCTAGAGATAAATTTATAAATCTAATGATTGAAAATAGTAGGCACTTACTTTTTTAGCTACATGTAGGTACATTGTTCGTATAATGGACATTACATGTTTTTTCTTTTATGTAGATAATTACAAAAATAAGATTATTAATAAAAAGCCTAATTCAATTTACATACATGTTTATTAAAATAATAATATTATACTGCCCAAATTATTTATACCCTGTTGAAAATGACGGGTCTGGGCGGGTATAAATGGTGGAGTACAGTACTTGAGCGGATGAGATTCACCCTCTCAAGTACGGTTTGTGCACCATTTATACCCGCCCAGACCCGTCATTTTCAATAGGGTACTATTAACACAACATTTCTTTCATTTTAAAATGTGCCGTGCAAAAGGGCAGCCTATTTTAGAGTTTTATATCAACAAACAAACATTTTGAGTAGAACACAATTTTTAGTTGGTTGGTATGGCTGTCAAAGTTTTTGGAAATGTTTTTGGTACAAACAATTGTTTTTGTGCCAGCTTGTATCGATTAGATACAGTAATGACTTGGAATAAATAAATCTTCATAAAACAAAGTCGATGCCTTGGAAAATTGTAGTCATTATAATGACGGGTGGAATATTCATGTTCCCTTTTAAAGTCAATCCAACCAAGGTTAAAAAGTTATTTTCTTTAAATTTAGTACATGAATCATTAGCACGCAGACCAATGATCGTTCTTGGTACCTGCCCTAGTAGAAATTTAACGTTTGGACTTTTTTAAGTTAGAATCTAACGTTAGTTACAAACGTTAATCTAACGTTAGATTTTTAAGTTAGAAATACGTTAGAAGTACGTTTAATTTCTAACTTTCGGAGGAAGCGTGGCCAACTAGGAAATTTCTACCTGCATCATAAAATGGCTGGAGACAAATTTATTCATATAAATATATCTTAATATATTTTAGTAATCATAATTTCGTTACATTTATTTATAAAATAGCCATCTTTTTAGGTGGTCCTAAATATTTTTCGTGTAATATGCTGTTATACTTCGATAAATACGTTTACCTCTCAGAAAAACTTCATATTTAGTTGGTTAATATTTATTTATACATTCATAATCTTAAAATATTTGTAGAATTTTAGTAAAGCGTTGCCAGACTTACTATAATTTTGAAATTGGGAAATACTTTTTTAAACTTATTATAGAAATAATAAATAATTATCAAACCTAGGCACATTGCTATAACTAACGTATTAATAATGGAAATTAAAAAAAATATTTAAAGTTAGAAAAAGGTTAGAAAAGGTTAGAATTTAGTTAGGAAACTAACGTTAGATTTATGTATTTTATAACGTTTTTGTGAAACGTTATTTTTTAAGGTTAGATTTATATATTTTATAACGTTTTTGTATAACGTTTGAAACTAAACATAAAAATGTCACTAATCTAATGTTATGTTAATTATATTTATATACTTTTCTACCAGGGTGCTTTTGAATTGTAAATATCCTTTTAATTTCTCCAGCCCTCCCCGAAAACAAAATGCAAATTTAAGTTTTGATATAAAACTGCCATAGTACACTGTCTTAAGCGTAGCATGTGAGACATAGTTAGGCTATATGAAACGTAATATAAATTAAATATCGTATTATTTCCAATAAAAAACAAATATTTCCACTAAAAACACTATTGTGCTTATAAGTAAAAAAATTAAATAAATATAGAATATAAATGCAATTTTTTTAAAAGTAATTTTCTGGAATAATAATGTTTGCCTCATCCTTGCTAATTTAAGGGCTTTGGTGATAAGTGTTTCATACATTTCACGATGGTATCTAAAAATTCCAGACTCGACTAGATAATGTAAATGTTTGTTAAACTTTTTACTTATGGGATGTCCTTTATTAAAGAATGCGTGAGATTCCAATCGCCTAATTTTATACTTTGATAAATGCAAAAGCGATCTTCCAGAAGAATCCAGGTAGTTTTGTACTATTTTAGATGTTACTTCTTCAAATGGGCCACATGTTATAGTATTTTGTAGAAAAGCAGTCTTGTTTAAAGACTCTATATAATCATCATTTATATATGCGTTTTTGTAAATGTATTCTTCTTCTTCGTTGGCAAAATTCTTAAACGAAAAGACTGCAAATGATAGTATTTCAATTATGAACCCCGAGTCTATAATATCTTGCAATGTATTAATTTCTTTGTCATAGTCCTTGCCACACATTATAAAATTAATTTTGCTTTTAAGTGCTGTATTAAAAATTAGTATAAACGAATAACAGAACAGTATTATTATTCGTATTCCAGATTTGGTACTAAACCCTGTAGGTATATTTTCTAAAAATAGCTGTAATATTTTAAATCCCAAATCAGAAAATAAAATGGTTTTGTTAAACATATACATTAAAAAAGTAGTAATTATAACCACAGTAAGTATTGTTAAATAGTAATATATCCATACAAGTGGTTGAAATATTCTCTTAAATCTTATATAGTTTTGCAAAGGTTTTGCAACAGGAGTGACAAATACCCCATAATCTATTATCGTCGAATATGACATATCTGTATATAAATACTCATGAAATTCATTAGTAAAAAAACCAAAGATCATTTCAGTTTTTCTCTCATACAATTTACTAAATGTTGATTTGTTATACAAAGAACAATTACAATTGACGTAGTCTACTTCAATTTTTAAATTATCAAATATATCTGAAATAATTTGGGCTTCTACTCCTTTGTTGTATTTTGCATTGGGGTTTATTACATATGGATTTACTTCCCTAAAGTGGGTGGTTATTTTAGTTATGTTATATTTATATTCTTCAAATAATTCAGTATAGTTTGTTAGATTCCCTGCCTCAAATTTGCCTAAAAATTATATAAGTTACAACATTTGTTGATTGTTAATAATAATGTTCTTTAAGGCTCTTGAAAACACCTTTAAAAACCCTAGATCAATCATAGGTCATTAATACTTGCCGACTTGTACCCAAAGTTTGCCCCAGCCTGAAAAATTTTGTGTAGGTACAATTTTTTTTTTTTAATATAAAATTTTTTACCAAAACATAAAAAATTTTACCAAAAATAATACGGTCCTTTTCCCCATTAAACTTA
>OY294047.1:1873667-1971911 GCA_958510825.1 Brachypterus glaber
ATGCTTGTTATGCGAGTCTCTGGACAGGCCCTTAGGTGGAATATGCAGGAAAGCAGTACCGACATCTGTTAAATTTTTGATACACTACGATTTATGCAATCTTCTTTATGTACATGCATGCATGCAGATTTTCAAAACGGGCCGCGGACCTTACTATCACACATGACTGGATATAGTATAGGATTATTTTTGGTAAACATCGGGGTGGGGTAAGAGGGTAAAATGGGGTAAAAACGAGTTTTTTCATGTTTTTAATGTTTTTTTTTTTTCAAAAAAAGAATCTAAAAAAAAAAAATTCAAAATATTTTTGTTGTCCAAAAAAAATTATTTGAATGAACCAAGACCTACAGTATTATTTCGTTTGCAGCAGTATTTTCTTTCTGTGTGGTTTACTATCCAGCACGAACTCATTAACTGAAACCATCTGCATAGTTTTGTACCTATTTTGACAATAAAAACCGGGATTTACTCGAAATCTACGAGCTAGAAAGTTTTTTAAATTGAAGATTCGGTTTCAGCACACAAAAATACTTAAGACATAATTGGTTTAGACCTTGGACAAGATTTTTTTTTGTAGACCAGTGTTATTGTGTACTATGTATACTTACTGACCAAGTTTTGTCACCGCAAAACAAAACATAAATTTACTTTATATTTTTCTACAACTTTACTGTAATAATATTTTATATTTTATTTATATTTATGTAAACAAACTGTTATTACTAAATACATACAAAAATATATCGATTATAACTGTTTATCTACGAAATTAGAAAACCTGGAAGCCTATAATTTGACGCGAATCCTTAATCCGTATCTAACCTTTAAAATCCTTAGAAAATTAGTAGTTGCTCCCTTGCGACTTTACAATCACGCTGAAAAAACTCTGGAAACATTCTAATAACATTTTGTAATCATGCTGTTACCAGAGTATTTCCAGAGTGTATTTGTGCCCTTTATCCATAACGTTTCCAGAGTAAAATCAGAGCGTTTTCAGAGTGTTTTCGTTTGGACTTTTTTTTTTTTTTTTCTCTGATTTAAAAAAAAAAGTTCAAACCCACTTTGGATCTACTGTGAATCAAGCCTGGAACCACTCTGATTCAACTCTGACAAAATGGCACAAACCCACTCTGGAAACACGTTGGCAGCAGAATGTTTTCACTCTGACTCTGTTTCCAGAGTGTTTCCAGAGTAAGTTGAAGGTCGCAAGGGCTACATAAAACTATATTAAAAACTTTTCTTATAAGAAAAAAGTCCAAATATTACACAGACAAAAAGTCTATCTATCTATCTATTACACAATTTTAACCTTGAAAACGGCATTATAGTTCTCCGCATGAAAGAAAGTTATAAGGCGTGCGTGCCTACATCGGGCCTCCCACTTGCACATACATTCCAAACATATTTCCCGTAGCCACAGATCCGTGCGTCAAACTATATCTAGAAAAGTTAAAATTATATTTACCTAACTTACATTCAATAGTTTTTTAAAAAGGTTCTTAAAGAAAATAACTAAAACTTTAAAAACAGTAAAAAATATACCATAGAATTAAAATAGATATCTTAGATTAATCTCAGCTTCCCTGCAAAAATATTGTGAATAGATTGTTATTTCCAGATAATGGTTCAATCATATTACGATAATTGGAAAAAAAAATCACCTTTGGTAAATCTTTGACCCACACAACGATTACGACATTTTTTATGCATAATATCTATAATTTTAATAATATAATTAATAATGTATATAATTATTAATGTAACTATAATTCTTAATGTAATTATTTATTATTTAATATTACTTTTCCGACACCCATCACAAGAAGGGAAAGGATTGTGATAGTGCATACATCCAAAATAGAGCATCCCTACTGCACGGGTTTGTGCACCATTTATACCCGCCCAGACCCGTCATTTTCAACAGGGATACCACTGAATTTCCAGGTTGACGCCTGCCTGTCTATCTGCTAAACACAGTACATAACAATGCGATGCCGTGATAGGCTTGATGTGTCGTTATGTATCTTGTAAACCAATCACGGCATCTCATTCTTATGTTTTATGTTCTTATGCAAGCTTCTGGATAGGCCTTTATTCTATCAACTTGTTATGCACCGTTTGGCAAACAACTAGTCCTAATAATATAGCTCACATTTTTATTCCTATTTTTTGATCCATTTAGAAACCTAAAATAGCATGCTATTTTCGACATATAATAGATCGAAAATATAGACCTAAAGTAGCAACTCAATAGCATGCTATTTTTAATCCAAATAAGGTTAAAAATAGCATGCTATTTATGACCTAAATAAGCTCGAAAATGCTATTTTCTACCTACTTTAGTTTATTTTTGATATATATTTTTTATAGAAATAAAACAGGTGATATACGTAAAAAAGGTTATTATTTTTAAACAGGAGGATCAGAATAGGTACAATATATTTATTTGTGGTTCAGACTTGTGTCACAACACACTTTAGATAATTTTTGTTGAAATTTTTTTCACATTAATTTTCTTCCTAGCTGCCATTAGTTTCGCTTTCACTCTTATTTATATACACAAATTTTCAATATAATTTGAACTCTCATTTTCACTATTATTCACTTCTGCTTTCACCAAAACAGCTCTCTTCTACCACTCCTGTATTGTTCCAAAACTTGACTGCATTCACAACGATCTCTTTTACTTTAGTTCTGTACTTCTTTACGTTACTAAGAAGCTAAATAATCAATTTTTATTTTTTTTTTCTACGATTTTTGAAAGACCTGAGAACAATTCACAATACGTAAATTTTCAATGCGGCGTGCATCCATTCTGAAAACTTTAGTAATACTAAACTTCTGTTAAGAAAATTAAATACTATTTTGAAATATTTTCTTGTATTTAGTGCAAAAAATAGAAGCATTTATTACCGAGCTAAATTGAGACGATATAAGCAGACTTAACATAGTTCATTTATAGCATGTTCTCAATTAAACCAATATAAACTATATATTTTCGACATAAAGTTGGTCATTATTAGGTGGTTCTAAATTTTATCAAGTAAAGGCTTATATTATTGACCTAAAATAGTTTATTAATTTACCATCTAAAACTACGGAGCATTTAACATTAAATAGCATACATATTTCCATATAATTATGAGTGCTTTTGGATGTACAATTATAGCGTCCATTTTTTATTCAACTTTTGAGAAATATTTTGAACGTCTCAACAATTTCTTCCATTTTTCTTGCTTTATGGAAGCAAGTTTAGAATGCTATAAAATAGACTCTCAAACTGGTTTTCTGGGTAAGATGCAACCATTAGTTTTTATGAAAAAAAATATATAAAAACATAATTAAAAATAAAAATAAAATAAAATTAAAATTAAAAATAAAAACAAAATAAAAAATTATTTTAAGTCTTTAGTTCAAAGTGTTCTTTTAATAAAATGTTACGATTCAATTGGTAGCTTCTAAGGATAATAATTTATTAAAAATTGCAAAATCTGCAAAATTTATTAATTAATATGTATATTCACAGTGCGACCCTGCAATTTTAAAGTTTTAAGAGATGTGCACCAAAAGTTTTTTTTAGAATAATAAAATAGGTTTATTGGTTATTAAAAATCGCTGTCTAAAAATCGCAACAGATCCTTTTGATAATTTTTTTTCAATTATTACCATTTTTGTCAAAATAACGATATTTTTTGAATTTTACATTAAAAAAATAATTAACTGTATCAAAGTTATCTACGATTTCATTGTGGCACATCTTTAAAATCAATCAAGGCATACTTTGATTGAGTTCAATTCATTTAAATTAATATACATAATATGTATAATATTTATGTACAAGAAATACTATAAATATTCTAACTAATTTTAAAGCGCCCTCTGTTCCCAATCACACGAACCACATTAATATGTATGTATTGCATATATCATACAATTAACATATCTAGTAACCCATGATATACCAGAAAACAAAAACAAAAGCGCTTAAACTGTCATATTTTTATAAGCAAGTATGCTTTTTACCTTAGTTTTTTACATATTAGAATTATTTCTCAGTTGAATTATCGCAGTTTTTCAAAATATTAAGATTTTATTGGTGAAAATGGCTAGTCATACAACGATACAGTGTAGTCATGAAGAAAACACAACGAACTAATAACTCTTCTCTCTAGAATAGGCATTTCATTTATAAAAACTGACAAAATCGTAGCCAATATATACATTTGTCTGTCTTACTCGCACAGCATTGTTCTAACAGAGACAACAATAACAGTTACTGGTAACTGTTATTGTTCAGGCCTGAATATACCTACTATTTGTTTACAAACAAACCGAGATGTTGGCGATACTTTATATTAACGGTATGCGTATTCTAGAGAGAAGAGTTATT
The DNA here is from genome assembly GCA_958510825.1 of Brachypterus glaber. Taxonomy (NCBI): domain Eukaryota; kingdom Metazoa; phylum Arthropoda; class Insecta; order Coleoptera; family Kateretidae; genus Brachypterus; species Brachypterus glaber. Next base: position 1,878,058 of record OY294047.1, read on the forward strand.
AGTTCGTTGAGAAAACAGGAAAAAAGTGTGTGTTAGTTGTGGTTTGAAAATAACTTTTGGCAAAGACAATTCTAAGAAGCTTTTAATAAGGGAACGTTCAAGTATTACGTAACGAAACTTGTACCAAAATTCATACACTTCATACCCCGGTTCTCGCGTTATTATAGATAATAGAGATTTCATATTTTGGTTACTCCCCCTAACACACCCCCTGTTAGGGGGGGTAGCCAAAATATGATATATCTACAGCCTTGAATAACGCGAGAACCGAGGTACGAAGTGTATGAATTTTGGTACATTTTGCGTTACGTAATACTTGTACGTTCCCTAACTGTGAAAATTAAAGAACTGATATGTGAGTTTTTAAATCCAAACTTTAATGAGTGTGAAGACAAGTACCATCTTTCCATTTGTACTCATTGTAGAATATATTTGGCTGGGGAGTCTATTCACAGAGAATTCCTTACTGTCTGGAATAAACACAAAATGAATAATGTGGACGACCCACGAGATGGTCAGCAACTTTTAAAGGCAGTTATTGAATTTTCATCTAATAGGATTTAATTTAGTTTTTAAGGTAACGTTTTTTAAAAGTTTTTAGTTTTTAGATGTTTAAGAATCATACAATACTAATTTGCAATTTAATTCAGCTATTAAAGCGCAATAAATGATATTTAATAGGATTTATAATTGTTTAAACCTTTTTTAAGATTCACTGAAGGGCTCACTAGCGTATTTTTTTTAAATAAGTTAATTAGGCGACAAAATACGTTTAAAAGAGTTTAAAAAAAATGAAAATAAAAAAAATATTAAAATAGGCTTTAAATTATCAAAAGGATCTGTTGCGATTTTTAAACATAGTGATTTTTAATAACCAATAAACCTATTTTATTAATCTAAAAAAAACTTTTGGTGCACATCTCTTAAAACTTTTAAAATGCAGGGTCGCACTGTGTATTGCTTGGTAAGCTATGCGTATATATGTAATATATTATCATAGAAACACTAATGTATAAAGAATAATGTATGCTATAAATAAAGATATTGGAATTTCGCAGTTAGAAAGGTTTACAAAACGTTATTAAAAAAAAATTAAAAAGTATATGAATATATACCATTAATTGCAATAATTTACAAAATACTGTTACATTTGCTGTCTGTTTTATTTCAAAGGTCGTGTGAATTGAGTAACTTTTAATGTTCTTAATAAACGCATGAGAATCCTCTTTTAATTTGGTTTCTTAATATTAAAATTTTTTACTTTAATAAAAAAACAGTAACTTTTGAAAAATTTAAATTTTTATGTAAATAATAAATTATCTATATATGTAAGTCGTATAAAAAGAATCATTGAATCTGAGCTTGCGTGATTTACCAGCTTTATTTCAATTTTATACATACTTAAAAATAATATTCAACATAATAATTTATTTGGATATATTTTGTTTTATTATAGAAATTATATTCATTACGTTAAAATTTTGTCTTAAAAGAAAATATATATTTTTAAGTAAGATTGTCTTTTTTTTAACCATATACAGGGTGATTTTTACGTTTTTTGTATGTAAATTTTACTTTGTTAATGTTGTTTTTATTTAAATATGTATTGTTTATTTTTTAATAAAATTTAATAAAGTGTTCCTAGAACTTTAAGAATAAGTATAGAATTTTGATTGGTTTATTAGACTATTTGTTTTTATTAAAGATTAATAAAAATAAGCTTTAATTAATATTATTTATTTTTTTTTTCAATCCCTAATTTATATATCTTCAGGGCTTCTTCATTACTTACAGACCAATTATTTTCATATTCGCTGTTTTCATGAAAATTTCCTTTGACGGCAAATTTAAATGAAAACTGTGAATTTTTCCCGATAATTCAAAGAATCATGTGTAAAGCGGCTTTTACAGTTCGGCGATTGACGCAGCGTTAGCTCGTTGAGTAATCTGATTGGTTCTATTCCCCTATCTCTTCAACCCCACTTTTCTACCGCCAACGGTCGACGCTGAAGTTGAATTTTTTGAACTTCGGGCGATTTGACGCCGCGTTTTTGAGGTTAGGTTGTGTTGTTTTGCAAAGTTATAAAGTTTTATAACGTTGTTGGTTGTTTTTTTCAAACAATGAGCGCTAGTTTCGTTAAATTTAAAATTCCCATTACGGGCAATGTATATACCGTGCGTTTAAATCAGCAGGAAATTCAAGAAATTAATACACACCCATTTATAATGACATAACCTACAAACGCGCCGCCGCCAGCGCAAAATGCTGAACTGTAAACGGAAATAGCGGAGATCGCCGGCGAGAGCTGATAGACAGAATGGTGGGGATATGCCGCCAGCGTCAAACGCTGAAGTGTAAAAGCGCCTTAATTCGGAAGATTATTTTTTAACGATATCTTAGTCAAACCAACTTTTATAATAATTTTTAATCGCAAAATGATATAAATTATTTTATTACTTATCTTAAAATTTTTACAGGCATTATCTTTTATTTGGTTTATTTAATTCCATTCTCAATTGCTAAACTAAAACCTTTTTTGTCCATTTTTAAATTGCAAATTATGGTTCTGTCAATAGTTAAGTCACTAGCGAGGTACTGGCTAGGCATATTCATAAAAATCAACCTATAAAAACTGTAATTTCATTTTATAAAAAGAATATTTTGTGGTATTTTTTAGTAAATAATAAACTAATAACAATAATTATAAATAGTAATATACTCATATTTAATTATTAATTAGTTTTATGTATGAAATCTTGTTGTAAAAGAGAGATAGGGGAGAGCGGGGCTAGTTGTCACTAGAGGTAAATTGGCTTTTTGCTTTTAAATTGCGTGCCGTTCTAGTAAAATGGTCTTGACCTCACTTAAGTACTTGCGGTAAAATAGACGCTTCATCGCCAATCACTTCAGTCAAGATCGGTTCTCTATGATATGAGTAGCGCCGCTTTTTGAGATTTTATACATCGTAAGTAATTTTCTGCATTGTTATAATTTTCGTTATACTGTTCAGATATGAAATATTTAAAGTACTTTTCTTTTACATTTCGAAAAATTATATATTTTGGTATTACGTAACACAAAAAAACTTAATATTCCATTTATAATATAAAAATTTTAGCCATATTTGTTCAAAAAAGTATATGGGGGCTAGTTGGCTTTTTTAAAAGGGGGCTAGTTGGCTTTTTTAAAAGTGTGCTTGTTGGCACAGAACCCCACATTAAAAAGTAGCCACAAAAAAAGTAAAAAGAACTGCTGTTAAAAATGCAAAACGTAATGTATTTCCTTTTTCCAGCTTTGTAAATGCAGATTCAGATACATTAAATACATCAGAAGAAGAAACTTTTTGCATTATATGTATTGAGCCATATTCTAACAGGCTGCCAGGAGAAAACTGGATTCATTGTCTAAAATGTAGAGCAGTGCACTAAAGGTGAAATACTGACATTTTACTGCGATAACTGTGATTCAGATGATGATATTTAATAATCATATCACAATTATTTTTAATCATAAAAAATTATTTTTGTTGTTTTTTAGAATATTTTTATCTGTAAATTAAAGACTCGTTTTTGTTTTCTTACATTCATTTAACAATATATTTATACGTATTCCATATTTTAAGTCTTTGTTTTAATTCTTTGCGTACTTAAATGTTTTGCAGTTTGATTAAATTCAGAGAGCCAATGTACCCCCGGGTGTAAGCCAACATACCCCCTCTACGGGGTAAGTTGGCATAGTTTGCATCAGCACATTAAACTTGTTATAACGACCAATTGTCCATTAATAATAAATATTTGCATATATAATAATATAGCAGAAGGTTTTGTAATTCTAATGGCACAATTTTTTTTTTTAAATTAGTTATCCACATATCACAAAAAAATAAAATATGGAAATTGGTGTCAACTAGCCCCGCTCTCCCCTACTGAAAAACAAAATACTAAAGCGATTCTCACTTGAATTTTCTACAGTAGAAAATTCCAGACTGTAATACCATTGGACAAAAATAAACAGAAATATTGTTAAATGATTGGTTGATAAAATCGTTAAAAAATAATCACCTTAATTAATAAATGATTATCGCGTTCTCTTCTTTTAATTGGTACTTTTGTATAAGTACTTATTTTAAATACTTGAACACCTTCAACATTTAATTCGTTGAAAATAAATTAGATCATTTAGGATTATTAATGGGTAGTCTTTTTAAAATAATTACATTTTTAATAAATTCGATTTGTTCATTACCAATTATTTTTAAATGTCAATGAAGTAAATGTATGGATGATACAAATAAATACAAATTTCAAAGAGCAAAAAAATGTTGATGCAAAGTCAAGGCTTTATTTATTATTTTTAAATTTAATGAAACTATATTTTAACACGAGCGATTACGTTATTTTACCAACTCTAATGCATAGCTACATTACTCCAAACTTTTTAGTTGGTTTGGGGCAAAAAGGTGACAAAATGATCACATAAAAATTGCATGAAATGATAGCCTTATCAATGTTAAGGCATGTGCAAAAATTATTTACTGTGGTTTATAGGGTTTCAAAAATATTAGATAAAAACTACCTTTTAGATGTACCCTTAGCAGGGTCATAACTCCCTTAGGGCTTTTTTGCAGACCAACCTTTATAGGAATTTTTTTTCATATTTTTTTAACGTAGAATTACCTCTTAAATTTCTCTAACCTATTTCTGAATTTTTTTAATATATGGGTTGTGTTTTTCTGGGAGTTTTTTTTTGTGACAAAAGTACATTTTGTGGTCATATGAGCTCGATAGTAAATGTACAGTGAACGTTCTACGAAAGAAACCTACTTAAAAGAAGTGTTTTTCGTATATCTAGATGTCACGGTTTTTTCTGTGGTCAAGAAGGATCAAATTGTTCGAAAAGTTTAAGAAAAATTATGCAGAAGATTTTTTTTCAATTTTTTTTTGTTTTTCAAAAAAAATATTTATTTAAAAAAAACTGTTAAAAAATGTTTTAAAGTTTTTTTTTTTTCATTTTTGTTTGAAAATTGTGAAGTTTTTATAATATTTAAAAATGTGTGTGTATAATATACGAGTTAAGGCATATCCACAAGCTCGCATAAAACGTAATACATAACAATGCGATGCCGTGATTGGCTTGATGTGCAGCCAGGTATCTTGTAAGCCAATCACGGTACACGGAAAGAAATTAGTGGGCTCTGCGCTATACATTATAAGATATTTGGTAACAGTGGCAAATTATAGTGATTTAAGCTATAGATTATAAGGGACACAATAATGTTAAAAATAAATTGGAAACGATTATATATATTACAGACACGATTATATTTATTACAGGCACTATTATAAATTTACAGAAATTTTATTATATTATAAAAATTATTAGCACGGACAATAATTAAATCTATTTAAGCTATAAATGCCATACTTTTTGTTATATTTTATTATTCACTAAACAATTAAAGTATTTCATATAAATTTTTACACTGACTGCCATAATTGTAAGAGAAAGCCTTGTATTTATATAATAAGCGATTATAATTTGCTTGGTATGTGTGTTATAGCGCTCCTACCCGGACAACATTTGCTATTTCACGTGGAAGTCATTATGACATCATGTAATGATTTTCTCTGAGTTCATGAACGCATACAGATGACTCGTCATTGTAAAGTCATTACGAGATCATGTCATGAAGATCTAGCAGCGGTCTACGGAATGCACATGCGCAAACTTTAAATTAACCTCGAAATTTAAATTGACCCCGAAATTTAAAATTAAAAAAAAACACACCTTTTTGCTCATATCTTGAAAACGCGAAGAGATACCAAAAAAATAACGAAAAAATCAACCCCCCCTAGACATAAACCCACACATAAATCAACAACTTGAGGACACCGGGATTTTCCCACTGGGAACTTCCCAGTGGGAATGTTCTCCAAGGTGACTGGGGGCACTAATTCCTCTAGACCAAAGACTCCAGATATCTACGGCTTACCATACCAATCCGATAATGTGTATCGAATTAGCTGACCAGTAAGTTAATTACTAGTTATTACCAGTAGTATATCCTTATAAAGACAGCTGCATTTTAATACTAGTATTCCTTTATTCGTTTAAAAAGTTTAGTTAGTGGTAGAAAATAACATGTGGCGCCACCTATCGCATAACGCTGTCAAGTGCACTGAAATTGAAACATTACAGGAGCCTGTACTATTCGGCAATCGTTCTCAATCGAGTCCCGGGCAACATTTGCTATTTCACGTGGATATCATTATGACATCATTTATTGATTTAACGTTAAATGTATACACCTCATAACAAACTCACAGCATGATCACAAAATCATGAGATGTGCTCATCATGATGTTCGTATGAGTACAAAACGTGGAAATCATAACATGATGCTCTCATGAGGCCTATATGAGTTTATGAATGTTGTCCGGGTGGCTATAATTTTTTTTTTCGTGTACCGCATTCTTATGCAAGCTTCTGGATAGGCCTTTACCGTGTCTACAAAAAACGTGACATAGGACTGGCGGACAGACAGACAGACAGACAGACGGAAAGTTTATTATTTTTTCATGAAACAGATTCGTATACAAGAGTTTTTAACTAGGACGTTTTTTTGCGATGTTTTGAACTTCAAAACTACCGTATAATACTATTCTAGCGCATGCGCTGTGAATAGTATAATAAGGTAATCCAATCCTTTTATGAGGTATATTAAATACTATTAACCTCAATTGTCACGTATAAACGGCACCTTTTTTGATGCTGTATTATTACTTATAAGTAGGTATTAATAACACCTTAAATAAATAAATAAATATGTGTTTACTCAGGAGCAAAACAGGACCTTGTTTAGATTAAAGAGCAAAAATATATTTTTTTGGTATTACGATTAGATATAGATTGATAACTGTAAAAAAAACTTGTTTTCCACATCCGCGCGATTCGAACCAATCAAGCGTAAACTTCTCGTTATTCAGATAAAATTTGAAACCAAGCTGCAAAATTTAAAATTGTTTACATGCCATACTGTTATTATGAAATATAATTGTTGAGGTCAAAATTTTACGAATCGAGGGCTCCATAACATAGGGGGTATCTTCAGTTTTTTTTTTATTGAAGATACGCCCCTATGCTATGAAGTCCTCGATATCTAATGTAAAATTAATCTATTTCTTATCAATAGCCTCATAAAAATATATTTTTTTCACCACCAGCCTAAAACCACATTTTTATTACTGTTCTTTTCATTGGTAGAAATATTATTTCTGTACCTATGACGTCAGAGGTTCTAAAAATAATGAAATTGCACCATGGTTAATAATGAATTTTTATTCAGCTGTTTTGGCATCTGACGTTTCACTTAATTATTAATTCACATTGCTATTTACAAGTGTCTTTAGGCACCAAATTTATTTATTGCATGATAAATTAAAAAATATTAACTAAATTAGTACCTATAAAACATGTTTTACAAAAAACACTTCGAAAAGTGAAAATCATTGGTCCATCATATTCAATCATAGATTATACAACCCATATATTACCAGAAGGATCATAGATTACTAGAGGTACAACCCCCATATATTGATTTTTGAGACAATAGATTCTCCCTCACAGTTTTCGCATGTCCCCTTATTTCTGGGGGAGTACCAGAATCAGCACTTTCCATTTCACTTTCCATTTTTATATATTTTATTACACTTAACACGGAAACACTTTCTAACTTAATAGTTTCAGCAGATCACCAGAAAATTTCTGCCAGAAATGTCAAGTTATTCATTTGTTTTTTTAATGGCGGCGAACGGCCAGCCTGATATTTTAAATTTATAAGCTTTTTCATTAAATTTTAGAAAAATAAATAAAAAAATAGCTAATTAATTGTACTGGTAGTGAAAAAAAATACTATATTTTCCACGTGAGTGAAGATTTAACATTTTAGACCGCTAGCGCGCTCATCCCGCAATTTGACGCAGGTCAAAAATGTTAAACTTCTCTCACTTGGTAAATAATATACTATTACACAGCATAAACGCATCCTAACAAAATTAATCCATTCGAAACACTTAAGGGCATATCCACAGGCTCGCATAACAACATAGTACATAAGAATGCGATGCCGTGATTGGCTTGATGTGCCGCCATGTATCTTGTAAGCCAATCACGGCATCTCATTCTTATGTTTTATGTTCTTATGCAAGCTTCTGGATAGGCCTTAAGTTACAAGTCGTTGCAAACCGGCCAAACAAGAAATTCCAGATGATTAATTTAATTAGTGTTGTATTTTACTGTTTTTAGAGTTTTTTGATTAAAAGTGTAGTTGTAGTTGTTGTTGTTTATTTGAATTAAATTATAAAATGAAAGATTAAAATTTTGATGGGCATTTTCTAGCGTCCGTTTTATAGCTTCCGTCGTCACACATTTCAGTTTCTCATATTTTATATTAGAGTAAAATTGAAGTTAAAAATTGTAAAACTATATGTTATTAATACGAATAAATTATCTTTATCTTTATTTTCAAAAACAATACAAATCTTGCCTATATAGAACTTGATTTTTGCTGAAAATTCAAATAATTTTTTCTTGAGTTGCGTTCTTAGAAAAAATGTAACATCGGACGATGCATGATTTTTTATTTGTATCCAAGATTTTTTTGTAGCGATATATGTTCGCGAAGTTGGGCTTATTCTGATTAACGTAGGATTAATAAGTTTAAAAATATTCACTAAAAAGCCAATTTTAGGTGTTTAAGAGACCTCTGAAAAAATTAGCATAGGCCCTAGATTGGTAGACTTTTTTATTGCATAATTAGTAAAGCAAGCCAAAGTTTACCCAGAGAGGAATTATTTCGAATTTAAGGATTTTTCTGTCTTCGGTGACTGTGGTATTCATAAAGATGAACAGTGACCTTTACTGACATAAGTACACAAATAAATAACATTAAAATAAACAAAATCAAAAAATATCGGTAAACCGAATTTAACATAACCTTGAATTACTCGAATTACGAAATGGATCTGTATCATCTTCATCGAGTTCTGAAGAAGTGGCATCCTTAGGTACTGAATTTTTTGGTATAAAAGCGAAAGTGGTGGCTGAAATAATCATCAATACAGTTTTTGGTGTCCATATTGATTAATCTACCGAAATTATTCATTACAACATGAAATTGGTGAGTAATAATCAACACGAAGAAAAAATAACATTTTTCCCTTTGAGGGAAAGTTAACCTCTTAAGCGCATGAGAAGTACCCGGCGTATTGTCAGTTATAGTCCAGTCTTCTAGTTAATGAAAGAGGCTTTCCCTGGAAATAATTCAGGGAGTTTAGATTTTTGGTTAATTGGGTAGGGTTTAAGGCCGCAAATAAATAATTTTGCGACATTGAACTCGATTTGGAACTATCATTTTTTTAACTTATTTTTCAAAAAAACAGACTTTTTAAAATATTTCAAGATCGGTGCATCCTAGGACAAAAAACTTTTGATGAAAATAAAGAGGACCAAATCTCCAACATTTTTTATATCATATATTTTTTTGTACGACTTATAGCTAATTCACGGCACCGCCTTAAACGTTACACTGTAGGGTTTTAGATTTTTCTTTATGACTCGGTTAGGAAGGTTTTTTTATGCTTAATACAATGGTGATTCAATCGAAAATCGGTTTACTCGAGATAATGAGGCACAAATGTGTGAATTATTAAAAAAAAATAATTTTACGTAAATTAAAGAGAAAGTGCCAGATATATTTTTTTAATTTTCACCCAAAATGTTCTAAGGGACATGCCTAACCGACGATAAAGAACCATTTTGGTTCGAAAAAAACATTAAAAATCTAAAACGTATAGTGTAACGTTTAAGAGATATTTTAAAAATCCGTTTTTTGTGAAAAACACGTTGAAAAAATGACAGTTCCAAATGGACTTCAACGTTGCAAAATTGTTTTATTATTTGCGGCCTTAAACCCTACCCAATAAACCGAAAATCAAAACTCCCTGAATTATTTACAGGTAAAGTCCCTTTTATTGACCTGAAGACTGGACTACAACTGGAAATACGCCGCCTACTGCTCATGAGTGACGATTTTTTTGTCTAAATTAATTTAGTAGCAAAAAGTCCAAATGCTTTTTATGGTAAAAACAAGTGAACAACTAAGGATTTGGGAATCTTGGCCATTGCATGTCGCTTATGATTGGAGACAAAGCAAATAGCAACTAGCTATGGCCACTGAGCGTTAATGAATTCGGTAAATTTCATTTTGCGTAAATTATTTTTAACTGTACACAAAATATGTGCCTATGTCCCTCAAGAGGTTTATTTTTGAGATTTGATTATCTTGTTATTGGAGCTTTTTGTTTTTATAATGAGTTTGAATTTATTTTTTGAAGAAAATTCAACCTCTAAATGTATTTTAAAATATTCCTAAATGTGATTTTTTCGGGAAAACTAGTAACGACATGCCATTTTTAAGAAATGTTTCTCCATGAATAGAATAGAATAGAACAAGCCGTGAAGATATGTAATCCTACGTATTCCATTGTATACTATTCACAGTAAATGGTATATTACATTTTCCCAAATAAAAAAAAAAAATATTTAAAAAAAAAACAAAAGAATTTTCTGTAATTTTTGTATAAGTGAAAAATTTAAAGGGTTTGAAATGTAATTTTTTTCTTTTGATCATACAAAATTATGTTCCAAATTTCAAAATGGCCAAAAGATTCTAACCCGTGCCGAAAATCCGCCAAAGTTGCCCCTAACACTATAATTTACGAATTTCTACCATTTTGGGGGTGAAGTTGGTTTTTTCGATTTTTCAGCCAAATTGTTCATCGGGGGATAAAAGTGGTTATGAGCAAACTTGTAGCTCTTGAAATTCTCTATAAGCTTTATACAGTATGCATTTTCATAAGTATTTTGTTACGGTTAGAATGGGCGCTGAAAGTCGAGTTGCGCCCTCTGTAACCGTACCTATGAAAATTTATAATATATGAAACTTATACAGAATTTTAAGCAACTCACCCCTAAAATTCATGATAGCGGACATTCCTTAAGCAAATCACACGGTGAAAAACTAACAAGAGTGTTCTGTTACCATCCACTACTACCCTTTAAAATATCAGCCCGTGTACATTTATTGCAATTTACATTTGTTATTTGACTGGACTACTAGAGGTCCACCTATCCATTAATTAACTTTTTACTTCTGTTTCTGATCATTTATCGTTTATAAACACCAATCGTTTTTTTTTTCTGTGTGGGCTTTAAATACCAATGGGATTTAGATAAATTTGAAATAAGGAAATACGATCCTATTTTGATGTCGAGGTCTTCTTTTCAATTTTAGAAGAATTTGGAAATAATAGATCTACACGCAAAGTTAATTAACTATAGTCACGATTTTTTTTAATCCTTTAAATAAATACATGTATGTTCTCAAATCATAATTGGATAATTTATAAATTTATAAATAAAGTAGCTGCAATATTTATACCTAATTCTTAAATCACGGTTTTTGGTTAACCTTAAAATATTTTTCTCAAATCATTACTTAATAGGTTACATGCATGTAATAGTTTACCGATGTCTATACAAATAATTTTTTTCATGCGTATAAAAATTAAAAATATAAATTTAGATTTAAATTTTAAGCGTTCAAAAATATATATATTATATACATTATATTATTATATATTATATAATAAGTAGAGAAACAATATTTTTAAATCTAAAAATCTAAAAATTCTGTTTTATTTTTCAGTTCATTGCTGTTCTGTTTGTAGCTGCTGTAGCAGCAGACAAATTAGAAAACGTATACCTTCCCCCAGGAAGTGCTAAAACCGCTGGAGGTAGCGGTAGCTTCCTTGGAACACCAAAAGGAGCTGCTCCTTCCGGACCAGGTGCCTTCGGAGCTGCTGCTCGTGGCGGTCATCAAGGACAAGCTCAAGCTTCCTATTCTGGAAGTGCCCAAGGTCAAGCTTCTTACTCTGGAAGTGCCCAAGGTCAAGCTTCTTACTCTGGTAGTGCTCAAGGTCAAGCCTACAGTGGACCAACTGCTGCACCTATTGAAATCTTGAGATTTAACGCTGAGAACAATGGAGATGGAAAATATAACTATGAGTAAGTACTTGGGTACTAATAAAGTATAGGAAAGTAATAACGCATAAATAGCAGTAGCGTAACCTCTTTGAGGGGGCCTTGTCAGAAACGAATTAAGGATATGAATGAGGTTTAGCGTCCATAAATTAATTATTAAGCTTCGATATGCGGATAACCTTATTATTTAAAATAATATATATTTTTTCTTCAAAAGGCAAAAAGTCACGACTTTAGCTAGCTTAAATTTTAAGGTAAAATGCCTTGGCACCAAATATCGCTGCGCGGGTTAAAAATATATTTGTTTCACTACTAGCTTTACATACCATTATTTATGTTTTTAATCTGACAAATTGAATCTCTGCAATAATCATTTTTTCTCTCCTAGTAGGAGTTAATTTTATAACAGTTGATAAGTACGTTTATTATTCAGAAAAATTAACAATCAGTAAATAACACCAAAATTATGATTAGTAAAAATATAGAGATTGGAACCACATACAAATACATACTGACAAAATATATAAACCACAGTAGAGAAGATTATTATAGCCTCGCACTCTTATGTCCCTCGATGCTACGCATTTCGGAATATAATACGCTAGGCTATACAAAATTTCTTCTTTACCTTGGTATATAATAACTAAACTTTCATTTGCAAAGGCTCATCCTCATTCAAACATATCGCAAACATTCCATGCACACAGAAAAATATTATCTTAAATCAAGAATGTGTAATTTGGATATAACGAAGAGAATATATCCTTCTTTTAAGAGAATATATTAAATCAAGAATGTGTAATTTGGATATAACGAAGAGAATATATCCTTCTTTTAAGAGAATATATTAAATCAAGAATGTGTAATTTGGATATAACGAAGAGAATATATCCTTCTTTTAAGAGAATATATTCTTGTTTTAAGCATACCATTTCATATTTGAGAATATATTCTTCTTTCAAGCATACCTTAGTATTTAAAGCAAAATTTACATAGCTTTAAAGGAGAATATATTCTCTTCGTTATATCCAAATCACACATTCTTGATTTAAGATAATATTTTTCTGTGTGTAATTTAAGACTGTCTGTATAACTAAATGAATTTGAATAATTTGAACGGCATTTCTAGCCCTAAAATAGTAGCATCAGCACTGCAGGACATAGAGCGTACATACATAGATCAAATTCTTAGGACATCCAAGCTTAGTTATATCTAACATTGTTGGATAATAACAATCTCTGAATAGTTTAGTCAAGTGTGAAATTGGATATTTGTAATTGCATTTTGTTTATCTTAGATCGCCTGTTCGATTTATGTCTTGCATTCACCAACTGGTTAACAATTTTTTAATCCTTTTATGTTATTGCAGTAATAAACTAGATGAAACGTTGCAAGCACCCTGTCAAAACATCGACACTATTGTATACTAGAGCCATCTAGTTTGCAAATTTCAAACTAGGTGTTTTGTTTGATTTTAAATTCTGTATCTTTAAAACATTATATTCTAGCAAAAAACTGTATATAACATTTTTTATAGGGCTTAAAAAGAGCTTTTATTTAAAATATAATTTTTTGAAATAGGGTTATAAATATGTGAGATATGCTAAGAAAACCTTTTACTGCTTTAAACGCCAATATCTCGAAAACAATGCGTTTTAGGAAAACGTTGTTTATAACATTTTTGACCAATTTAAAATTATCTTTTATATAAGTGCTAAATTAATCAAATACAATCGTTTACCCCCAAAATCTAATCAGCTCTTCGGAATACGATAAGAAACAATATGCAAAAAACCGCAAGTCGATATCTCATGTAGAAATGAAGTTAGAGAGTTTACACCCAGACAGACAGACAAACAGACAGACAGACGGGCGCAAAAAATTTTTTTACTGATTTTGACTAAAACGTCGAGAAATGTGAAAAAAAAAACGTGGTCAAAGATTTTGACTTTTCGGCGAAGATTTCAATACATCGGCACTCTTAGTAGCACTAAGTGCCGATGTAATTTGCAAAAAAAATTTAAATGATTTTTTTTAACTTAACTTTAACTCCAAACCTCCAATAACTCTTTTTGTTTTTGGGCCAATAATTTCGAGAAACAATAGGGATCTTCCCCTCCTAAAAATTTCGAGTCGATCGGATAATTCTTTCTTGAGTTATAGTGTCCGCAAAAAACGTGACATCGGACGGACAGACAGACATATTAAAAGTTTTTTATTCATAAAGCACATTTTTATCCAACTACTGTATAATGATATTCTAGCGCTTGCGCTGTGAATAGTATAATTTAAAACAAATGATGTAATTAACTTATAATTTGTTGTTTTTGAACTGTTTATTTTTTTTTTTTTTCAGTTTTGAAACTGAAAACCACATCCAACAACAAGAATCGGGACAATTAAAAAACGCCGGAAGCGAAGGAGAAACAATTGAAGCTCAAGGATCTTTCACTTTTACCGCTCCAGACGGTCAAACTTTCAGTATCCAATATGTTGCGGACGAAAATGGATTCCAACCACAGGGTAAGATTTTTCTTTGAAAATCTATTTATATTCCTAAATCCTTTAGTAGCTTTTTAAAAATACAAAATTTAATATTTAGAATTTAAAATTTTTAAATTTTATTTTGTTTATTTTTTAGTGGCAGCTTGAACAGTTTTATATATAATAATAATAATAATAATAATGTCGTTTATTGCATAATCTATACAAAAGGCCATTGACCGAAGTCCTTCAGGCCAACAGTTTTATATTTACGTAAAAATTACTTTATTTTATCAAAAAAAACTTTTCCTGTTAATTTAAAGAATGATTACAACTTTTTTTTAAAACTGGCACCCCTAAACCGTTTTAATTATTAAAATTCGATTTGAAATTTAATGTTAAAATATGTTTTTTCACTACTAGCTTTAGAACATACCATTATTTATAATGTTTTCAGACTGAGAAATCAATTTTCTTCACCTATAGCAATATTATTTTTTTTTCTCTCCTAGTAGGAGTAAATTTTATAAACAATTGATTTCTGTTACTTTAGATGTTTGAGTTCTATGTGCAATTTTTACTAATTAAACCCAAGAAAATAGCTTTAAATAACTTTAAATATATTTATTAAATATAATTAATTATAATTATTTCCAATTAATACAATCAATAATTAGCTAAATATTATGAAAACAATTAAAAACCAACTAAATTTTTAAACGTCAGTTCAAAGTATTTATTTGAGCAAATGTCATTGATCAAGGCTACTTGATTTTTATGAAAATTTCAAGAAATATCATTTCTGTTCATCATCATTTATTTTATTATTTTATTATTTGAATAAAAATAGTTAAATAGTGCTAGTAGTGAAAAAACTAATATATAAACTACGGTAGATAAGACTATTATAGCCTCGCACTCTTAAATCGGCTACGCTCGGCTATAAAAAATGTCTTCTCTACCTTGGTATATAATTACTATTAGCATACAAAATATGAATACAAAGGATTTGCATAAAATTCTTAAATATAATTGATGATAAACTTTTAACTTTAAAAGTATAAATTAAATTGAGCGCTAGCTTAAAAAAAACTGTGATTATAAAATGTACTATAATTTAGTTATTACGCAAAACTTTAGGATCTCATGATGATTAATACCATTAAACTTTTTAACTTTACAAACTTTGTTATTATAAACTTTTTCTTACCTTTGAAAGAACATATAAAAAATGATAATTTTTTTTGAAACGTCAAGTTGTATTTATCTTAATTCTTGTAAAATATTATCCCGGTAAAAAATGTTTTTTTTTACAAAAAACTACATGAAACGTTGCAAGCACCCTGTCGAAACATCGGCACTATTGTACACTAGAGCCATCTAGTTTGCAAATTTTAAACTAGGTGTTTTGTTTGATTTTAAATTCTGTATCTTTAAAACATTATATTCTAGAAAAAAACTGTATATAACATTTTTTATAGGGCTTAAAAAGAGCTTTTATTTAAAATATATTTTTTTGAAATCGGGTTATAAATATGTGAGATATGCTAAAAAAACCTTTTACTGCTTTAAATGCCAATATCTCGAAAATAATGCGTTTTAGGAAAACGTTGTTTATAACATTCTTTGACCAATTTAAAATTATCTTTTATATAAGTGCTAAATTAACCAAATACAATAATAATTGCCTTAATTATAAACAAAAAACGCTAAAAATAGGAGTTTTACCCTATTTTTACCCCCTTACCCCCAATCGTTTACCCCCAAAATCTAATTAGCTCTTCGGAATACGATAAGAAACAATATGCAAAAAACCGCAAGTCGATATATCATGTAGAAATGGAGTTAGAGAGTTTAAACCCAGACAGACAGACAGACGGACGCAATTTTTTTTACTCAGAATGGTCTAAAACTTCGAGAAATGTGAAAAAAACTTGGTCAAAGATTTTGAATCTTCGGTGAAGAATTCAATACATCGGCACTCTTAGTAGCACTAAGTGCCCATGTAAAAGTTGCAGCTCACAATGAAATAATCGCATTACACAGTGTTTTCCAGCAAAATCTAAATGGTAAAATTAACAAAGCGTACGACGACACGGTGTGCCTTAAAAAGTTAAATGAAAAGTCAAACCACCCAGGATTTTTTTGATTTTAGATTGTTTTTGGGGCTTTTCCAAAATTGACAAAAATTGAAATCGCTGACGTGCACTGGCCGGCACTGAAAGTTATTTTTATTTTTTTAGGTGCTCACATCCCTACTGCTCCACCAGTACCAGAAGAAATCCTCAAGGCTTTGGAACAAAACGCAGCTGACGAAGCTGCCGGTATTGTAGATGATGGCCAATACAGACCAGACCCATCTGAAGGAATCGCTGGTAAACTTCAGGGAGCCAACAAGGGATACAATGCTAATGCTCAACAACAAAATGCTGGATACAATGGTAACGCTCAACAACAAAATGCTGGATACAAATACTGAGTTGTGATATGTTATTTATAATAAAATAAAAAGAAAATAATCAAAAAAAAAGTAGTTTATTTATAAAATGTTTAGAAATTGTATCCAAAAATTATGGATACTTGAATAGTTTATTTTAAAAACATCACCCATCTATAAAACCTTTGAAAAAAAAAACAGTATTATAGATTTTAAGCTTTCACGGCCATTAAGATATAAAGAACTTTCACTTTCGGGTTTAGACCGTGTTAATGGATTTTCACTTTCCGACGTTTCGTCTCTTACTACTAGAGATATCTTCAGGGATTAATCTGAAACTAAGTTTCGAATCAACTTGTGTCACTATTTATGACGAGTTGTGGTTATTCACCCGTGACGAGCTTTTTCCTATCAAAGACTTCCATACCACTTACCTGCAATATGGAAGTCTTTGATAGGAAAAAGCTCGTCACGGGTGAATAACCACAACTCGTCATAAATAGTGACACAAGTTGATTCGAAACTTAGTTTCAGATTAATCCCTGAAGATGTCTCTAGTAGTAAGAGACGAAACGTCGGAAAGTGAAAATCCATTAACACGGTCTAAACCCGAAAGTGAAAGTTCTTTATAAAAACAGTATTAGTTTAAAGAATATATTTAAGAGCTTAAAATTTTTATTTTATACGTGCTAAAAACCATTGGTCTGGCAAATAATAAAAATTATAAATCTTTAAAAAAGTAGTTCTCTTTAAAATATGTTTACTTGAAGTGAACTCGTTAATTTAAAATGGAGAATTCTCCCATTAGATTAGACAGGGACAAAAGTTCTACCCAAAAAGGATAGAAGACATACATACACTCCCACTTCCACCCAACCAAACAAATTCTGTATTTGTTCTTTGTTGAACAAATACAATATTTACTTGGCCGGGCGAAAAGTGCATTATTAAAGAAATTACTGGCGAACTCTAAATTTTAGTAGAATTTGATCTAAAATATCAGGAAAATTACATTTCTTCGTGCTACTTTATCTAATCGACTTAAATTCTATACTTACTTACTTATA
The DNA here is from genome assembly GCA_958510825.1 of Brachypterus glaber. Lineage (NCBI taxonomy): Eukaryota > Metazoa > Arthropoda > Insecta > Coleoptera > Kateretidae > Brachypterus > Brachypterus glaber. The sequence goes on from OY294047.1 coordinate 1,896,150, forward strand.
ATAATTAACTAAGAATATTAAATTTTATTTATTTTTTTTAATCTTCTGTAAGAGTGCCTAAAACACTGATACCATTACCTCTTTGAATAGCCATGCTCAACCTCTGATAAAAATATTCCCCCTCCAATGGATTGCCAGTCAAAACATTCAGTCCTCCGCACAGGTCTTTTAAAAAAGATTTAGTTAAAGGACCAAATGTTCCGAAAGTTTCAATCGCAATTGGGGCCAAAATATAATTACCAGAAAGCAGGCCATAATTATTAATTTTAACTGACTCTGCCTTTTTGGCAGCACTTCCAGCTTGTTTAGCTGATGCTGATACATGACTAGAGGCAATGGTATCGGTGCATGTAAAGTCCCAAACTAGGCACTTTCCATATTTATAGGGAATCATAGTCATCCCATCCGGACGTCTTCCGTCAACTCTTGCACAAAGACCAGCAGGTTCCAGTTTAGGGTGAAAGCCAGCAGTAGTAAGTGCCCTTCTTATTATTTCGTTTGCCTCTTTGTGTCGGGAAAATCGTCCTCTACTGGAATTACAAGACAGGCCATGTGTTCCTGATTTTTTTAGTAGAATTATCTTATTCTACAGATTCACATTAGCTATGTTCGTACGTGCCGCTCACTGCTACACTTTCCGGCCAACCAAATAAATACTGTATTTGTTGTATGAAAAACAAATACAGTATTTATTTGGTTGGCTGGAAACTGTAGCACAAATGAGATAGAGATAGGTTAGACGTCTTTTATTTCATAATTCTTGTTGTAGAGAGCTCCATTGAACTGCGAACATTATAAAATAATTATAATAGAATATAACAAATTATTTAATAAATAATATTTATTAAATAAGTATATTTTCACACATTTAAAAAATATAAAAACGCTACTAGTACTAGTAATTTCTTTTAAAAATGGCGATTTCAAAGGCTTCTTGTTTTTCGCGGTTAATTAAGAACCAGCAAACATTTTACTTTATTATTGCTATAAAAATCTTTAAATAATAAGAATAAATGGGCTACCAGTGAAATAATATATAAATCACGGTAGTGAAGACTCTCATATCCCTCGATGCTATACATCTCAGGATATAATACGCTCGGCTAGAAAAAATGTTCTCTCTACCTTGTTATATAATTACTATTACTTTACCGGGTACAGTGTTCCCTTCATTTATGATTGACCTCAAGAAAAGGATGTTTTATTAAATCATCATTGTGAGAATTTCTTTGAATATGAACCTTCAATAACAAATTCAATTGATTTTTGGAAAAAGAAATTTATTAACGAATCAAGCTTTTTTCCGTCAGATGACTATAGGCGACAATGTTGGATATTTGCGTTTTTTAGAACGGCATCAAAATCTTTGACCATGTTTTTTTCACATTTCGTGGCATTTTAGACCTTCCTGAAATGTTTTATTAAAAAAAATCAAACTCATCACAAAATTTGTGAAACAAAGATGTCAATAACCAGTATATCCTCCCCTGTTCTCAAGCAAAACATTTACGTCCAAGATATTATTCAACCATTATTCTATCTTTGCGGAACGAAATTGGAAATAATTTAATTTTTATGGACAATAACGCCACTCCCCACCGCAAAAGAAGGGTTACCAATTTGCTAAAGCAAGGGAATATTCAAAGAATGAACTGGCCAGCAAACTCACCTGACCTGAATCCTAGTGTGGGATATGCTAAAAAGGGCCATTTTAAATAAAAATAACCCCCGTTCATGTTTTAGGAGCTAATTGTTGCTGCTGGAGAAGAATGGTACATACAATAAATAGCAGAAAGTCATTAACAACCTTTTTATTGACAGACGTGTCAATGTTTTGCTTGAGAACAGAGGAGGGCATAGTGCTTATTGACATCTTTGTTTACAATATTTTGTGACGACTTTAATTTTTTTCAATAAAAATTAATTGATACAATTTTTTAAATTTAATTCCTGGCAGTGTACTGAGTACAAAAATTAGTCCAAACAAATATATAGGTTCAATTCTACATTTTATTGAAATTCTTTATCACATGTAAGTTTATTTTCATGAAATGAGTACACTGTACTCATCCCATGAAAATAACCTACAGAATTTAACTTACGTTTTTGTTGGAATAATTTTTGTTTGCCTTTCAAATTGAAGGAGCCAAGAATTTTGGCGATGTGTGTACTTACCAATTAACCTAAGGAGACGATATACCATATTAGATCATATAATCATAGATGCGCCTTGAGTCCACGTCAAACCGAAATGTTTTCATTGCTATATCCAGGTAGATTTCACCTTCCCGCTTTGGTCACCACCCACCGCTATAGTGGTTTGTTGACAAATATGTTATACTTCACCTCCTCGCAACCTCACCGCTATAGTGGTTTGTTTACAATTGGCTTTGTATATGTCCTACATAAAACAAATCAACATTAATGCCATATCTATGTATATATGATCTAATTCTACCATACACAATCTTAATAATATTTTTCGAAGATGGCGCCTATAGTCTTCCTACAGCAGCATTATACTTATTACATACATTATGTATCTATTTACAAGGTTTGACGCTTTTGTCATATACCGCAGTTTAATGGTGCGCCAGCCTAATAATTGACTCGGATCGTAACCTTAGATAACTTACGAAACACAAACTATTAGAAAGAGTGTTAATCTATATCATGGATTTATTAACATGATACTAGATTTATCTTCGCAATGTCTAAAGAAATATAAACTTGACGCACTGGAATCCTAAAAAAAGTTATATTGCGACCCAGCCTACGGTTATTTTAAGCATCAATATGTTAAATGATGCATAAGATACATTCGTTTACAATGAATGTTATCACCGAATCCATAAAAAAGATTGACCTGTTAGCTGATGATGATGATGAAAGATATCTTTAAAAATATAGATCATCCCTCTATTATGTATAAAATAGTTTTTCTATTTTGCGACTCTTATAAGCTCATAATCACACGCATTTTGCGTGTTCTTATAGGCCCATAAGAGGTCTCTACTTTTTTTTCTTTTGGGTTGTCAACAGACAAAAGTCTATCTCTTGACGTTTGCCGTGCAATTGTGAACGTCGGTTTAAAGTTTAATTTTCTACAAAATTTTGTGTTTAGGTTATGTTTTACGGTGTTAAAATTGTGGCTTGGTTACTTGCAGTGGAAAAGAGAAGAAATAACTATAAAATATATCAAAATAATATTCGTGCTTAGAATTTTAAACATGGCGAAAACTATAATGCCAATTCGAATAAAGCACTCGTTTCATAACACGTTTTTAGCGCACTAGTACTTTAGAAAACTCACCGCAAGCGGCTCGTTTTCTAAACTTGTACTCGTGCGCTAAAAACGTATGTTATGAAACTAGTACTTTAATATACTATTTTTCTCTGTCTCCCTTTTATCCTCTGTCAAATTTTATTTCCTCTGTTAACTGTTATTGTCCCCGAGTTGTTGAGCGAAATGAGCAGGGGGGCACTCCCCTAGTATCAAAAAAAAAAAACTTTTTTAACAATAAATTCAATTATTGTAAAATCTTAAGGGCTTATCTCTTCTTTAGACCGATATAAAAAAGAAATATGTATTGTGTTTCACTTGGATCAACCCATATATCGCAAAACTCATAAAATTTCACTAACCCAACCCAAACTGTTGATTTATTATTCGCCTTTTTAAGCCTTCGATCGTTTAATGCATATTCGCGCATTTTAACTTCGCCACCTAATGGATTATCTTTATAACTTTTAGGTTAAATCATAATTTGTGAATACATTCCTCTTATAACTGATATTAATCAAAACTTTTACATGCATATAGGCCTATATGCATGTAAAAGTTCCCTATAGGGATGAAGCTTATAAATTTAAACTCAAGCTTATTTATACTTGTATCTATTAGGGCCACTTGCACCAATAATGCTTTAAACTTGGATTAAATTGACGGCTGACCAATTTAAATATTGTTTGGACTTTTGCAACCCTTGTAAAAACATCTTGGACTTTTGGTAGCTATAACAGAAATAACGCTCGTCATAAAATTTATTTCTTGAAATGTAGAAACTGGTAACGATATTAAAATATATAATAATAATATATAGTTAATAATAAATATGATAAACATTAAATAAATTCATATTTATCTTTTCATATTTGAGGTTATGTTTTGTAAATAAATAAACAGATTAAGCAACCAACCTAAGAACAATTAATAGGATTTATATTTCATTCTTTATTTTACTATTAAATCATCAGTTTTATTTCTTAGCAAAAAATATTCATTTCTTTAGCTTTATTTACAAAAATCAACGGTAACTGTTGATAAAAATTGAAAAAAATGCAATATTTTTTTAATTTATTTAAGTTGGTAGTGGCGTGCCGTGCACAAATGAGATAGAGATTGGCTAATTATCTCCCTGAGAAAAGGCCATTTTAAGGGAAGAAGAAGAGATAGAGATAGGGTAGACGTCTTCTGTTTCATAATTCTAGTTGTACACCCTTGTCAAAAAACTCCCAAATCTTGAGTTTTTACACTCAAGTTCAGTGTCCAAAGAAACACTCAATTGAGTATAATTTCGTACGCTCAATTTAAGAGTACTCCCAACCTAATTACTCTCAACTTAAGAGTCCTCCCAACTTGAGGAGTAACTCTCACTTTGGGTGTTACACTCTATTTAGGTGTAACACTTAATTTGAGTGTAACACTCAAATAAATCTAAACTCTCAAAATTAAAGCCACACCCAAATTATATTATGCTCAAGGGTTTAGATTTATTTGAGGGTAAAACTCGAATAACCTGAAACTGTTATTTATTAATGAATATCGTTATTTTAAGACGAAAATCACGTTAATTTTCACTCTTTTTTTGGAATGAAAGAAACACACAATAAATCTTTAAAACGGCTCCTTTTAATAATTATTTCAGTTGAATAATCTTTACTTGCTCACGTGAGCTGAATTTTTACATTTGTTGGTTTGGACTTTTTCTTGTACAGGCCTGCGATAAAAAATTATGCTATCAAGTTAGTTAATAAATACGAAACCTATTGATTTTCATTAGATATCGTCCACTAAAGGCTCTAGTTGTCTAAGGGCCACTTGCACCAATTTTATTTTGATCAAGGTTTAATTAATCTACGTTTAAAAAATAATCTCTGGTTAAATATGTTTGCATTGCACCAATGAAAGTTAAACAAAGTTTAGTTAAACCGAGCACACATCTCTAATTTTAGTTTTATTTGAATGTAGCTAACTTCACATTATTTTGACGTTTGACGTTTATATCATTTGGTTTATTATATTTTCAAAAAAAGCTGTTAGTTATTGACAGTAACTTATTGTGTTATGTGTTATTGTGTTCTGTAAGCTAAAAAGTAGCAATGGATATGCCTAAAGAAAAAGATGAAAACAAAAAAAAACGTTCGCCCAATTATACTATAAATGATAAAGCTTTATTAATTAAAATTGTGGCACAATACAATAGTGTTATCGAAAACAAAAAAACGGAGGCAATTGGGATATTCCAGTTGTTCTTCAATACGTACAATAATATTGGCCACTGTTTCTTTATATAACCTAAATTTTTGAAAAAATGTTAGATCATCCATACTTTCAAAATAGTTTTGTCGCTCATGATAGGTACGGAAACCATCATCCAATATTTCCAATTCCAACAAGTCTTCATCTAATAAATCGGCTTCTGCCATCATTGCAGGTAATTTCGTAAAAGCAAAGGAAAACACTCAAGGGTACGAAATAACAGATAAAACCCTAAAGTTTGGTTATGTTTTGATATAACCCAGGTTTAAGTGACACAAACCATCAAACTCGAACGATTACATTTATTCTGAGATTAAGACAAATAAACTTGGTTTAAAAAATGGTGCAACAGCGAAACGTCAATTAACTCTTAAACCATTAACTTAATCCGAGTTTAAGCTTAAATCATGTTTGGTGCAAGTGGCCCTAACTCAACTAATTTTTCAAAAATGAGATTTTTATCAAATTTGCTTCATTATCTGATTACCAACATACTTCAAAAAAAAAAGTTGCCTTAAACCAATATCAGCCTCAAAAAATGCAAAAATGAAAATATTTTAAGTCGCTAAGTGTCTAACTCCATCATATGATTGTGAGAAAACAATTAAATGAGAACTGTCACTAATGTCAAACTATTTCTGGACAACAGGGGATCCCGTTTCAAATATTTGTTAATTTACTGTTTGATGATAATTATAATTATGGCCATTAATAATGTATATATATTATGCCTACCTAGTAGTAATATTATATATTAAATATAAAAATTTAAATTTTTTGTAATAATATTACGCGATATAATACGATAGGTATCCTCTTTTATCTTCCCTTGGAGTTAGACCATTAGTGAATTTAGATTCTGTGGTTAAAATTTAATTTTCAAATAATTTATATAAAATAGATAACAATGAAAAGTTTTAAATACATTAACACATTTCAAACATTTTTACCTGTGAACAAGCTAGTTTTAAAGTTCTAAATTGCTATAATTAAGTTTTAAATCGTTTTTTACGTCTCCTGAAAAATATGACGTTTTGGAGTTAGACCGTTAGAGCCTTTAGATGACGATATGTATGTACAATATATCAGAAGTTCCCTAACTTTTTCTGAGAAAGAAACTACCCAGGTAGCAAGGGATGTTATATTACAAGAAATTAACATCACTTTTGGGTGTATTTTTAAACTAAATCATAACATCACATAATATTGAAAAATAACATGTATTTAACATCACATTTGCAACCTAACACGTGTGACGTGACAACCATGTTATTTAATAACAAATATTTAGCAACGCTGTGAATATATCGCATGTCACATATTAACGTGGATTTCACGTGAATGTCATGTTATTTTGCTTCTCACCGACGTTCGAAGCAAAAAAATCGATATAAGATGATGTTGATAGAGTAAATTATTATAAGGAAAATTGTATACACATTATACGATTTCCAATGGATAGGGGGCTCTGCCGGGCTTCCCAAGACCACGGACGCGGATTAAAGGAATATATTCTCCGCTTAATCTGCAATTTCGTATTTAGAATCTATCTGTTTCAATCTGTGATTGTTTCAATTACTGATTGATTTTAAATCCGATTTTTTTATAGGCTTATAGCGTTTTTAATGGTTTTATTTAGAAAAAGCTAATATCCTAGGATATTATTTAAATATTAAAGTACCAGTAACGGCATCCATAAGATATTAGATATAACAGGAATGTGGATTTATGATGTCACAAACACGTTATTTTCGGGATATCATTGTGTGATGTTATTAGGGGCGGACTTAGGACATCCCCACAATGCTACATTCTTGTTAAATGAGACTACAATCTTAACATCACATGTCACATATTAACGTGGCTTTCACGTGAATGTCATGTTATTTTGCTACCTGGGTATAGTTTTGTGAAAGAAAGAAAATATCAAAGTATACTTATAAACTAGATATATCTACTATATAAGTATACTTTGATATTTTCTTTCTTTCACAAATAGACTCAGAAACTCTCCCATTATAATAAAAATAGAGTAAACACTGAACCGTTGCACCCTGCATGCTCAAGTTTCAGAGCACACTGAATAGTTGAGTGTGCACACTTAATTAAACTTAAGTTTACACTGAATAATTGAGTATAAACCCTCAAGTTTCAGAGTACACCCTGAATAGTTGAGTATAAACACTCAAGTTTGAGTATAAACCCTCAAGTTTCAGAGTACACCCTGAATAGTTGAGTATAAACACTCAAGTTTGAGTATAAACCCTCAAGTTTCAGAGTACACCCTGAATAGTTGAGTATAAACACCCAAGTTTGAGAGTAAACACTGGATCGTTAAGTGTATACACTCAAATAGTTGAGTATAACACTCAATTTGAGAGTTAACACTGGATTGTTGAGTGTATATACTCAAATTTAGGTTTAAACACTCAAATTTGGGAGTAAACACTGAAATTTGGGTGTAAACGCCCAAAATTTGAGAGTTTTTTTGACAAGGGCAGAGCTCTATTGGGGGAAATAACTTTGCTTTAAAGCAAAACATCTGTTTTATAAAGAATGACGTATCGTTTCTGATGAACGTACTGATATATGAATATATTCACGAAATAATGTGCCTGTCAATCCCATCTTTCGAATACCCATACAATTAGCTCATTGATGACGTAATTATCCTCTTGACATTTAAAGGATGATATTATTGCAGACAAGGTTGACCGGAACCCGCACACGATCAAACCATTTGAACTAGTTATTACACTTAATTTAAATACCGAGTACCCTGGTAGAAAAGTACATAAATCTAACTTAACATAACATTAGATTAGTGACATTTTTATATTTAGTCTCTAACGTTATACAAAAACGTAATAAAATATATAAATCTAACCTTAAAAACTAACATTTGACAAAAACGTTTTAAATTATATAAATCTAACCTTAAAAACTAACGTTTGACAAAAACGTTATAAAATACATAAATCTAACGTTAGTTTCCTAACTAAATTCTAACCTTTTTCTAACCTTATTTTAACTTTAAATATTTTTTAAATTTCCATTATCAATACGAAAGCTACAGTAGAAAATACTCAGTTTAGACAGATATGTGCCTAGGTTTGATAATTATTTATTATTTCTATAATAAGTTTAAAAAAATATCCACCAAAAGTCAAAATTATAGTAAGTCTGGCAATGCTGTACTATAATTGAAAAAATATTTTAAGATTCTGAATGTATAAATAAATATTAACTAACTAAATATAAAGTTTTCCTACGAGATAAACGTATTTATCGAAGTATAACAGCATTTTACACGAAAAATATTTAGGGCCACCTAACAAGATGGCTATTTTATAAATAAATGTAACGAAATTATGTTTAAAAATATTATGATTGTTAAAATATATTAAGATTTATTTATATGAATAAATTTGTCTCCAGCTGCCATTTTATGATGCAGGTAGAAATTTCCTAGTTGGCCCATCCCCTCCGAAAGTTAGAAATTAAACGTACCTATAACTTCTTTTTAACTTAAAAATCTAACGTTAGATTAACGTTTATAACTAACGTTTGATTCTAACGTTAAAAAGCGGGACATTTGCACACATTTTATAATGTACTTTTATACAGTTTTCTAACATTAGAAAAACGTTATTCTAACGTTAAATTTCTACTGGGGTATTTAAGTAGGGTACAAAATTCTGGTAGCCTGAATTTTATACTTGAATTAAGTGTAAAGTAAATGCATATTGCGCATCTTTATAGTAATTATACTAGGCAACAAATGGCAATTTTTCTTTTGCCCTGATCTGAAAGTAGTTTTTTCTTACTAATTCAAGGGTGTAGAATCCGAATCTGTTCTTAGAAAAAATCCAGCACCTCACATTTTTGAGATTCAAGTCTAGAAAATAATGACGTTCTTTTTCGAAATCTTAAAAGTAAATAGTATGATTTTGTTAATTTTAAGATATATTAAAAAAAAAATAGGTGGAATTCGAAAAACCATATGCGAGGGACCTGCTACATTCGGTTAATAATACCAAAATTTTGAGTAGTAATAATACAGAGGAAAGTTTAAAAAGGATCGATTATTTTGTCAATGTGTAATATTGTGGTGGTTGAAATCTTTAGGTCTGTTCGTTGGTGTTGCGCGTTCTTGCACTGACGTACACTTTTCGTCCAACCAAATAAGTACTGTATTTGTGCCCTAATTTTTAAACATGAAAAAAAAATTGTTCGACTGTTCGACACCAACGAACAGACCTTTTTTATTAGAGGAGAAGGTGGGGACTCTTCTGTATGATAATTTTTACCCCTCCTAATTGATATTGAACTATTGTTTACTAGATCTCTGTCTGTTTCTTACTTAACAGGGGGTTTCAATCAACGAACTAACAACTCTTCTCTCTAGAATACGCATACCGTTAATATAAAGTATCGCCAACATCTCGGTTTGTTTGTAAACGAATAGTAGGTATATTCAGGCCTGCACAATAACAATTACCAGTAACTGTTATTGTTGTCTCTGTTAGAACAAAGCTGTGCGAGTAAGACAGACAAATTTATATGTTGGCTACGTTTTTGTCAGTTTTTACAAATGAAATGCCTATTCTAGAGAGAAGAGTTATTAGTTCGTTGGTTTCAATATATCCGCAGGGTTCCACATTACCATGTTTCCCTCTATTACTAAACAAAACTTTGTTATTATTTACCGATTGTTAATTTTTCTGAAAACTGTAACATACTTTAAACTATATTAACAACAACCACTAACCACAACTAAAAGGATGCCATACTATAAGTGTGATATACTTAAGCAAATATTCTAGCAATTTTAAATTTACTTTTTTTACTAAAAAACTATTAGTTAAAAACTGCTTAAAAAAATATTTTCAAAATATGTATATTTTAGTTTTATTTTAGAAGAAAGAATTGATATTTCTGTGGCGTCAATTTTTCACATTTTTGGGGGTTCAAAGCAAAATTAGGAGGGGAGGGGGGTCAAAATTTACGGTTACTTAATTGCTGAACCTTCCCTTTGGTTTTATAATTACTCTGTATTTTTAATTTATTTTTAATTGCGTTTCAAAGTAATTTATTAGAAATTAGATTTTGTTTCCAATATTCCAATAGCTGTAATAAGTAATTAATTAAAACAAGGACGAAATTTCCAATTTTCAGGTAGGCGGATTCGGAAGTTAATTATGTTACATCGGCACTTAGTGCTACTAAGAGTGCCGATGTATTGAAATCTTCGCCGAAAAGTCAAAATCTTTGACCACGTTTTTTTCACATTTCTCGACGTTTTAGACCATTCGAAATCAGTAAAAAAAAAATTTGCGTCCGTCTGTCTGTCTGTCTGTCTGTCTGGGTGTAAACTCTCTAACTCCATTTCTACATGAAATATCGACTGATTAGATTTTGGGGGTAAACAATTGGGGGTAAGGGGGTGAAAATAGAGTAAAACTTCTATTTTTAGCGTTTTTTGTTTATAATTAAGGCAATTATTATTGTATTTGGTTAATTTAGCACTTATATAAAAGATAATTTTAAATTGGTCAAAAACTGTTATAAACAACGTTTTCCTAAAACGCATTGTTTTCGAGATATTGGCGTTTAAAGCAGTAAAAGGTTTTTTTAGCATATCTAACATATTTATAACCCGATTTTAAAAAATTATATTTTAGATAAAAGCTCTTTTTAAGCCCTATAAAAAAATGTTATATACAGTTTTTTGCTAGAATATAATGTTTTAAAGAATTTAAAATCAAACAAAACACCTAGTTTGAAATTTGCAAACTAGATGGCTCTAGTGTACAATAGTGCCGATGTTTTGACAGGGTGCTTGCAAGGTTTCATCTAGTTTTAGTTAAAAGATTGCAATTAATTACAATATATTACTACCCGTCAAAAGAACTTTTTGTTCGCCTAAAAAATGAGAAGTATCTCATAGCATTTTTTCTCCAGATATGAAATCAGATTTTTTTTCTCGTATGTACGTCACATTTTTGAGGTACAGGGTTTTTTAAATACTCCCAATTCTAAATTAAGATTTCAAGGCATTTAAATTTTTCACTTAAACTAAAATTACAGACAATTGTAAACGATAGTAATTACGTACACAAAATTAATGTTGACTTGTGTTATAAAAGCACGGGTAGCCTTAAACCTTAAAGGTTATTTTTTTCCTTAGGAGCATACAAAATTATGTGCCAAATTTTACAATGATCAAAATATTATAACCCGCGCCGAAAATCCGCCAAAGTCAGAGGTAAAAAAAAAACATTTTAAAAATGTATCAGATCAGATAGATGTAACTAGAAAATTCTGAAAATATGAGAGCTCAAACGTTTCTAAGGGTGCTAATGGGGTGCTAAAATTCGTAAAATTGCCATAAATCGTAAAAAGTCGTTGGAAATTGTCTGTAATTTTTGTAAAAGTGAAAAATTTAAAGGGATTTAAATCTTATTTTTTTCCTTTTGAGCATACAAAATTATGTGCCAAATTTTACAATGATCAAAATAGTATAACCCGCGCCGAAAATCCGCCAAAGTCAGAGGTAAAAAAAAAAACATTTTAAAAATGTATCAGATCAGATAGATGTAACTAGAAAATTCTGAAAATATGAGAGCTCAAACGTTTCTAAGGGTGCTAATGGGGTGCTAAAATTCGTAAAATTGCCATAAATCGTAAAAAGTCGTTGGAAATTGTCTGTAATTTTTGTAAAAGTGAAAAATTTAAAGGGATTTAAATCTTATTTTTTTCCTTTTGAGCATACAAAATTATGTGCCAAATTTTACAATGATCAAAATAGTATAACCCGCGCCGAAAATCCGCCAAAGTCAGAGGTAAAAAAAAAACATTTTAAAAATGTATCAGATCGGACTGAAATTATTTTTATTTAATACATTCTAATATTTATTCATAATATTAAATAACTAAAACAAAAAGAGCTAAACGCCAAATAAGTACTCTTAAATATTTGGCGCTTAGCTCGTTTTGTTTTAGTTAAATCATTTTAATATTATGAATGGTTATTAGAATGCATTAAATAAAAATAAATTCAGTCCTATCTGATATATTTTTAAAATGTTTGTTTACCGTTTAACTCACATTTTTGGTATAAATCTTAAATTGTAGTGTTAGGAACAGCCATGGCAAGAGGTAGAATCTTTTGATTATTTTGAAATTTGGCATATAATTTTGTATGCTCAAAAGGAAAAAAATAAGATTTAAATCCCTTGAAATTTTTCACTTGTACAAAAATTACAGACAATTTCCAACGATTTTTTACGATTTATGGTAATTTTACGAATTTTAGGGTCCCCATTTTCAGAATTTTCTAGTTACACCTAAATGAAAATTTCAAGATAATAAAAAAATATAAGGTCCACCCTAATATAAATAGACTTCTTAAATTTAAACCAAATTTTATTATCGTAACTATAACATACTAGTATGGCTTGAAGAGTGTTGTTTAAATGAGGTCATAGTTAGTTGGTAAAGTAGGACACTATTATATCAATATCTTTTTCGAGGTTAAAAAGTTGATTGAGTTGTTTGTTTTGCGATATTTGAAATTGAGAACCAAAAATGAGGTCTACAAAAAAAAAATAAAATTGTCCTAACTTTGCAAGAACATTACTTATTTAACTCATTTATTATAGGTACCTACATTATCCACGAATGATATGTGACAATTATTAAAAATTATTTCAGTTTAATCCGTTCTTGCACAAAAAAGTGCCTGGCAAAACAATCTTACAAATATTTTTAACGTCTGGCTTACTGAAAAAAATTATATCAAACCTATTTTTTTCCTCTTCTTGTTAAAAAAAATATGATTTGAAGTGGACAGAAATATAATAGAAAAGGATAGAAATACATGGTTACTAAGAATAGTAAGTGTGACGTCATTGTTTGTTGTAGTTTACTAATAAAATGTGTGTATTATGCTGTTCTTCATACTAGTATGTTATAGTTTCGATAATAAAATTTGGTTTTAGTTCGGATAGAGTGCGTCCCTGTCAGCTTTAAACACTTCACAAGTCAATTAAAAATATGATGATTTTTTTAATACGGAAGATGTCTATATCCGTAAAGATTAAATTTTAGTTCGTAATTATTAAATTCTAAAGTGCTTGTACTAATCTATAAATAAAATTTTAGAAGATTAATTAGTTTTATTGAAAAGTAACATAAAAAAACATATTCCTAAAAAAGTCCAGTCAAATAATAAATTTAAATTGCAATAAATGTAGACGGACTGATATTTTAAAGGGTAGTAACAGAACACTCCTGTTAGTTTTCACCGGGTGTTTTGCCTAAGGGGTGTCCGCTATCTTGAATTTTAGGGGTGAGTTGCTTAATATGCATCTTACGATAAAAATGCATTAAACCAATTTTGTTCAGAAGGAAATTTCCAAAAAATTTTGTTTTGATGATTTTTTTAATATATTAATAACAATCGAGTTAAATTGGAGGTGAAATTGGTTTTTTCCATTTTTCGACCAAAATAATCATCGGACGATAATAGTGGTTATGAGCAAGCTTGTAGCACTTGAAATTCTCTATAAGTTTCAAAGATTATAATTCAAATATATCATAGGTACTTTGGTACGGTTACAGAGGGAACAACTCGACTTTCACCGCCCACTGTAACCGTAACAAAATACTTATGAAAATTCATAATATATAAAACTTATAGAGAATTTCAAGAGCTACAAGTTTGCTCATAACCACTTTTATCCTCCGATAAATAATTTGGCTGAAAAGTCGAAAAAAACAATTTACCTACAACATGGCCATATTCGAATATTTATAACTCGACTGTTATTGATATAATAAAAAAATTATTCAAACAAAACTTTTTATTCGAAATTTTTTCCTTAACAAAATTGGTTATATAGATTTTTATCGTAAGATGCATATTTAGCGAGATAACCGCACTCACCCCTAAAATTTAAGATAGCGGACATCCCTTATTCAAATCACCCGGTGAAAAACTAACAGGAATGTTCTGTTACTATCCACTACTACCCTTTAAAATATCAGCCCGTGTAGATTTATTGTAATTTAACACAGGATTTTTTTGTTATTTGACTGGACTATTAATTACCTTTATTTTTAAATTTTTAAAAAATAGGTATGTGTATTGTGACGTAATTTTTGTTATTCTTCCACAAAATTTTATATATACTCTTTAATTGAAGAGTTTGATCAAAATATTTTATTTTATTATACTAGGGGGGTACCCCCTGCTCAGGGGGTACCCTCTGCTCGCTTCGCTCGCCAACCCCCGGGTTTTTTTCTCTGTCAACTTTTATTAAACGTCACTTTGACATTTAAATGTTGACGGAGGAAAAAACTATTTTTTCTTCAAGCGTACTAAAATTTTCATATTTTATAACTGAACACACTAGTTAGAAGTGATCTATTTTTTTACAGTAAAAAAATTAGTTCATTGTTGTAAGCCGAAAAAAAAGTTAGCAAAACCACCACTGGCGGCAGTACTCCTTGACTTTGATGACAGCCTTACTTCAAACTTGTTTGTTTATTATGTAAACAGGTGGTTGACTCAAGATTCTGTGCAAAAACCTTGTGTGAAATTGATTAAAAATGATTGAAAAAGAATATATGGTTTATACACCTACAAATCTCTCCGAAATTGCAAATGCTACATTAGACAAGTCAATCGCAAAAAGTGTACGATTTAGCTTACGAAAAAAATTTTAATGAGCTAAGGAAGGTTTAAGTTTATATCGAAAGGGTTTTATTGGCCTATTTTAATAAAGAAACATACTTTATTACTGAATAAATTAAATTCAAAAATTAATATTTAAAAATATATATATAGGATGCTTGAAGAAAAAATAGTATGTTTTACTCAGAGGAAAATTGCTTTTTTTTACTCGTCTGTGGTTTCTGGACTCCGCTTCTACAGACTAGTAAAAAAAGCTTCACTTTTCCTCTTAGTAAAACAATATACTATTATATTATAATATAATAATAATAATAATAATTATAGAGGGATGGATAATCTTCATTTTAGCAATTCGCCTAAACTACATATCTTTAAAACTAAAAATATTCCCAAGGTACTCAATAAACTATATAAAAAATATAATCAAAATAGAGAGTTGTAAAAAATCTTTTCATTTTTCAAAAAAAGGTTTTTTTTCAAAATTTCAAAAAAATTCAATTGAACACAACAAATTATCTTATCATGCTTTTTGTTATTAGAACCTGCGAATTAACAAAAATTCTCATGAAAATTGAAATACTTATTTGAAATAAGAAGTATTTAATGGTTTGATTTATACAAAATTATTGATATACAGGGTGATCCATAACTGGCATGCCAAAATTTAAGAGGTGATTCTAGATCCAAAAATATAAAAAAAGTTCCTATAAAGGTTGGTCCGGAAATGAGCCCTAAGGGATCTAGGGCCCTTTAAAATTGTAATAAAAATAAGGTTTTTAATTAATAACTAGGGTACCGTTTAAGCTAGAGCGGCGAGCTTTTGCATGTATACTAGTATTAATAAGGGCAATAAGTTTATGTTAATTTATTTTTTTAATTTATCCAGAGGCGTGCCCAGACGGACAAAATATATGAGGCTTAAAACATTTTTGCCCCAAACTTTTCTGTGTATGTTTTTTGGATTTGTTGTAAAAAATATAGATTTCTAGAGTAAAAATACATATAAAATATCATATAGTGTAACACTGTAGGAGCAACCGTTATCAAAAAAAAAATGCAATTAAGAGGAAGTAACATTTTGTGCCACCAAAAACGTTACTTTTTAAAAGGCTATTACTCCTTTAATATTAAATTTAGGTGTTTTGGTGTATAATACTTTTTTGCTCAGTTTTAAATGAAGAATCACCCTGCAGCATTAAAATTTTATTGGTGCTTTTTTTTGTTCCCCATTTAATACGTCATCTTCGAAGGGCCGTAGCTCCCTTAGGGCTCATTTCCGGACCAACCTTTATAGAAACTTTTTTTCATATTTTTGGATGTAGAATCACCTCTTAAATTTCGGTACGCGAGTTCTGGAACAGGCTGTATTGTATAAGGTACAGAATATAAAATTTTGGCTTGGTTATGTTGACGTAAAACACAAAACAACCCAAATGCTTCAGTGTAAATCGGCCTTTGTAACGTATTTCGCGCCAAACTTAAAAAAAATATAGCATATTTAAAAATACTTTAGTCTATGCTGTTTTTATTTTATGTTTTTATGAGGATCTTCATAAACAAACTCCTTAAAAATTATTTTGACAGGTAATAACACCATTACCATAAATTAAGTATTGATACACTTAAAGCTATATGATCTTCTTGTTTGCCATGGCCACACTGAAATCCGTGAAAAAAGTTATGAAATTCGATCGCCCGCGAATGTGTATCATCCCATTTTTTATTGTAAACATTGAGATCTTCGTTTCGAGGTTTTTTGCTATATAAAGAATATCGATTTTTACAAATTCATTCAGTTGTGTTTTGAACAAGAAGTTGAGATGAAGATTGTAAGTACCCAGTAATTAACCATTTAATTATCTGGATATTATTATATCACGGTTTGCCTTTGTTCACTTTTAGTTTGACTTTGGAAGACACTCAATTTTCTTGTACAATTTGTTTAGCTATAACATATATATCATTTTTAAACCAAAAATCTATCGGGCAAAACGTTTTTTAATGCCAAAAAAATCACGTGACCTTTTTAATTTTTTAAAAAATAGGTTAATTTGAACAAACATTACATTTTCTTGTTCATTAATTAAAAATAAAAGACGGTTAATCTAAAATACAAAAAAATATATAAATATATTTTTTAAACCTTTAAATTTTTAAATATTTTAACTTTTTCGAAATTTATTTTTGTTATTTAATTTATATTTTGTTTATAATGGTAGGATTGGTGTAGTAGTCTACAGCGTCTGTACATGACAAGTCTACTAGCCAACTAGCGTGAGTTCGATTCTTACTGGCGCCGATTTGCCTTTTTCAGTTAATTAACAATTAAAATTTGGCGAAGGCGATAAGGGAAACGGATACTCCCTATAAACTAGTTCGAAAGTCAGTATAAGCCGGTGGTTCCCTCTACTACTAGCCCACACAAGTCCTAGACTTAGGGGATGCTTAATTAAGTATAATAGTACGAGGTTAAACAAACATGTAACTCAGTATAATAAACCGTCTTTTGTTAATTAATAATTAAGGAAATGTCACCTACGTTCAATCTGTTTAATTCAAAAAGTTATTTTAGTGTTTTTTACCCCTATTTTTATATTTGTTGATGTTTTTTGTGAAGGTTAAAATGATACTCAAATAGTTTTTTTAAACTCGTGACGTTTCGAGGGTAGTTTCCCTCGTCCTCAGAAAAAAAATTCTGGGTTTAAATTTTTGTACGAGGACGAGAGAAACTACCCTCAAAACGTCACGAGTTTAAAAAATAGGTTGATGGTCAATTTAACCCTGTTCCCAAAAAGCATCAACAAATACTTTACAATTTATACAAAAAAACTGAGTGTTTTCACATTCGAACTTAAAGTGAATAACGACGAACCGTGTAAATTCTTGAAATTGCAGTAGGCATAACTAATGCTTAAAATCCTGCAAAATCTATTTTCACTGTGCAAACTAGAGCACTAGATAGGTAACTTGCTAACTTACCAGTAAATAAGCTACTTATTTATTCAAGCGTCTATAGTCAAAAACATTGAGAATGATTCATATCTGACTTAATACCTTAATCTTGACAAAGCGTTTCCAAATTTATAACAAAACAGAATAATGTCTTTACATAAATAATATAATATACGTATTATGTAAAAAAAATTACCTAAAAACAAAATTTTGTAATTATATAGGTATATGCATATTCAGAATATATCGTTAAATGTATTTTATCTTTTGTAAAACTGTGGTTGATACATGGGCTAAGTTTTTATTAGAGATACAAATTAAACTTCAAAGCGATGTTGACATTTGCACGGAAACCGTCAACCGATATTTATTTGTCCTATTGTCAACCCAAAAGATTATGAGCTTGAAATAGTCGCAAAATAGAAAAATAGTATATTAAAGTTTTGTAAAAACGTGTTATGAAACGAGTTCTTTATACAATTTTTTCCAATTTGCTCTAAAAAAAAAAACTTTTATTTAAATTAATGACTGATTTAGGAATTTTTGTTTTCGATTGGCTTTACTGTTTTCACCATGTTTGAAACTCAAAGAACAAATTATATTTTGATATCTTTCATAGTCAGCTCTTATCTTTGTCACTACAATTAACCAAGCCACAATTAACAAGGTAAAAATTAACCTTAACATAAAATTTTGTAGAAAATTAAACTTCTAAGCTATGTTGACATTTGTACGGAAAACGTCAAGCGATATTCATTTGTCCTGTTACCAACACCAAGGAGAAAAAAAGTACTAAGCTCTTATGTGCCTAAAAGAACACGCAAAATGCATATGATTTTGAGCTTATAATAGTCGCAAAATAGAAAAAAGTATGATATTTTTTATTTTCAGTTTGTGACAGTATTGCTCGCTGTGGCAACAGCTTCAGCTGATAAACTCCAAAATACCTATCTGCCTCCATCAAGTGCCTACTCGGCAGGAGGCAATGGAAACTTCCTTGCCCCTCCATCATCAAGCAGCCTCCATAAATCCTCCCAACCTCAGTCCACCTTCGCAAACTTTAAATCTTACAACTCTCCTGTGGGTCCAGCTTTTCCAGCTCCAGCTCCTTTAAATTCTTATGGTGCTCCAGCTTCGGTGAGTTCCTACTCTGCTCCAGCTGGTATTTTCAATTCCGCCCCTGTTAATAGTTATCAACAACAATCCTCCCATGGATATTCCCAACAATCCGGACCAGTTGTGCCAATTTTGAGGTTAGAAAATGAGAATAATGGAGATGGATCATACAACTTTAAGTAAGTGAATAAATTAATAATTTCCATTAATAGGATTTCACATACTTTTTGCCTTTTATTCACTGTTAAAAAAAAAGGAGAACCAAAAATCAAAAAAATAAAGCTTGATGTTAAAAATAAAATTAATCCCTAAAAAGGAGATTTATAACTTACCTTGCAATTTTTCGCCAATATAATTTGACATATTTTGAAAATTAATAAATTACTGAGGCCAAAATTTTTTAATTT
This sequence comes from Brachypterus glaber, assembly GCA_958510825.1. NCBI lineage: Eukaryota > Metazoa > Arthropoda > Insecta > Coleoptera > Kateretidae > Brachypterus > Brachypterus glaber. Next base: position 1,915,867 of record OY294047.1, read on the forward strand.
TAAACAAAATTATAAAAATATTAATTTATTATTCCATCAATCTATTTTCTAATCATCGTACCGAGTGATATTGGTAGACTGACAGTTTTAGGCTGCTGGCCATCTTCAGTACCAAGAGTCAACTCTGCACGCTGATTAAGAAAACTATTTTAGACTTTATTCGAAAAAGGAATATAGTCATTAGATTGATGTAGACTTGTGCGCCATCTATTGCTAGATGTAGACAACTACTCATACCTCTCCTAGTCTGGAGAATTTGAATGGTAGCAAGTTGAAGATCTGTGTGTCTCAAGCACATAGTACCACTAACCTGTGGTTAGACGTAGAATTAGTAAGGACAAAAAATTTTAATTATAAACAAAATTATAAAAATATTAATTTATTATTCCATCAATCTATTTTCTAATCATCGTACAGAGTGATATTGGTAGACCGACAGTTTCAGGCTACTGGTCCTCTTCAGTACCAAGAGTCAACTCTGCACGCTGATTAAGAAAACTATTTCAGACTTTATTGTCATTAAATTGATGCAGACTTGTGTGTTAGTAGTAATTTTTTTCAAATGGCTTTTAATTTTAGCTACGAAACCGCCAACCACATCTCTCACCACGAATCAGGCCAAAACTCCCAAGCTCAAGGTGGATTCTCTTACCAATCTCCAGAAGGTCAGACTATTTCACTAAACTATGTAGCTGACGAATCTGGTTTCCATCCCACTGGTGAACATATCCCAACCCCTCCACCAATCCCACAAGAAATATTGAAGAGTTTGGAACAAAACAAAGCCGAAGAGGCTAGCGGTAAGTATTGTTTAAGTAGTATGTTACACTAGAGTGGACCTTATTTTTTTTATTGTTATTATTATTTATTTATGTAACTACAGAGTCATGGAGGGCCCCAAATAAGCTTTTGGCTTGTGCTTGTGTTTCAAAAAAGGTCTTGTATTGTATTTTTTTAGTTTTTTTTATGTATTTGGGAAAATGCAATATACCATTTAATAGCATATAACGGAATGCGTAGCATTAAATATCTTCACGGCTTGCTATTTATTTACAGGTATTGTAAGTGATGGATCATACCATGGCGACAGTGCTCAATACTCAAGCGGTAGCCAATATTCTTCGTCAGGGTATTCTTCCTCTGGACATGGTCAATTTTCTGGTGCAAGGATCAATAACCAATACCTCACTCCAAAACTAAACAACCAATATTTGGCTCCAAAACCAAACAACCAATATTTGGCTCCAAAACCAAACAACCAATATTTGTCTCCAAAATCAAGCAACCAATATTTGGCTCCAAAAATAAACAACCAATATTTGGCTCCAAAACCAAACAACCAATATTTGGCTCCAAAACCAAACAACCAATATTTGGCTCCAAAATCAAGCAACCAATATTTGGCTCCAAAACCAAACAACCAATATTTGGCTCCAAAACCAAACAACCAATATTTGGCTCCCAAACCAAATAACCAGTACTTAGCTCCAAGAATCAATCAATATCAAGCACCAAAAATCAACAATCAATATATTACTCCAAAAACCAGTCAACAATATTTACCTCCCGTACAACCTGATAATGGCGGATATAAATATTAAGTTATATCTTTTTCAATACCTTGTGATACGTAAAAATAGTATTTTTGTAATAAAAGAAAGCAAATAAACGTAATATGTTTTACACTATCTTCATTAATATCATTTTAGCCACCATGCTACAACAGCCCAATACCTATATCGCATAAAATAAGATTATACGCAAAATAAGCTTTTTAACTTTTATTTAATAATTATTTATGGTACTAGTGGGTAAAGTAATATATTGCCCATGAGAAAATTAACCTGCGAGGCGTCAGCCAAGCAGGTTAATTTTCGTGAGAGCAATATCGGTTTACCCATGAGTGCCATACAAGGTTTTATCCAATAAATAGCTGAGAAATCAATATTTTTATTAAAAATTTTAATGACATTTACAGAAAATAATTTGACAAGTGATAGTTGAGTGGGTAAAATAAATAATTATCCACTCAATAAAGTAATTAAATTAATCTTTAAGCGACATTGACATTTGCACGGAAAATGTCAAGCGACAAGGCTTTTGACTGTTGCCAACCCAAAAGAAAAAAAGTAGACACCTCTTATGGCCCTATAATAACACGCAAAATGCGTGTGATTATGAGCTTATAAGAGTCGCAAAATAGAAAAAATAAATATTTTTATTTTAAAAGTTTTATTAAAAATATAAAGCAATAACTGTACGAAAAAACACAAGTTACGATTATCTCAATACATTTTTATGCCTAATATCTGTTTCTATTATAACCACTGTAGCCAGTATATCCGTCAAATCTGTCATAACCACCATAGTTACCAGGAAATCCGGAATAACCTTTGTATCCAGAGTATCTGGAGTTATAGCCTAAACCTCGATGGTCTCCAGAAGTTCTAAAACCATTTTCATCGGCAATGTAGTCGACTTGAATTATTTTTCCTTCAGGTGATTGGTATCTGTAGGTTCCAGTAACTTCACTGGTGTCTGGATCCTTTAGTCGCCCTTGCTCTTGCTGAGAAATTCCGTTTCCCGTTTCAAAACTATAAAGGTAAAATAATTATTATTATTGATACAAAAAATATTGAAAAATAGTAATTATATACCAAGGTAGAGAAGACATTTTTTATAGCCAAGCGTATTAAATCCCGAGATGTGTAGCAGCGAGGAATTTAAGAGTGCGAGGCTATAATAGTCTTCTCTTGCGTGGTTTATATATAATTTTTTTCACTACTATTATCCATCCCTGAAATATACTGCAGTGACTCAATTGCAAAAGTGTGCTAAAAAGCGATGATCATACCGATTCGGGTGCGGTTAGTGTAACTCCGTCTTTTAGGCATTAGTCACTGCGTTCTAATTCAGACAAGGAGAATAGCACTATTTAAGTATTTTTATTTAAATATAAAAGTAAAATATTAACAGTAATGCTGTTTGCTGAAATTTTCATAAAAATCAAGTAGCCTTGTACGATGACATTTGCTCAAATAAATACTTTAAACTGACGTTTAAAAATTTAGTTTCTTTTGGATTTTTTTTTTCATAATATTAGCTAATTATTGATTGTATTAATTGTTAATAATTATAATTAACTATATTTAATAAATAAAAAGTTATTTAAAGCTATTTTCTTAGGTTTAATTAGTGAAAAGTTCACAAAGAACTGAATTATTTAAAGTGACAGAGGTCAGTTGATTTCATTATCTACTAGTAGGAGAAGCCTAAAACCACATCTTTATTACTGTTCTTTTCATTGGTAGAAATATTATTTCTCTACCTATGATGTCAGAGGTTCTAAAAATAATGAAATTGCACCATGGTTAATAATGAATTTTTATTCAGCTGTTTTGGCATCTGACGTTTCACTTAATTATTAAATCACATTGCTATTTACAAGTGTCTTTAGGCACCAAATTTATTTATTGCATGATAAATTAAAAAATATTAACTAAATTAGTACCTATAAAACATGTTTTACAAAAAACACTTCGAAAAGTGAAAATCATTGGTCTATCATATTCAACCATAGATTATAAAACCCATATATTACCATAAGGATCATAGATTACTAGAGGTACAACCCCCATATAATGATTTTTGAGGCAATAGATTCTCCCTTACAGTTTTCGCCTGTCCCCTTAGGGAACGTTCAAGTATTACGTAACGCAAATTTTGATCATTTTAACCCCCCCCCTGTAACGCTATTTTCCTATACCATTAACATGGGCGTAACACTAGCGCGCTCATCCCGCAATTTGACGCAGGTCAAAAATGTTAAACTTCTCTCACTTGGTAAATAATATACTATTATTATTGACCTCAGCAAAGACATTTCATTTCTCGAATGCAAAACTAGCTAAATAATGGTGACTTCTAAAGCTAGTAGTAAAAAAAATAATTTATCTAACTCACTCAAATTTGTAACTTCCATCGAAATTATGTTCGTTGGTTTGGCGAAGTATAGGGGCAGTACTCTCCGCAGTATTATAGTTCCTTCTGTAGCCTCCATAGGTATTATAGTTGTAATTTTGGTTGTAAGGATCCTGATAATTCCTGTAGGGATTTACTCTTGCAGGTACCACATCATCGGAAATAACGAAAGTCACCATTAATAAAAGGATTAACTAAAAATAAAAACTTTAAGTTTTTCTACGACTGCTTTAGAATGTAAGCAAATACACACACTTTTCAAACACAGAACGAATCCATTCTAGCTCTAGATACGGTATGAATATTCCGTATCAAGTGTTAAAATGAAAACATGTAGTGCCATCTCTTGTTTATAAAAGTAAAAAAAACTGTAGCAAAATTAGCAAAAATATATTTATTTTACCATGAAATATTGAATAATTTAATGCAATTTAAAGTTTTGCGTTAAAATTACGTCAAGTTTATTTGTTTTTCTTAATATTTGACCAGTTTTTTATCACTTTAGTTCAAAAAGTTAAAACTGCTACATCTATTAAATATTTAAACCCGATATCTGTCACAACAATCTGACAACCTTCAATTTTTGCATTGTAATTTGTAAATATTTGCTAAAATTAAATAAAAATCTTTTTTAACTACTGAATTAATAAAATTATTAAATAACATTAATTGCTTTATTTAAAAATATGTGTTTTGTTGCATTTACAATGTCGAGTCACAAAAAACATTGTTTTTAAACTTGTCCGCAGTTTTAAGCCATACAGTGTTTCATAGTTGCAGTCGAATAAAAAGTATAGTCTACAACACGTATGGAATAGTCATTCCGCGCTCGCGGGACCGTCACACTCACCTACCGGCTCGTATGACAAACTTTCCGCTCGCGCGAAATATTATCTATTCCATACTAGTTATAGAATATACTATTCTATAACTAAGTTGCAATACATGTTGTATTAGGGTGTACCTAATTTTTTTTATTGTCTTAAATGTCTTATATGTAATTCGAAAATTCTAAAAATATGAAGGTAGTCGAACTTCTCAAATGGTTTTAATCGGGCTCCTAAAATTAGTACAATTACGCAATAATCGTAGACAGTTTTTTTCTACTACCTAAAGCTAAAAAGTCCAAATATCAGTTAAAAATAAAGTTTAAAAATTATTTTGACATAGCTGTTAGATTGACAAATAAGTTGAGACAACTACTAACTTGCAACGGTCAATAATAAATGAGTTCACTGATTTTATTCGTTGCCAAGGTAAACAAGCCTTGACAACGGTAGATAATATGTAAGCTAGCACTTAATTAGGTAGTAGAAAAAATTGATTTCACAGTCTGAAAACATGATAAATAATGGTATGTTCTAAAGCTAGTAGTGAAAAAATAGTATATTAAAGCGGCTCGTTTTCTAAACTTGTACTCGTGCGCTAAAAACGTGTTATGAAACGAGTGCTTTATACAATTTTTTCTATTGTGCTCTAAAATTTAAATAAACTTACATTTAAATTGATGACTGATTTAGGGATTTTTGTTTTGGATTGGCATTACAGTTTACACCATGTTTAAAATTCTAAGAACAAATGATATTTTGTTATATTTTATAGTCATCTCTTCTCTTTTTTACTGCAATTAACCAAGATACAATTTTAACATGGTAAAAATAACCTAAACACAAAATTTTGTAGAAAATTCAACTTTAAAGCGACATTGACATTTGCACGGAAAACGTCAAGCGATAGGCCAGGTCTGTTGCCAACCCAAAAAAACAAAAAGTACAGACCTCTTATGGGCCTATAAGAACACGCAAAATGCGTGTGATTATGAGCTTTTAAGAGTCTCAAAATAGAAAAAATATATAAGGTGCACCCTAGTGATAGCTACTGTGTTTAAAAGCAACCTGTATTTACAGGTATTTACAGGCACTACTTTTATTTTCAATAAAGTTTTTCTTTATAAGTTTTGCACTTACCAATTTCATGATGCACTTATCTATTATATAATTCTAACTAGGCAGAAGAAAAACTTTACTTTGGCTTTTATACAAAACGTGCTGGCAATCAATTTTCGTGAATCCGTGCATCCTGATTTTTATTACCTATGAAAAAAATTAAAAACAATATTACTCAAGGCGATCAATAAAAACTGGCATAATATCTCATTGAGAAAATTATAGATTTTATATATGAATTATTGCATTTAATTATATATAACTATAGGTGCATCTGCTGTTTTGACTAGATAATTTGACTGAGGCTTGCAGATTTATTTTTGAATTATGCAGTGATCTTATTAAAATAAATGGTGTATAATAAATATTAATGTGTAAATTAAGTAAACATTGTTGCATTTTAGTTTTCTTGGGTTTATAAGTTCATTTAAGTTTATCTACTAATAAAAAAATAGATTATTGTTGTCATATATAATTATGTTAAAGCTATTTAAATGAGGGCACCTCGTTAACAATATTAGTTACAGTAACATAAGTTACAAAAAAGATTATATTACTTTAAATCGAAGATGACAGTTTTGTCTTTCGAAGCTCTCGAGAGATCTCATACAGTGATTTTGATTTTAATATTTTCAATATCAAAGTTTTAAAAGGGATTCAAAATAAACAGAGAAAAGAGGTAATGGAAATGATATATGTAGATCATCAGTCACTCCATTGGAGCTCTCTACAACTAGAATTATGAAACAAAAGACGTCTACCCTATCTCTATCTCATTTGTGCTACACTTTCCAGCCAACCAAATAAATACTGTATTTGTTTTTCATACAACACATACAGTATTTATTTGGTTGGCCGGAAAGTGTAGCACTGAGCGCCACGAACGAACATAGCTAATGTGAATCTGTAGAATAAGATAATTCTACTAAAATTTAGATGGCGCCAGTAATTTCTTTAATAAAAATAATATAGTTACGCTTTTCGCCCGGCCAAGTAAATATTGTATTTGTTCAATAAAGAACAAATACAGAATTTGTTTGGTTGGGTGGAAGTGGGAGTGTATGTATGTCTTCTATCCTTTTGGGTAGAACTTTTGTCCCTGTCTAATCTAACGGGAGAAATCTCCATTCTCTTAGTTATAAGTCTGATACTGAAGACCACAGCAAAATTTATTTATACCTCATTAAAAACACATGGTTTTCAAAAATAATAATTAATAATATAATTATAGGGATGACTGGTGATTTATGTTATTTCCAATATTGTTATAGTAGTAGTAGTAAGGGTGGGGAGGCTACAAGCCAGGCAACTAGGCCATTATGGCCCTTTTTGCCAGCCCCGAGCTGTCCCAGCCACACATCTACCCTACTCCCTGCCTAAACCTGCCGGACCTCCTTATAAAGGTCGCGATATGTGTCCAGGCAAGGGTACGCAACTCCTCTCTTCGGAGAGTTGCCACTCCGAAGATCTCCTGTCGTATTCTGCCGAACCGATCGCATTGTCCTAGGAAATGGAAGGACGATTCTTCGTCTATCCCGCAACCCGAACAGACGGGGTCGTTACCGACCTTCATCTTGAACAGGTGCCTTCCTAGTCCACAGTGACCCGTGAGGATCCCTGTGAGTTGGCTGATCGTGGCTCGGCTTCTTCCTAGTAGCCACGCGGTTTTTGACTTGCTTGGACCGGAAAGGAAGTCCTTTGCCTGTCTGCAGTTCGTGACCGTTGACCAGCTTTCCCTTAGTTTTTCTCCAGCCCACGTGTTGAGGGCTGATGTGACTTGTTTCCTTGTAATACCAAGCATGGGTTCGGGTCCCTTTCTCGGAGTTTCGGCTCCGAGCCTGGCAAGTTCGTCTGCCTTCTCGTTGCCTGGTATCCCGCTGTGTCCAGGGACCCATACAAGGTGGACTCTTTTGTTCCTCGCTAGCTCCTCCGGGGCTTCTATGCATTCCTGCACAAGACTGGATCTAGTGCCGGGTGCACTGAGAGCCTTGAGGGCTGCTTGGCTGTCGGAGCAGATGTATACATCTGATCCGTTACTCCCTAGAACCTCTTCGCATCTTGCCGTTTCCTGTATCGCAAAGACTTCCGCTTGGAATACCGTGGGGTACCTGCCGAGCGAATAGCTCTTTTGAACCCCCGTGTCTTGTACAAAGAAGCCTGCGCCCGAGCAATATTGTTATAAATGTTAGTTACAATTTGGCTATTTCACTGCGTTGCATATACTTATCACGACAATTTAAAACGGAACAACCACTCTAACATCTCTTGGAAGGCATGCCCTATATTTTATTTTATATATGTATTTTTTTTTTAATCTGATTGATCAATTAAGCATACATTCTTGCTAGCAATCCGTTTTTATTAATAAGTTCCATGGCATGTTCCAAAAATTAAAAATGCTCATAACTCAGGTTTTGGATATTTTTGAGGTAAAAAGCCTTCGTTGCTGGGACTTTTTGTCTAAAGTCAGTGTTTGTAAAAGGGATGTTCAGAGAAATAATCATTGCAATTATTCAAATTATTATCTTACCTCTTTTATATTATGCTTTCTACAGACAAGAAAAATTAAAATATTCTAACAATTAGGGGTTGTCCATATATTACGTAACGCAATTTTTCAAAAAAATTGACTCCCCCCCGTGTAACTTTCACATTTACCAACATGAGCATGAACCTAAAATATAGTATAACATAACCTTAAAAAAAATTTACACGAAAAAATCACTCAAACTTTAAAAAAATATTCATAATCAATATCACACAGGGATAAAATACTAGGTACCTCTTTTTACACTGAGTGTCACATATATTGTTTATGCACAGGTACACAAAATAGCACACAGATTGGTGTTCTGTAAATACACACTCCGCGCGAAAATGTATAATCGCCGATGATTCATCGGCAAGATCACGCAAGAACAGGGCGGTAAGATTTTTTTTTAAAATCAATGTCAACAGTGTTTTTACTGATTACAATATTATTTAAATATGCATAGTTTCATCAAATTTTGTGTGAAAAAGGGAATTATGGGCCACTAAATAGTAATTTATGTTGAAATAAAAATACATCTGCCAAGCTTAGGAAATAAACATTAAATTTATTAAATTCCGTTACGAAACGTTTACCTAGACCCCCCCCCTAGTAACAACTGTAACAATTTCTCTGACCCCTCCCCCCCCAGGCGTTACGTAATATATGGACAGCCTCTTAACAATAATTATGTAAATGTTTATACACCTCAACTAATTTTCCTGTCATATAAAATCATTATTTAACATCAATCATAAGTTAATGGCAATTATATTTTAACTACTTGATTACTTTAAATTAATTCAACCATATTTTTATACATATTAAATAAAAATAAATATACAGATCATATATCAGTTTAGTATACACTTCAAAGTAGAATTCGTATCATACAATGACCGTGCTGGTCTACTCTCGGATGAAATCGGGATCAATCGTTCTGCGTTTAGGACGTCAGTTGCGACTTGTAATTTAATTGAGTAAATGGTATGCGAGAGATAAGCTTTCTATTTTCCAGTATACTAAACTAATGGAAAATCATGTCAAAATTTGATGAAAAAATCTATAATTTGTAAACTGAAGAATTGTTATTTTATGTCAGCATTATTAAAATATTTTAAATATTAATTTGATATTTTATCAAGTTGAAATATCTTATAAAAAAAGCTTCTAGATAATAATTACATGTTTATATGACATATATATTGTATATTGCTTTCCCATTTTGAAAATTTCCAAAATTTTGGAAAGCCTTGTATTCGTGCAAAAATTTTCAAATTTTTTTTTTGTGTATTTTTGCGTTTATGACGTTTTATTTCGATATAAATTAATTTCGAGTCGGTCGATCGGTCGGTCGATCGGTCTGTCCGGGAAATCTTGTGGGCACGATAACTTAAGAACGCTTTAAGCTAGAGACTTGAAATTTGGCATACTGGTAGGTTACCAAAAGTTCTCGCTCTGGATTGTTTTTGGTAAACATTGGGGTGCGGTAAGAGGGGCAAATGGGGGAAAATACATTTTTTTAGAAATTTGAAAATTGCTATATATGGGTTTTTGAGGTTGCTAAAATTGAATCTGATAAAAAAACTTTTCTAATTCCACCCCCCAGGGGGTGAGGGGGTAAACATTTTTCAATATTATTAATATTTTCTTCAAAATTGGTATATAGGGGTTTTTGGAGTCGACGAATATGAATCTGATAATATATTTTTTCTAATTCACCCCCTGAGGGGTGGGGGTAGTTTTCGTGACTGGTGTATTGGGGTTTTTGAGGTTGCTGAAAGTGAATCTGATAATAAAATTTTTCTAAATCCACCCCCTTAGGAGTGGGGGGTAGTTTTAGTGAAAATTGTTATATTGGGGTTTTTGAGGTTGTTGAAAGTGAATCTGATTATAAAAAAAAACTAACTTTACCCCTAAAGGGGCAGAGGGTAGTTTTCGTAAAAATTGATATATTAAGGTTTTTATGGTTGCTGAAAGTAAATCTGATAATAAAAAATCCATTTTACTGGCGGAGGTGAAAAATGGGAAAGCTCTTTTACTGGGCAGTGTATTTTTGCATAGATCCTTCATCCTCATCAGTAGCGGAGTATAAAGTCCAAAATTACTGCTATAGGTACTCAGACCAGCTGATCCATTGTATTTCCGCGTTAACAATCATTTGATGCAAGAGCGAAAGCCGTTATTGTTCCAACAAATAACTAATGCTTTTGACCTTAAATCAAAATATCCTTATAGATCCTTACTGAACAGTAAACATCTACATCTAAGATGTTGTAGGTGCACCCTATTATTAAGGATTTGCCTAATAAAATATAAAAAACGTGAACACGAATATCACATAAAAATTAATTTTTTAAAACAAGACCTTAACACCTATGTTATATTAATTTTAATAAAATTATAATTATATGGTTTGGTTGTTGATTAAAAAGCAATAAAACACCAATAACTTTTTTTATAATAAACTAATTTTTTATTATTCATTTATATATACGTTGTCGTAGTAAATACAGGAAAAACTTTTTATTAATTACAAGTTGTTACAGTAAAACACAGTGGTTATTCTAAGGCGCAGTTTAACGCAAATTGCGCAGTTTCAAACTTTTTGCTACAATTTTTAAAACTGTTTTAAAACTAAAATATATTTCCAAAATGTAAAAATTTTCGCCTGCGGCTTTGGGATTTCAAATTTTTGTTAAAATTTAAATTTGTATTACTGCTTTAAAATTAGAAAAGGCTTTCTATAAAATTTAAAATTGTAAAATTTTTGGCTGTGGCACTAGGACTTTTTAACGTTTTTGTCTTATAGAATTTTATAAAAATGTTTTAAAGGTACAATTGGCCGTAAAAATTTTCAGGACCTTCCGACAATTTTTAATGGTTTTGTAAAACTATTCTAAAATTAAGATTTGCAAATTCCTAAAAATGTTTGCCTGTGGAATGGCGATTTCTCCCGTTAGATTAGACAGGGACAAAAGTTCTACCCAAAAAGGATAGAAGACATACATACACTCCCATTTCCTCCCAACCAAACAAATTCTGTATTTGTTCTTTGTTGAACAAATACAATATTTACTTGGCCGGGCGAAAAGTGTAACTATATTATTTTTATTAAAGAAATTACTGGCGCCATCTAAATTTTAGTAGAATTATCTTATTCTACAGATTCACATTAGCTATGTTCGTTCGTGCCGCTCAGTGCTACACTTTCCGGCCAACCAAATAAATACTGTATTTGTTGTATGAAAAACAAATACAGTATTTATTTGGTTGGCTGGAAAGTGTAGCACAAATGAGATAGAGATAGGGTAGACGTCTTTTGTTTCATAATTCTAGTTGTAGAGAGCTCCATTAGAGTTTTTACATTTATGTAAATAAAAATAAGATTATTATTAGTGAGCAAAACACCCCTTTTGCCTTCCTTCCCCCCAACCGATTTTGCTCAAATACGAATTTGTCCAAGATAATATAAAAATACATCTGCATAAGAAATTTCAAGTCGCTAGCTCAAAGCGTTCTTAAGTTATCGTAGATACAGACAGACAGACCGGCAGACAGACATAAATCTTTTTTTTTTGTTTTTTTGTTTTGATTTTTCTCTACGTTTCAGAAAAAAAGATGATTTAAGCAAAAAAAAATTAATTTTTTTCACAATACTTTCTTTTATGAGAAAGTACAAATCGGTCTCGAATAAGCGAGAGTACTTTCTCATAAACAAAATAAAATTAATCGTTGGTTAATATGATTAATAATGTTTGTTATTTTATTTTTTATGGATATCGCTGTAAATATTTTTTTTACATTTTTACATTCCAAAAAAAGTCTCTAGCTTAAAGCGTTCTTGAGTTATCGTAGATACAGACAGACCAACCGTCAGACAGAGAGACAGATATCATTTTATTTAGCTAATTTTGATTCTTATCCTTGACGTTACAAGAAAAAATGGGATAAATCATCCCAAAAAAAAAACGATTTTTTTTTTCTCAAAATACATTGTTTATAAGAAAGTAATTAACTAAACTTTACTTTTGCGGACGCTGATTAAAAAATAATCAACATCCGCAAACTATTATGTAGAATTTACATTTGCGGACGTTGTTTAAAAAATTATCATCGTCCGCACATGCGGACGGGGATACTCTTCTATAAAATAAAGGTACTTTTTCACAAAACAAAAATGTATATAAAACAAAATAGTGTCTACTAATGCATACAAATGTATTCTTCATGAACTCTTACTATTGAAATTTTGGTCTTGTAATATTTAAAACTGATTTTCATATTCATATCTATAGTTGGGACAATTTTAGAAGATCTCACCGCAAAATGAATATTCAGGCTTAAAGGAATTAATCGGAATAATGAGGCAAACGGATTCATGCAATTCGTGCATAAATTTATTATTATTCAACAAATGCGACCGGCCACAAAAAACTAACTTTTTCTATTTTACGACTCTTATAAGCTCATAACATATAAGAAATACACTATAAGAGAAAGTCAAATACGTGACCGTGAAAAGTATTCAGGACCCGAACCTGTGTTTTGGCTTCTAGGTACGACTGAGCGATGGCGCCAGCTGTATATGAACTTGATTGTTTAGTGGGAGTGGGGTCAGGGGTAGTATATCTGTCAAAACAATTGAAATTTTACTCGTGAAATTTTACTCGTGATTTGCAATTTATTGTGCTTTTATACCGAACTTTTATTGTGATGTAATACAAAATGTGTATTGTACCGTTTTGCAAGGATCAGTTAAGTAAACGTCACCGTTTTCCTAGTGATGCAAACTTATTTAATGTGTGGGTCAAAAACATTAATAGTGCCAAGTTAAATAAAATGACTAAAGGCAGGGACTGACCCTGTCTTGAAAAGCTTCTTATTATTTTGACTGAGCTATTTAGGGCAGGGACAGCCCCTACAAAAAAAGCTTATTGATTTGACTGAGCTGTTTAGGGCTGGGACAAATGCCCTAAAAAGCTTCTTACCATTTTTACTGATATGTTTAGGGCAGGGATGGCCCCTATCGAAAAGAGCTTATCAGTTTGACTGAGCTAGCCTTAAACAGCTGGCCAGAGAAGCTTATCGGTTTAACTGATTCATATTGTTTATCTGTTAAATGTAGGAATACTAATTACAAAAACTTTGCAAATGTGCTCTGCCCTTAGGCAGTATATTCTGTATGACACTCAATTATATATGAAGGCAAATGTTTACTCCTCATATATATTTATTTATAATAAAAAGTTAACTGTTAAAAGTACGACATAATTGTTTTAATTTCCTATTTACGTTTAAAATAAAATATATAAAAATCAAAGCCAAGTGTTTTTTTTAATTATATAGGTTTATTTAGCAAAAGATAAAATTTCATATTTTTAAAGTTTAACAAATTTTACATTTAATTAAAATTTCGATTCATATATTGTTATTTTTAATTAATGTGCGGGTTAGATAACCCACTTGTTAGACTTTAAAAATTTGTTTTATCTTTTGGTGAATAAACTTAAAGTTTTAAATAAAAATACAGAGCTTTTCCCCATTTTTACAAAATTGATTTGGGAAAGCAATAGTAATCTTTATTACCGACTTCCGTAGGTTATCTGTATTATCGGCTGTCGTTGACCGTGAATTTAGTGAATTTTAAAAAACAACGGCTAATGGCGGTACAATAGTTTTCTATCTCTATCATTTGACTTTCTCTTATAGTGTATTTCTTATATGTGTATTCTTCATGAACTCTTACTATTGAAATTTTGGTCTTGTAATATTTAAAACTGATTTTCATATTTTAAGTAGAGCATATTTAAACTTGAGGCTTTTGTACCAAAATAAAGAATATTTAAACAAAAAAAATAAAATAATGCTCTGTGAAACATTAGTCTTGTCACAAATGAATTTTTGTGACGTTATCTATGGGCCTTGTCTCCTCGCGTCTGATCAACATCGCATTCAAAAACTCCAGAATTCTTGCTTATGATTTATTCATGGCATTAGGCGTAACCAGCACATCAGCCACACGGTTAAATTAACTGGTTGGATAAATATGGAACACAGAAGGTTTTTACATTCAGCTGTATTATTTTTTAAGATCCTAACTAATAAATCTCCGACATATCTATACAACAAAATTAAACCTAGGTCGGATGTACATAATGTAAATATACGCTTCAAAAATACTCTGACACTTCCCAAACATGCTTCTGAAATTTTTAAACGGTCATATTCTTACCAAATTACTAGTGTTATAAATAATTTAAATTTTACTTTTATTGGTCAAAAACTTTTATGGTTTAAAGCAAAACTGTTAAAAATCTTGCTGATGGAAGAAATCTATAACACGTAGATTGGTGTACTGTTGTCAGTTTGGAGGTGTAGGTGTTTTCTTTTTTTTGTGATTGGATGTCTCCATTAATGCTTTCTTACTGCTAAATTTGTAGTGTGTTTTATTTGTATTTCTTTATGCATAGTTGGTTGCTCACATATAATTCTCAACACGGTTAGATAGGTTATGTTATTGTTTTAGGTTATCTTCTGTGAACATTTTGTATACATTATACTCATACGGGTTAGATGTAAGAATAGACGTATGATTGCAGGTCCTAGCCTGCCTGTAGTTATACGTACTAAATCTCGCCCATAAAATTTTTTTGTAATTTACTATTTACATATTTTTAATAAAGACCTTTATTATTATTATTATTATTATTATTATTATTATTATATTCATATCTATAGTTGGGACAATTTTAGAAGATCTCACCGCAAAATGAATATTCAGGCTTAAAGGAATTAATCGGAATAATGAGGCAAACGGATTCATGCAATTCGTGCATAAATTTATTATTATTCAACAAATGCGACTGGCCACAAAAAACTAACTTTTTCTATTTTACGACTCTTATAAGCTCATAATCACAAGCATTTTGCGTGTTCTTATAGGCC
Organism: Brachypterus glaber; assembly: GCA_958510825.1. NCBI lineage: Eukaryota > Metazoa > Arthropoda > Insecta > Coleoptera > Kateretidae > Brachypterus > Brachypterus glaber. The sequence goes on from OY294047.1 coordinate 1,931,272, forward strand.
TAGAAGAGGTTTATACTTTTTTTTCTTTTAGTTTATTTCATTATTTTATCAAAATCCAGAATTTTTATTACTCTTTCTTGAAAATTTTGTAAAATTTGTTCTTACAGCGTGCCACGTTTAAAATACTACAGCCATATTGGAAAAAAAACAATTGAAAAACATATAGTAATATAATACTAAAATGTTTTTAATTTTTCGTTTATTGGTTAAAAAATATTTCAGAACCTTAAATTATTTTATTTTAAAATTCATTGATAAAATTTAATTTTTAAGAATTAACAACAATCCTACCCAGGTAGCAAAATAACATGACATTCACGTGAAAGCCACGTTAATATGTGACATGTGATGTTAAGATTGTAGTCTCATTTAACAAGAATGTAGCATGGTGGGGATGTCCTAAGTCCGCCCCTAATAACATCACACAATGACATCCCGAAAATAACGTGTTTGTGACATCATAAATCCACATTCCTGTTATATCTAATATCTTATGGATGCCGTTACTGGTACTTTAATATTTAAATAATATTCTAGGATATTAGCTTTTTCTAAATTAAAACCATTAAAAACGCTATAACCCTATAAAAAAATCGGATTTAAAATCAATCAGTAATTGAAACAATCACAGATTGAAACAGATAGATTCTAAATACGAAATTGCAGATTAAGGGGAGAATATATTCCTTTAATCCGTGTCCGTGTGGTCTTGAAAAGCCCGGCAGAGCCCCCTATCCACTGGAAATCGCATAATGTGTATACAATTTCTTTATAATAATTTACTCTATCAACATCATCTTATATCGATTTTTTTGCTTCGAACGTCGGTGAGAAGCAAAATAACATGACATTTACGTGAAAGCCACGTTAATATGTGACATGCGATATATTCACAGCGTTGCTAAATATTTTTTATTAAATAACATGGTTGTCACGTCACACGTATTACGTTGCAAATGTGATGTTAAATACATGTTATTTTTTCAATATTATGTGATGTTATGATTTAGTTTAAAAATACACCCAAAAGTGATGTTAATTTCTTGTAATATAACATCCCTTGCTACCTGGGTATTAATTTAATCTACTTTCATTTCCTCTTACATTTTCAAGATGATAACTTTTCATAATGGTTTTATGAATTGTCAAACTTAAATATTATTTAACTTGGATAAAAAACGTTTAAAAAGTAGACATTTTTAAGATATGGCTATCGTTACAGGACCATACGGAGGGCCAAAAAGGTAAAAATGTACTTTTCCTATGACCTAGTTAGTAGTTAATGCCTATTTTCCACCCGTTGCCTATGACAACGGTTGAGAAGTGACGATCAGCTGATTTTAAATATCTGCTGTCAGAAAATTAGTAAACGTCGAACACATAACTTAAAATTGACAAACTAATTTTAAGATAATTTTTGCGTTTTTTTGATAGGTCGTATAAAAAATAGTATACGCACCTCGAAGGAAACCATTTCAGTGCCCATCGAGTGCACTTTCGTGCAATATAATGAAATGTAGTATTTCCATCTAGGGGCTAATGTAGATACTTGACGTCACTTACTTGCATGTTTTTTTACTGATGTACGAGGGTTGTTAAAAATATTAAATATCTTATTCTTTAAGTACGGATTAAGGTTCCAAAAATTTTAATGTTGGTTTAAAAAATGGATGTAATATAAAGAAAAACCAATGAACTTGAGGAGTGGGGGAACAGGAATGGCGTCTGAACAAGTGGCTAATATGAATGGCAGCCATTAACCGCATTCTTTATTCTAGGGGGTTCAAATTTTTCAAACTAGGTGGTGCGATTTGGTAACTTTATAGAGAATTTTCATCTTGGTGCTTTCAGAGACCAACTTATCTCTGGTGCTTAAAGCACCGTGCTTTATTGACAGTGAAGTTTTTAGGGTTATGTACAATGTCAGTGGATTTAAAAACGGTATAAGAAAACATTTATTTCTCAAAAAAACATATTTCTATTTGAAAAAATTACAGAAATGTATAAAATTAAAAAAATAATGACAGAATTAAAAAAATAACTAATAAAATAAAAAAAAAGGTAGGTCAGTTGAATATTTTCTCAAACCTTCATTCTTATACATTTTGGTACTGGCGTGTAAATTGTCTTAATTAGGGTCACTCGATCAGTTTTTGCTTTGTCTAGTTGGTGTGTTAGTGTTTTTTGGTGTTTGGTCGATTTGGGCTTTTGATTTGAGGTGAAAACTTCCACAAACCCAAACGGCTAACCACCAAAACACTAGACAAAGTAACAACTGATCAAGTGACCATAGTGTTAATAATTTTATTACTTTTTTTATTCATTATTCAGTGTCAATTTTGATTAAATTCATCATAATTTAGTTATAAAGTAGAATTCACTGATCTAAAATTAAATGAATTTTATAAAGGGAGCTTCGAGTCATAACTTCCAACCAGTCGAAACTCTAGCTCTGGGGCTAGGGAACGTTCAAGTATTACGTAACGCAAATTTTGATCATTTGGGACCTCCCCCCCCCTGTAACGCTATTTTCCTATACCATTAACATGGGCGTAACACTCCAAAATGATAATACTTGATCGTTCCCCTAGTATTCCAACCACTTGATATTAAAAATTTTAAAGCTTTTAAGGTATATTTTGGTCAGAATTGTATTCTCCCCGTTTGAATGGGGACTATGCCCCCGTTTAAATGGGGGCAAGGCATCAAAAACACCAAACAGGCAAAAAAAAACTGACCTACACCAAAGAGTTAGGTTACGTTATGTTTAATATCTATAGATATACAACAGTGCAAAATCGGTCGGAACTCCAGACACTCTATTGTATAAATACTTGTAATAAAAAAATGTATATATGAAAATCTTATTTTTGAAATAAATACCCTATTTTTCCAGGTTTGGACTTTGGCTTTCTTCAGAAGTACTTTCTCTTTTCCAAAAACCATGTCATCATATTTAAAATGCCTTGAGCAAACAAATTTATTCTCAGAAAAAGTATAGCTACGTAGATTTGGGTATTTTAAAAATATCAAGCCATTGCTCCAACAATGCTTTATCTTTTGGAAACCTGTAAAATAGAAAACCCTGGCTATAAATTAAATCTCACTAAATTTGTGGTTTTATATACATATAAATGCAAAATGTACAAGTCAATATAATCCCAACTTAAACTTACTTAAAAAATTAAACTTTCTCCAGATTTATTCTTTTTACACTGCGGCAGCCTATGACACAGCAAGATATAATTAGAAAAGTTTTTCTTGTATACTAATCACTCACTAAAAAACTATATATACACTTACACTACGGAAATTAATAAAAATTAAAAAACTACCATATAAAAAAAAGTCTCAAAAATGCTCAAACATATAATAAATTATTCACAGATAAAGATATCAACATTTCAACCGCAAGTATTACCAGGAAAAACTAGTACGATAACAGAGACTACAATTTCTGATGATAAAATTCCTTATACAGTTACCAAATCGCACCACCTAGTGTGAAAAATTTGAACCCCCTAGAATAAAGAATGCGTTTAATGGCTGCCAACGTAGTGTCACTACTTATTTGTATTGGAATCCTGTTCCCCACTCCTCAAGTTCATTGAGAAAAACTAATGAATTTGATGGTATCATTGTTTTTAGCTAGCACAGTGCATTGCAATGTACTGCTTTGTGAGTGTGGGATGATAGAGGATCTGAATCATTTATTTTTAGAATGCCCCATTAATATATACCCAGGTCTAGACATTTTTAAAGAAATGCATAAACAAGGCATACAAATGCCGTTCAATATGTCACACATTTTAAGCATGCTAAATCAAGAAATTATGACAATCATCCTTAGATTTCTGAAACACAACGTGACAAAGTTATGATGAATGCAGACACTCCTGCCTCTCCTTACATCCATGCTCCGAGGCACAACCCTTGTGAAGTCGCTCGGCTGTGCTCCTGAGCGTGAAAGGTCGAATTCCCTAGATGTATAACCCCTGCTTTAATGACAAACGGAGAAAAAAAAAATAATAATAGAGCTAGAACTTTAAAAAAAAAAAAAAAAAAAATTGGAAAAAAAAAAATAAATAAATTTTTAAATAAAGTGGAATTAATGTATAGTAAACCCTGTGTATGTAATAGTCCAGTGATAGTATCGTCTTGTAAAGTGTGAAGGTCGTATTTATGGAAAAGTCCTAGGATTATAAGTGTGTGCAGCACGGGATACACATCTCGGATGGTCTGACATACTTGGCAACAGTGTAATACCCCATGTTACTGGCTAATTAGTCTAGCGACAAAAGCCAAGCAGTAAGAAGAAGAAGAAGAAGAATGTACTGCTTCAAAGATTAAAGGAATTAGAATAGACTGAGCCGAAAAGTAAACAGTTTTAAGATCAACTTTTAATATAGTGCGAAAAGTATAACTTTAACAGTATTGCAAATATAAATATAAATTTTGCAAGTCTTAAACAAATTTTGTACAAGAAAAATGTTTAAGATTATTGTTTATAGTATCATTTAATATGTATTTAATAATAAAAACTTATTATTTATGTAGGTTAAGGTTAATTTTCATAGAAATCGGGTTCTGAAAACTTTGCAATGTTTTATGGTTTATTTCAAGTAAAAAACTTTTACAGGTAAGAACATTTCTTAGAGCTCCTAAGTTGATAAAGTATCCGAGAAAATTTAATTAATTTATAGTTTCGTTACACATTACTCGTTTAGTTTAAACGCAAGATACAAGTTTTGGATGCATGTCGTATTATGTTTTTGCATAAAACCAGCTTTTAGTTTTAAAGTTACATAAAACAAAACTTTAAAACTATGTAAAATAGTTAACTGCAATTTATGATTAACAAAAGGATTTAAGAAATTTTATTTATTATAATAAAAAAATCAGTATAAATGTAACGTTCCATGACGCGTAAACCATTAGGCTGGACCTAATTTTTTTATTGTTTTAAAACTTTTATTCTGGCTTATCTAGAACATCCTGAAAATATTGTCACGAATGATGGGTTCTTCGTGTTACGAATAATGGTCTTCCTCTCAATTTTGCTGGATACGGGTTGGGGTAATTGAAACACTTCTTTATAACACACGTTCTTACCACTTTAGTTGACAGAGATGTCAAAGTTACTTTGCCCAATGGGCACTGCCCACTTTGGGGACTACCCAACTATCGACTCTACGCTATTCAATCTGATAATCTAATAATTTAATTATAATTCTACGTACCGTATTTATACTAAATGTTTTACAAACAAACCTAGTTTATTTAAGTTCAATAACACAAGAATGCTTGGTGTGCAAAACATCTGTACAAAGTACTAATTTATAAATAATAAAATTGTTTTATGAAATTTAGGTAAAGCCTGTACCTAGCCTAGCCTGTACCTAGCCAACTCTTGACAATATGAGGGTGAATAATAAAAAATAAGGTCCACGCTAGTGAAACATGCCTAATAATTTTATCCTGTTGGGTACGGATTAATAAACTAAAAAGGTTCCATTTTACTGGAACCGTTCAAACTTTCTTGCTTCACTACTCGAAACTAATTTTTTATTGTAAATTTTATATTTAGGAGGCCATGACTTAAATCTTTAATTTATCAATGATAAATTATCGTATGAAACAAATATTCTATTATCGCCACAAATCGGTAAAAGATACCTGAGTGTTATACCCACCATGTATAATTTTGCATTTTTCGGTAAAAACAAAGAGGTTATTAAGGGTTGTTTTTTTTATTCATTGAGATGATTGCGATATAGTTTATTTTAAAAATTAATATGGGTAAAGTTATTGCTTAATTTTCGCACAGAGTTTATTTTCTCCCTAGCACCGTATACGCGTGTTCATAAAATGGCATGGCCTTCTAGAATATTATTGATAAACTATTGTTATTTTGAATTATTTTATTTTAAAAAATAATATGGGTAAAGTTATTGCTTAATTTTCACACAGAGTTTATTTTCTCCCTAGCACCGTATACGCGTGTTCATAAAATGGCATGGCCTTCTAGAATATTATTGATAAACTATTGTTTTTTTGAATTATTTTATTTTAAAAAATAATATGGGTAAAGTTATTGCTTAATTTTCACACAGAGTTTATTTTCTCCCTAGCACCGTATACGCGTGTTCATAAAATGGCATGGCCTTCTAGAATATTATTAATAAACTATTGTTTTTTTGAATAACTCAAAAAGTATAAGTGTTGGAGTGGTAGTCATATTTAGAGTGTTTTTTTTAATTAAATTCTTCATCTTATGGTACTAAAATATATAGGGGATCATTAGAAAAATCAAAGTTAAAAATTTTTCCGGTGACATTTACTAAATAGAAATAAGATTAATTAATTTTAGTTGGCTTCGGTTAATTATTCTAGAATTAGGTTACTTTTAAATTACTATTACAATTTTCTAAAAAATTACTTTATTTACTCCTTTATTGTTAATTAATAATAAGATATAATTTTAATATAAATATACATATACATTTTTTTACAGTTTTATACCTAGACCTACCTGTAAGTTATACATATAAAAAAAAACAAAAATTGATATTTAAAAATAAATAATTTCGTATACAAAAAACACTATACATATTTTAATATCGGTATCCATCATATTGAGTCCCCACTTGTATCTTGGGAGAACCGTATTGTGTGTCTGGTCCTTTATATTCTTTATTTATCTCATATACATAGCCACCCTTAGAACCAGTAGTTGTTTTCTGCTGGATATTGGGAGTTCCGTAATTTCTATTGGGAATTTGCCTACAACACAAAAGTAATAAGTTTAAAAGGATTTGGGGCGCACTTAGATCTCCATATTTTCCAGTAAAACTTTTCGTCCTAGATCCAAATATGCGAATATAATATATTTTTTACTATTTTAAAATTTAAGGGACGATATCTCAAAAACGGTATTACCTTAAAGACATTGAAACATAACATGGTTTTATGTAAAAAATAAAAAAAAAATCTGCTAAATACGTTTTCAAAATATGAACTTTATTGTCAGATTTAGCCTTACAAAAAAGTTTAATACCTACTTAGTTTGAGGTTTTTCTTGGAACTTTGTATCTCCATATTGCGTATTTACTTCATATATGTAGCCACCATCAGATCCAATGGTTTGAGATGGGGTAAAATTGGGAGTTCCATATTGTCCGGCATTTACCGAAAAAGGCCTAATAACAAAAGTATATTATATATCAAATAAAAAATAATAGTTATTTATGGTACTAGTGGACAATATCGGTTTACCCATGAGTGCCATACAAGGTTTTATCCAATAAATAGCTTAGAAATTCATATTTTAATTAAAAATTTTAATGATTTACAAGAAAATAATTTGACAAGTGACAGTTGAGTGGATAAAATAAATAATTATCCACTCAATAAAGTAAAAGCCACGCGGGGGTTATTATTGAGTTTATCTATTTAAAATGAAGCTGGTAATTGTCTCATTATCTGTATGTATTGGATTAATATAATTTACACACATAGTTGTATAGGTGCGACTCTCTAAGTAACGTTTTTATTTATACTTCAGTTAATGATACAACACACGCTAATCTTGAATACAAATACTTTTAGTGACTTGCCAACTAAAACCAACAGTTAGTCCTGTTAGTAGGAAGTCTACACATTATAAAATCATTGACAGTTAAATCTGAGGTGCTCGGTTTAGAAAGATAATGGACTTTTTTCATCAGAAATTAGCACAGTCGACTTAATAGTTCTTCATCTTATACTGTTTTGGCTTATTCTAGATAAATTTAAATCCATTCACAGAAACGGTCTATTGATTGATTTCCATCCAAGAAATCCCAGACCCAAACAACAGGACAATAGTGACAATGACAGACAGACACAAGTTATACTTCCCTATGTAAGCGGTATCACGGATAAAATAGGTAAACTTTTGAAGAAGTCAAATATTAAGCCTATATTTCGGTCCAACCAAAAATTAGGTCAATGTTTGACTTCAACAAAAGACAAAATACCCCTGAGTTCAGAAGGCGTATATAAAATACCCTGCTCCTGTGGTACGGTTTACATAGGTGAAACTAAGAGAAAAATTTCTACAAGACTTCAAGAGCATGAGCGCAATATAAGAAAGAAACAAATTTCCTTATCGGCAGTAGCCGAACATGTACATGAAACAGGTCATAAAATCAATTTGTCTGAAACAAAACAAATATTAACAGAAAACAGAAAAATGCCAAGGAAGATACGGGAATCGATAGAAATCATCAAGCATCCTAACAATATCAATCGGGACACTGGTTACCACTTACCTGCAATATGGAAGTCTTTGATAGGAAAAACCTCGTCACGGGTGAATAACCACAACTCGTCACAAATAGTGACACAAGTTGATTCGAAACTTAGTTTCAGATTAATCCCTGAAGATGTCTCTAGTAGTAAGAGACGAAACGTCGGAAAGTGAAAATCCATTAACACGGTCTAAACCCGAAAGTGAAAGTTCTTTATATCTTAATGGCCGTGAAAGCTTAAAATCTAAAATTCCATCCAAGTATCACTGAAGTTGTTTGCATCTTATTTTCTCAAAAAATATGCATATTAGTGTATCGATTAATGAAAAATTATTTGTCAAACACTTATTATTACTGAATTATAACATATTTAATACACTGCACTACATTTTTTTTATAAAAAGTCCAAACCAAATTTATATGAACGAATTTGAAATATCTGAGCAAAATTTATATAGAATATTCTAAAACAGTATAAAATAAAGTTTCATTAAGTGCGCTATGGTAATTTCTAAGGAAAAAATTACATTATCTTCCGAAACCGAGCACCTCAGATTCTACTGTTAATGGGTTTATAATGTGTAGACCTCCTACTAGCAGGATTAACTCTTGGTTTGCGTTGGCAAGTCACTAAAACTGAATTTGTATTCAAGATTAGCGTGAACATGTCACGCATCATATGTTGTTCACACTTTGCCGTTCATAAGCATAGAAATGATGCTTGAAATAAGCATAAAACCATACTTATAGTTTTTTACTAAATAAACCATACACGGAAAAAAAAAATTATAGCTAGGAGCGCTATAACACACATAACAAGCAAATTATAATCGCTTATTATATAAATACAAGGCTTTCTCTTACAATTATGGCAGTCAGTGTAAAAATTTATATGAAATACTTTAATTGTTTAGTGAATAATATAAAATAACAAATAGTATGGCATTTATAGCTTAAATAGATTTAATTATTGTCCGTGCTAATAATTTTTATAATATAATAAAATTTCTGTAAATTTATAATAGTGCCTGTAATAAATATAATCGTGTCTGTAATATATATAATCGTTTCCAATTTATTTTTAACATTATTAGTTATTATGTCCCTTATAATCTATAGCTTAAATCACTATAATTTGCCACTGTTACCAAATATCTTATAATGTATAGCGCAGAGCCCACTAATTTCTTTCCGTGTATTAAAAAAAGGTGAAAGTTTACCCTAAAAACTGTTTTTTTTATTAAATACCTACTTTGGTTGCACTTTTTCTTGAAACTTTGGACCTCCATATTGTGTATTTACTTCATAAATATAACCACCATTATTTCCAGTAGTTTGATATGGTGGATAATTTGGAGTTCCATACTGTTCCACGTCGGAAATAACATCGACCGGCAATGGTCTAAAATAATAGGAAAATAATTTTATCCAATACATACAGATAATAAGACAATTACCAGCTTTATTTTAAATAGATAAACTCAATAATAACCCCCGCGTGGCTTTTACTTTATTGAGTGGATAATTATTTATTTTACCCACTCAACTGTCACTTGTCAAATTATTTTCTTGTAAATGTCATTAAAATTTTTAATAAAAATATATATTCCTAAGCTATTTATTGGATAAAACCTTGTATGGCACTCATAGGCAATATCTTACTTTACCCACTAGTACCATAAATAACTATTATTCACAAGCACACAGAAAAACGTTTTTTACATTCATTATAAAAAGTTGCAAAAACTAAAATTTTTGTCTGTGTCTTTAAAAGTTAATAAAGCTTTTCTTTTCTAACCTAGGTTATATATTAATTCGTTTCTAATTTGTTTTGGAGCTTTTGGTTATACCACATAGATGGCGATAGTTTCGCCTCGTCTGTAGAGAGTTGTGGTTTGCGAATAAATTATATTTCTAATAAAAACAATAACAAATAATATTTATTTATATATTATATGGTTCATATAAGTTATTATTTATATAGTTGAAATTTATAGAAATCTGTAAAATTTCCATAGAAGATCATTGACTTGCTAATAGATGGCACTAACTGAATAGACGTTTGTTGTTACACGGTAATTTTTGTGCCAAATAGCACCTCTCAAGTTGGAAATGTTTCATTTTATTATTAGGTTAGAAACATACTACTTTTTTAATCATTCTAAATAAAAACAAAAGTAGAGAATGTTTAAGCTTTAAAACAAAAAAAGAATCAGTCAAATCCATTAAGCAGTTTTCTAAATATTTGAATTTAAAAAATGGCAATTTTTTTAAGTTGATCGGTTTTTTTGCTTACCTTTTTGTTGTTGTAGTCCTCGCTTTTGGATTCCATTTGGTAACATTGTAAATGATAGGGATATTTTCTGGTACATTTGGGGTAGGAATATAGTCGACCGAATAATTATAACCGTCAGGTCCAATGTATGAATAGAATCCTCTTACGGTTGGTCGGTTACTTGGTCTAGCAGTGCTTGGTTGAGTACTTTGAGGAACAAAGCTTTCACCAGGATTATACCTAAAATGATTCTTGGATAGTAACTTAATTTATAAGTATAGGTAAGGTAAAAATCATCCATAATGATGGCTTTTAAGTGTTAATACGTGGGCTTAACTTAGCCCACTTGTCCCTCCCGACCGCGAGGTTCATCGCTAGGTAACTATTACTTTTCCTAAGGAAAGTCTTGCGTTAGTAAAAAAAAATTGAAACATATTTATTGCTTTTTTACGTTTCTGGGCGTTTTATATCCAACTGTTCCAGGAATAAAAAAAAGTAACAAATTTTTTTTTTTAAACAGCCAAATTTGGCACTGCTGATTTTAAATATCATATCTTTTAAAAAAAAAATGTGACATAAGAATCTTCAATTTTTTTTTTTTTTTTGGTTTTTTTTATAATTTAGGCATACAGATAAAATATAAAATCTCTACAGCCTTTAATAACGAGAGAAACAGGGTATGAAGTGTATGAATTTTGGTCAATTTACGTGACGTATTTTATGGGCGACCCCTTAGCATATGTAGAAATTATGGGTTTTATTTTCTAGCGAGTGAATTGTTAACATTTTACTAAAAACCTCGTCTAACAAGCGAAAACGTGTAAATTTATTTTAGTAAAAACAATTTAATTGGACCAATAATAGTAATATCTCATAAATATTCATTGGGAGGATTGGTGTAATGGACTACCGCGTCGTACTTGACGAGTTTACTACCCAAAATAGCGTGAGTTCGATTCTCACAGGCACCGATTTGCCTTTTTCAGTTAATTAATAATTGAAATTTTGCGAAGGCGTAAGTGAAGCGGACACTCCCTATAAATTGGTTCGAAAGTCAATTAAAGCCGGTGGTTCCCTCTACCACTAGCCCACACAAGTCCTGGACTTAGGGGATGCTTAATTAAGTAGAATACTACGAGGTTAAACAAAAAAAAAATGTATTTTCATATATTATACAATAAATTCATGGATCAGTCCTTGATGGGTTAATATGGTTCAATACTCAAATTTCCTAAATCCAAAATGGCATATTAATAATGGTAGATAAGTTTTTTTTATTGTTGTCTAATAAACGAAATTATTATATTTTAAATTATTAATTTTTAATAATGAATTCGGTTTTAGCAACATCGAAAACCCCCAAATATCAATTGTTTTATCAAAATCATTAAATTCATGACATTTTGTCAACACATTGGATCCGCCATTTTGAATTTTCAATGATGGATTCGGTACCAGCTACCTGTTAACCATTTTCCACGACTAAAAAGCGAATGTTGGCCTCAGAAAAGCCTCCTCCGCAACATCGTGCGGTAGTTTAAACACGTTAGGTAATAGGATTCTGTTTTGGAATTACCACTAGGCGTTTATATAAAATCACTTCTCGAAAATATTTTAAAAAGTTTTCAAATGTAGGCCTGTGTTATTATTGGTATTTAATAAGGAGGCGAATTTAATAAACTTAATTGAAATATTTAAGCTTTATTTTACTATTTTTCTTTTTGAAAGTTTTATATGTAATCATATTAAATTGAAAAAGTTTTACATAGTTCCACGGAAAAAAAATACATAAAAATAATAATTTTCAAAGCAATAAAGTTAAATGTACTCAGTTTTTAACAAAAACTTTTTCATATAAATATAAATAGCATAGTAAAACAAGCCTTGAAGATATGTAATGCTACGCATTCCATTATATATTAATCACAGTAAATAGTTTATTACATTTCCCGAAAATATGTTTTTTTTCACTACTAGCTTTAGAACATACCATTATTTATCATGTTTTCAGACTGTAAAATCAATTTTCTTCACCTATAGCAATAATAATTTTTTCTCTCCTAGTAGGAGTAAACAATTGATTTCTGTCACTTTAGATGTTTTAATTCTTTGTGCAATTTTTACTAATTAAACCCAAGAAAATAGCTTTAAATAACTTTCTATTTATTAAACATAATTAATTATAATTATTACCAATTAATACAATCAATAATTAGCCAAATACATATTATGAAAAAAATTTAAAAAAGTCCAAACTAAATTTTTAAACGTCAGTTCAAAGTATTTATTTGAACAAATGTTAGTGATCAAGGCTACTTGATTTTTATGAAAATTTCAAGAAATATAATTTCTGTTAAAAATTCATTGTATTATTTGAATAAAATTAGTTAAATAGTGCTAGTAGTGAAAAAACTAATATATAAACCACGGTAGAGAAGACTATTATAGCCTCGCACTCTTAAATCCCTCGCTGTTGCGCAGCTCGGGATTTAATAGGCTCGGCTATAAAAAATGTCTTCTCTACCTTGGTATATAATTACTATTAGAGGACACAAAGTTGGAACACTTAAATATCGTAACCCAAATATTTTTTTGGTATATATTTCATATGTTTAGGGGGCTCAAATCTTAAGCCGTTCAAAAGTCAAAGTGTGACTTGAATGCACGGTATATTATATATCTATATCTAAAAAAAATTTGACACCTACTCAAATACATATTCATTGCCATTTGTATTTCTTAAAACTCCAACTGGTTGAATTTCTGTATAAGTTGGGGAAGTTATCGGAACTCCATAAGAGGTTACATTTGGAGCTACATTGAAAACAGCTGAAAAAAATAAGATGATAATAAAATAATTCGGTGTGTGGTTCGATGGTTTAACCTCGACTTTGAACAAACTCACTTTTTTTTCGTATTCTATTTATTATTTATGATAAAACTAACAATTTATGACCAAAAATTAAATTTTCTATCGGGCGACTTTTTTTATTTGATAAAATAAATAAAAAAAAAACCGACCATGATTGACTTATACGCTTGTATCTCAGTAACGGCTTACCGAATAAAAAATTTTGTTATTAACAAAAACAGAGATTATTAAATTCTCTATAATTCTTATTCTATTCTTTTTTTTTTGATATCTTTAATAAAGCGTTGAAATTATATTAGAAATATTGGCATGAAAAATTTTAATCAAATCTAAGGGGCAAATATCTCCAAAGAAGGGCCCTAGTCAAAAATTTAATATGATCTTTTTATTTAATTTTGATAAGATACAAACATTTTTAAAATAATTTATAGCAATTTTGAAATAATATAAAAATAGTGCCTTTTTCTCGGAAACACTTCATTTTATCGAATTTTGCGTGGAGTACTTTTTTGATCAAAATTGCTTACAGAATGTAAAAGAGTAATAAAAAGTCTAAAAAAGATATCGATAAGCGGTTTTTTGCATATTGTTTCCTATCATATTTCGAAGATTAGATTTTGGGGGTAAACGATTGGGGGTAAGGGGGTAAGAAAGGGGTAAACTCCTGTTTTTAGCGTTTTTTGTTTATAATTAAGTTAATTATTATTGTATTTCATTAATTTAGCACTTATAAGAAAGATTTTTTTAAATTGCTTAATAAATGTTATAAACAACTTTTTCCTAAAATAACTCACTTATTTATAAACTGATTTCAAAAAATTACATTTCAAATGAAAGCCTTTTTTAAGCCCTACAAAAAAATTTTTATACAGTTTTTGCTAGAATATAACGTTTTGGAGATACAGACTTTCAAACTTTAATAAACTATGCAATACGCAGGTGTATTAATGGTTGCCTATTCACACAACTTCCTATTTCATAACGTTTTAAGTTAGTGCCTAGTGCCGATGTTTTGACAATGTTTGCAACTGTTTAGCTGGTTTATTTTTACTTACGATTCGGGGTGCTGGACAATGTCAGGAAATTGAAATTCTCTGTCGACGGCAAATTTTGAGACGAAGGCAAATACGAAACGTTGACTGACTGACCAAAAATCAACATTGGAAATATAGTAGATATCAATAATACGTACTAGAAATGAAATAGAGAGAGAACATAAAACAAATTAAATTTAAAATTGAATTTCGGAAAGAAAACCCACAAAAAAAATGTAGAATCTATAAAAAAAAGCATGAATAATTTTCTAATTAAATAATTTTAAAAGCTAAATCATATTTTTTTTTAATTTGGGTTTTATTTGTAAAAAATGAATATATGTATTTTATTAATAAAAAAAGATACAAATTATAATTAAAATAGATTCATTTTAATAATAAAAAAAATTAAATTTTATAAATATTAAACATAGTTGATAGGGTTTAGTTTAGTTTAGTTTAGTTTAGTTTAGTTTAGTTTAGTTTAGTTTATTAACGGAAGTTCCATTTTAACAATTTTAACAATGTAAAAAACAATATATATATTATAAAACAAAATTAAATAAAAACATTTCTAAATAACTAATTAATTTAAATTAAAGCTAGTCAGGTTTAAAGAGAAAACTTGAATTTTAATTCCTTTTAGTCTGGTAAAAAAATCAAGCTTTAAAATATTTCCATATCTGCATAACCTGTCGATAGGAGAATTGCTACCATAGGTGGTCTTATGTGGAGTAACGTAAAAAGTCAGTGAATGTCTATTGGAAGAGGGAACAAGAATATTTATCAAGTTTTAGAATTTTTTTTGTACTTTATGGAGCGTTTGGGTTGGACTATCGTTTAACTCTTTTGACTCCATTGCTAACTTCATAACAACTGTCATTGTCGTTTTTTAGATTTTAAGCTTTCACGGCCATTAAGATATAAAGAACTTTCACTTTCGGTTTTAGACCGTGTTAATGGATTTTCACTTTCCGACGTTTCGTCTCTTACTACTAGAGACACCTTTAGGGATTAATCTGAAACTAAGTTTCAAATCAACTTGTGTCACTATTTATGACGAGTTGTGGTTATTCACCCGTGACGAGGTTTTTCCTATCAAAGACTTCCATATTGCAGGTAAGTGGTAACCAGTGTCCCGATTGATATTGTTAGGATGCTTGATGATTTCTATCGATTCCCGTATCTTCCTTGGCATTTTTCTGTTTTCTGTTAATATTTGTTTTGTTTCAGACAAGTTGATTTTATGACCTGTTTCATGTACATGTTCGGCTACTGCCGATAAGGAAATTTGTTTCTTTCTTATATTGCGCTCATGCTCTTGAAGTCTTGTAGAAATTTTTCTCTTAGTTTCACCTATGTAAACCGTACCACAGGAGCAGGGTATTTTATATACGCCTTCTGAACTCAGGGGTATTTTGTCTTTTGTTGAAGTCAAACATTGACCTAATTTTTGGTTGGACCGAAATATAGGCTTAATATTTGACTTCTTCAAAAGTTTACCTATTTTATCCGTGATACCGCTTACATAGGGAAGTATAACTTGTGTCTGTCTGTCATTGTCACTATTGTCCTGTTGTTTGGGTCTGGGATTTCTGTATTTGTATATGGTCTTATTAATGTCTTTTTTGGTATAACCGTTCATGGTCAAGGCTTTGGTTAGTTTAAGGCGTTCTGTGTCTAGGGAATTCTTGTCTGAAATCATGAAAGCCCTATGAACAAGTGAATTAACTACCGAGCGTTTTTGAGAGGGATGGTGATGTGAAAATGCGTTTAGGTATCTGTCAGTGTGGGTTTTCTTCCTGTATACCGAGTGTCCTATTGAGCCATTTTCCGTTTTGTAAACCAAAACGTCCAAAAAGGGAAGTGATCCGTTGTTCTCAATTTCCATCGTAAACCGTATAGATTTATGTTGGGAATTGAGGTGATTTAGAAAACCTTGAAGGCTTTCCATGCCATGGGGCCAAATAGCATAGACATCGTCAACGTATCTACGCCAAATTTTAGGTTTTAATGGAAATGACTCAATAGCTTTTTTCTCAAAGTATTCCATGAAAGCATTGGCCGCAGGGGGTGATAATGGGGATCCCATTGCGGCGCCTGACACTTGTTCATAGAACTCTCCCTGTATCAGAAAATATGTAGATGTCAGACAAGCTTCAAATAATTTACATAACTTAGGGTCAAGATTTCCAGTTGTAAGTAGGTCTCGTATAATATTTATTGTATCGGGAACGGGAACGTTAGTAAATAGAGATTCTACGTCGAAACTAACCATTATGTCCGAGGGGTCCAGGGTCACTGTCGATAAGGTTTGTACAAAGTGTGTGGAATTTTTTACACAAGACCTCGTTTTTCCGACTAACTGATTTAAGATTTGGGCAAGGTGTTTGGCAAGTTTATACGTAGGGGAACCTATCGTTGATAAAAATTGACAATTCAGTCAAAAGAGTTAAAAGATCGTCCAACCCGAACGCTCCAGCAACTCCAACAGCAGTGTTTTAAAACAACTGACTTCAGGTGTCCGTTGTCAAATAAACTGAAAGTAAGTATAGTAGATATTGTTTATTGTTTTTTGTTTTGATATCATCGGTATAATAACAGTTAGTAGTTGGTTAAGATTTTGGTGAAGTTGTTTAAAAGGTTATATTTGGTTTTAAAAAATCGCCTATACTACTTAAAATAAATTTGGTGTTAATTAGGGCCATTTGCACCAACTCTTAAACTGGGATTATCTCGACTAAACTGAGTTTAAGTTAAAAATGCTGTGTTCTGATTGGTTTACTGTCAACCTAAACCAAGTTTAAAGTTCAAACATCGTTGGTGCAAGTGGCCCTTAGTAACATTTAGACTTAAAAATGAAAACTTTTCGAAAATCTTTAAAAAAGTGACAGACAGAATAGTATATTCTATAACTAGTATGGAATGACTATTCCATACGTGTTGTAGACTATACTTTTTCTTCAACTGCAAATATGAAACACTGTATGGCTTTAAAATGCGGACAATGTTAAAAACAATGTTTTTTGTGACTCGACATTGTAAATGCAACGAAACACATATTTTTAAATAAAGCAATAAATGTTATTTAATAATTTTATCAAATCAGTACAAGATTTTTATTTAATTTTAGCACATATTTACAAATTATAATGCAAAAATTGAAAGTTATGTCAGATTGTTGTGACAGATTGCAGGTTTAAATATTTAACAATAGATGGAGCAGTTTTAATTTTTTTTACTAAATTAATAAAAAACTGGTCAGATATTATGAAAAAATAAAAAACTTTATGTAATTTTAACGCAAAACTTTAAATTTCATTAAATTATTCAATGTTTCATGGTAAAATATATGTATTTTTGCTATTTTTGCTACAGTTTTCAATACTTTTATAAACAAGAGATGGCACTACATGTGCTCATTCTAACACTTGATACGGAATATTCATACCGTATCTAGATCTAGAATGGACTCATTCTGTGTTTAAAAAGAGTGTGTATTTGCTTACATTCTAAAGCAGTCGTAGAAAAAATCATATACTTACAATCATTTTATTATTATGTAGTTTTACACTTACAATAATGGAGCAATATTTAACGCTTGCTTTGTATTTATAGATATGGGATATAATAGAATGAGATGATCCAGGAAGAATTAATTTTAGTTAGACAATAGCAAGGTAATGAAATGCAATGAGTTAAATGATAAGCTGTGTTTATAATTCAAGTTAAATAATTAGGCACAAAATTGTCGGTAATATATTTTTCTATGACTGCTTTAGAATGTAAGCAAATAAACACACTTTTCAAACACAAAATTAATCCATTCTAGCTCTAGATACGGTATGAATATTCCGTATCAAGTGTTAGAATAGGCACATGTAGTGCCATCTCTTGTTTATAAAAGTAAAGAAAACTGTAGCAAAATTAGCAAAAATATATATATTTTACCATGAAATATTGAATCATTTAATACAATTTATAGTTTTGCGTAAATATTACATAAAGTTTATTAGTTTTTCTTAATATATAACCAGTTATTTATCAATTTAGTTCAAAAAATTAAAACTGCTCCATCTATTGTTAATATTTAAACCTGATTTCTGTCACAACAATCTGACATAACCTTCAATTTTTGCATTATAATTTGTAAATATGTGCTAAAATTAAATAAAAATCTTTTTTATGTACTCATTTTATAAAATTATTAAATAACACTAATTGCTTTATTTAAAAATATGTGTTTTGTTGCATTTACAATGTCGAGTCACAAAAAACATTGTCTTTAACCTTGTCCACAGTTTAAAGCCATACATTGTTTCATATTTGCAGTCGAAAAAGAAGTATAGACTACAACACGTATGGAATAGTCATTCCGCGCTCGCGGGACCGTCATACTCGCCTATCGGTTCGTATGACAAACTTTCCGCTAGCGCGGAATATTGCCTATTCCATACTAGTTATAGAATATACTATTTTTTCTATTTTGCGAAGATTATAAACTCATAATCACACGCATTTTGCGTGTTCTTATTGGCCCATTAGAGATTAGTACTTATTGTTCTTTTGGGTTAGCAACAGGACAAATGAACAACGCTGGACGATTTCTGTGACAGAAATTCTGTTCAAATGTCAACATCAATTTTAATTTTTAACCGACTTCCAAAAAGGAGGAGGTTATCAATTCGACGTGTGACTTTGTTTTAATGTTAATATTTTTTTTTATAATAAAAATTGGTCCAGGTATTTACAAGGTGAAAATTACTTCCATCTATACTGTGCGGTCTAAAATTAACACCCCCCCCATCTTAAATTTTGAACGAGTTGAGGTACCTACTTTAAGTTTATAGGTCATAAATAAGGCAACTTAAACTATCTTTTTGGATATATTTGATATTTTTAGCTTGTAAAATGTGGGCAAGGGAGCATGGGGGCAATTTTTTTAAATGGAAAGGGGGCCATGTGACATCTCATTTTAAAACCTTTAAAATTCTCTATTCGACCACATTTTTTATTATTTTTTCGAGAAAATTTTTGTGGGTATAAAATAGGGTTGTTTTTAATCAAATAATTTTTGGAAAATGGGTTATTTAATGATTCAAATACCTAAATTATACTTTTAAATAATTGTATATGATGTAAATAAAATTTTACAACAAAAAAAATCTTAAAAATTTCTATTTTTTAGTAAAAAAAATTGAAAAATGAAAAACTTAAAAAAAGTATAAAAAATTAAAAAATATATGGTCGAATAAAATTATGTATAACACGTTGTGTCCATTAAAAAATATAATTCCCTTTGACCCCCTGACCACATTTTAAAAACCACAAAGATCGAATATACGCCAAAATATAGTTTAAGTCGATATCTCAATTGGTCCAAAAGTTAAGAGGGGCGTGACTTTTGGAGTGCACATTATATTTAAAATATGCATATATTATCCGTACCTAAATTGGATTGCAGTGACTCATACCTAAAACGTATTTTGTTGCTATCGTATAAGGGATTCCGCTCAGACGGAATGGAGCTCTCTACAACTAGAATTATGAAACAAAAGACGTCTACCCTATCTCTATCTCATTTGTGCTACACTTTTCAGCCAACCAAATAAATACTGTATTTGTTTTTCATACAACAAATACAATATTTATTTGGTTGGCCGGAAAGTGTAGCACTGAGCGCCACGAACGAAGATAGCTAATGTGAATCTGTAGAATAAGATAATTCTACTAAAATTTAGATGGCGCCAGTAATTTCTTTAATAAAAATAACATTTCGCCCGGCCAAGTAAATATTGTATTTGTTCAACAAAGAACAAATACAGAATTTGTTTGGTTAGGTGGAAGTGGGAGTGTATGTATGTCTTCTATCCTTTTTGGGTAGAACTTTTGTCCCTGTCTAATCTAACGGGAGAAATCGCCATTACGCGAACCGCACCCGAACTGGTACTATCCTCACTTTTTAGCACATTTTAACAAATGAGTCACTGTAGTAGTATAATTCAGACACGGATAATACGCAACTACAAAATTTTGGTTTTAGGTTAAATACTAAAACAAACTTACAATAACATTTTAGGCAGTTTTAATACAACAAATTGCACACGCCACAAGATAACTCAGATATTCATAAAACTGTCGCAGATTTTCACGAATTTTTTCCTTTGTCATGTTGAATATTTATCAGGCACAATCACAACAACTTTAAGTAAAAATATGCATATTTATTTTAGCACAGTAAACAGCTATTAAAAATAATATTTAATATAATTGTAAATAAATTAACACAGTACTACAAGATGCGACAAAAAAGGAAACCCAGAATAATATTAATTATATATAATTATAATATATTTTGGTATAACTGAATTTATTGTACAATTTTAGGGTATCGTAAATTTCAATAATAAACTAGATGAAACGTTGCAAGCACCCTGACAAAACATCGGCACTATTGTACACTAGTGTGCAAATTTCAAACTAGGTGTTTTGTTTGATTTTAAATTCTGTATCTTTATAGGGTTTAAAAAGTGCTTTTATTTAAAATATAATTTTTTGAAATCGGGTTATAAATATGTGAGATATGCTAAAAAAACCTTTTATTGCTTTAAATATCTCGAAAACAATGCGTTTTAGGAAAACGTTGTTTATAACATTTTTTGGCCAATCTAAAATTTTCTTTTACATAAGTGCTAAATTAACTAAATACAATAATAATTGCCTTAATTATAAACAAAAAAACGCTAAAAATAGGAGTTTTACCCTATTTTTATCCCCTTACCCCCAATCGTTTACCCCCAAAATCTAATCAGCTCTTCGGAATACGATAATAAACAATATGCAAAAAACCGCAAAAATTTTTTTTACTGATTTCGACTGGTCTAAAACGTCGAGAAATGTGAAAAAAACGTGGTCAGATTTTGACTTTTCGGCGAAGATTTCAATACATCGGCACTCTTAGCACTAAGTACTAAGTGCCGATGTAAATTTTATTTCCGTAGTATGTAGTTCAATTTGTAATTAATTAATATAAAATATAAAGTTATAAAGTCCAACTATTTTCTTGCGCGCCAATTCTTTTTAACACTTTCTTACGTATTTTTATTCGCTGAGTTTGAATCCGTCAACGAGTTTTTTTCAGCTGACGAATATCGGATATTTTCGACTGAATTGGATGGATACTATTCATTGGATAGCCAAAATATATTTTTTTATGTTTGCTTAAAAACTTGTATAAGAACGTTCAAGTATTGCGTAAGGCAAATTTTGATCATTTTATACTTTTTCCCGATACCAGTTTTTAAGAAGACATATGCATGCATTTCGTATCGGGGGTGTTTCCAGGGTTGCTAAAACCGGCTTTATTGTCAAAATTAAATATGCATGCAAACTGATCATAAAAATAAGAACAAAATAAAATCTCAAAACTGTTCTGCACATTTTCGCAAGAAAGTAAGTGCGGTGAAATCGTACCATTTCCAGTTTATTTAATATAATATTTATTGTGGAACTGTGTAATTTAATACTAAGTAATAGGAAAATTATTAACTCAATTAATATTGAGTATTTTTCGAGATGTCCTCCTTGAACTATAATTTTCTGTAATTACATTTTATTAAAATTACTCGCATGATACGATATTTTTTATTATTATTACAAGTAGACATGTACCGGGTGATTGAAAGTTAAGTACCTAGAGCTGTTACAGTATGAGTATACTCAGTGACACTTTACTACAATGGAAGAGTGGATTTTAGTTATTTTTAAAATCTAAACTAGATGAAACGTTGCAAGCATCCTGTCAAAACATCGGCACTATTGTACACTAGAGCCATCTAGTTTGCAAATTTCAAACTAGGTGTTTTGTTTGATTTTAAATTCTTTATCTTTAAAACATTATATTCTAGCAAAAAACTGTATATAACATTTTTTATAGGGCTTAAAAAGAGCTTTTATTTAAAATATAATTTTTTGAAATCGGGTTATAAATATGTGAGATATGCTAAAAAAACCTTTTACTGCTTTAAACGCCAATATCTCGAAAACAATGCGTTTTAGGAAAACGTTGTTAATAACATTTTTTGACCAATTTAAAATTATCTTTTATATAAGTGCTAAATTAACCAAATAATTATAAACAAAAAACGCTAAAAATAGGAGTTTTACCCTATTTTTACCCCCTTACCCCCAATCGTTTACCCCCAAAATCTAATCAGCTCTTCGGAATACGATAAGAAACAATATGAAAAAACCGCAAGTCGATATCTCATGTAGAAATGGAGTTAGATACATCGGCACTCTTAGTAGCCGATGTAATTGATTACAATAATATTGCGTACTTAATTTTAATAATTTTTGTGCTATCCACAGCGCGTAGCGCCAGAATAGTAGTAGGTAGTTTATTATACGGTAGTTTTGAATTTCCCAAAATTAAAAAAAAAACGTCCTAGACAAAAATTTCGTAGATACATTCATGAAAAAATAAGAAAATATGAAAATGTCCGTCTGTCCGTCCGATGTCACGATTTTTGTTAATACCATAACTCAAGAACGAATTATGCGATCGACTCAAAATTTTGAGGAAAAATCAAATTCTATGAGGGAAAGATCCCTATTGTTTTTAAATAGAATCCCCCCAAAGACAAAAAAGTTATGGAGGGTTAAACTTAAAAAAAAAATAAGAAAAAATCAAAGTTGAAAAAAAAACTCTAAATCAAAAAATGGTAAAATGGATTTACGGATTTTTTTCAGGAAAAAATACTTTTTTTAAAGGATCAATTCTACCAATTTTGAAAAAGAAAAACCGTCAAAAAACAAAAAACTATTAAAAAGTAAAAAAAATCAAAATTTTGAAAAAGAAAACTTAAAAAAAAATGTTATATTTCTTTTTATAAACCTAGGCGTACTGTGGGCCTCCTACAGAAAGTATTTTTTTTGCTGGCGGCAATATTTTATTTTGCGTTTTAAATTGTTTTAGTTGCTTTATTTGGGAAAATGCAATATACCATCCCCCCTGTGAATAGTATATAATGGAATGCGTAGCATTACATATCTTACAGCTTGTTTTTATATTTATATTTTTGATACGCATCAAACGCGCTATCTGGAGGGTCATACAAACAAACCCGTGTTGTCAATGAGTTTGTTATGAAATGTTCATAAATACGTAGAACAATGTGTGTCAAATTAGGAGGAAGTCCGATCAGACATCGAGTCACTCAAGAATTTCATGTTCTTTCGCACATAATTGACACAAACTAATTACCTACGTAGTGTATATAAAACACAACTTTTTACGCTTTGTACACAAATTTGCTTCTCCTAAAACTATACTTTTGCTGCTTTAGGCAGATGTGCGTGAAGTTCGGTGGCGTACTAAGGCAAAGTTGACAAAATCCGACTGAGCTTTTGCTTTGGCTATTCAGGGCTCTTAATTTTTTACGGGCCTATTTTGCCGACCTACCCCCAGAAGCCAGTCCACGCCTAAAACTGATGTGTTGATATGCCTAAAGATATGTCATTAGGGTGGATTTTTTTAGCGTTTCTCACATGTATTGTGAAATTTTTCCCTGGGGCAACTTTGTCGGATTTTCGGCACCTGATTTTTGTTCATTTTTAAATTTGGCACACTCGAAAGGAACAAAATAAGATTACAAGGCTTTTAAATTTTTCACTGATACAAAAAGAACAGCCCATTTTCAACTATTTTTCACGATTTTTGCATAATTTTACGATTTTAGGGGTCCAATTGGCCCTTAGAGAAGCTTGATCACCCTCATAGTTTCAGGATATTCCTGATATACCACAATGAAAATTTTAAAATAATAAAAAAAATAAGGTCCACCCTAGTATGTCATATTTGGGCACCTATGTACAGAGAATGTTATTACTAAAATGAAAATCGAAATGTTATCTTTTCATACAAATAAGCAACGTTTATAAAAAAATATTTTATTATTATTATTATTATTATTATTATTATTATTATTATTATTATAGTTGGCAATAGTAAGCGTTTGTATAAACGATGAGACTATTGCTTTGAGTTCAAAGATATTTCGTACAGTTTTATCACAATTTAAGTTTTAAAATTATCACAGTTAATATCACATAAAAAAAAAAAAAAAAAAGGTTATCACAAAGTGTAGTGGACAAAGGTACTGTTCCATGAAATTATTTCTCTATCCAGTCTGTTTTTGAATTGGTTAAGTGAAGTTGAATTAACTGGCTCCTCACTCAACCTGTTCCAATTGTAGACTACACGATTAGACAAAAAATTTCTCCGAAGTAATTTAGCACATTTTTCTTTCAAAAGTTTTTTATTGTGACCTCTAAGTTGTTGGTGATTTTGAGGAAATTGAAAAACATCCAAGTTACACTTATAAAAACCATTAACAATCTTAAACGTTTCAATCAAATCACCGCGCAGTCTTCGTTGGTTCAGAGTTGGTAGATGAAGCCTTTCTAGGCGGGTTTCGTAGGACAGGTCTTTGAGAATAGTTGGTATTTTAGTTATTCTTCTTTGCACTTTCTCCAAAACATCTATATCCTTGGCAAAATAAGGACTCCACAGGCTTTGTGCATATTCAAGTTTGGGACGAACGTATGATTTATGAATTTTAAGTATCATCTCAGGACTAGGATTTTTAAAGGCCTTTGAAATGAGGTATGTGAAGCTGTTTGCTTTTTTAACTATGTTGGTAATGTGGGTTTCCCATTTAAAATCCTGAGTCACTGTAATTCCTAGATCCCTTTGTTCTGAGACAACATTTACCTGAGTAGTAGTGGTCATTGGCTTATATTTTAGCGAGAAAAATAAGAATACATTAACCTAAAGATATTGCGCACAAAACTAGGTCAAAACATATTTATTAGGAAGCTTGGCACTTAAATACAAATTACGCAAACAATATTGCACAGATTTAAAAAGATAAAAAATAAAACACGTTTTAAGGTTATTGTTTTTTTGAATGGCTATGGGAAAAATAAGGCAAATCCACAAAAAAAGAGTTACTAGTATATTCACTGTATTTTATAAATAGTCCTATTGCTAGATAATTATAATTAATTTAAAGTAATTTAAAAAGATCTTTAATCTGACCGTAAAAGTTTTTTATTTTCATATTAAAAGCTACCCTAACAAAACCCATCACCCCAATTAAAAAAACACACACTTTATTGTCTATAAAATTTTTTGCCAAAAAATGGCACTTTTTTTGGATTCTTTAAATATAAATATACCTACAAAATTTTACAATGATACCTTTTTTCTTTCTATATAAAAAAAATGTTTAAAAACAAAATATTTTTAAAATTTGAAGATAGAAAGACCTCTTAATCGGTCAAATGGTATACGTCGAAACGGACTGACAGACGGACAAATATCCACTTCGCCATAACATAACTTTCTTCTTATTTGGAATCTCTCAAACGTAAATAAATATTAATTTCAAACAGTATACAATAAATTTACGAAGCAACGTGATCTTTATAACTTGTTATTTTCTAAAACTACATCTTGAGATTTTTGAAATGTTTTTTTATGCGTTTTATTTAGTTTAAGTTATGATGACCCTTTTATTTATCCAATTCATTATCTTTGCGAATTGTTTATTTAAAATAAAAACAATAAATATTAAAATATCTATAAAAAGCATTAGAAATCTGGCAAATAATTAGTTTTAAAATAATAATCGCTTAAAATGTTACCATTAGTAATTATACTTATTTTACCGATAGTTAGTGTCTTTGGAGGCAAAGTAAGCAATTATACAACTTGCTTTATTTCCTTAATTCAGATTCGATGCCAAGGGAGGCCCGGAGGGCTTCCTTTAAAAGTTTTCAAAAACATACATACGTTTAAAGGGTCTGTGTGTTTTTGTTGTCAAATTGAATTTCTTTTTTTTGATTATTTTTATAAATTTAAAACGATTCCACTTATGGTAAAGCGCATATTATGTAATGGGGCAATTCCAAGGCAGACCAACTCAGCCATTTCCCCCAATTCTTTATTTTTGAGCAACCCTGAGACACTCCGAAGTTTTAACTAGCTTTTTCGGGTCACTTAATGACTGAAATCCACCAGATGGCCAAGTAGTCTACGAGCGAGATATAGAGCACTCTAGATTTATGATTTTATAAAATTCTATGACACATAACCTCAAATTTTGTTTATGTTAGAAATAAACGTCAACATATTTTATGTTGCTACTAAACTATAATACTTTTATCGGTATTATGTGATTACTTTTAGTATTTTGTGATAACAAACGTATTTAAGGCCACTTGCACCAACGATGGTTTAACTTTAAACTTGGATTAAATTGACGATCGACCAATCAGAACGCAGTATTTTTAACTTAAACCCAGTTTAGTCTAGGTAATCCTAGTTTCAACGTTGGTGCAAGTGGCCCTTAATGGCTTACAGTTTTTCATGTGCCACAGATTTAGAGACTTGATTGTTATTTCTAAAATCATATACCAAGTATTTATAACTTACCTTAGAATAACCAAAGAAGATGTTCTCATAAAAACACACTAAAAATGAACGTCACTGTGAACATATGTTTATAATGTCACTGTTTACGCATGGCGCCATCTAGCAGCCACCGACTAACTACCATTTAAAAATTAAAATTACGATCTAAAAGGCTTCCGATCTCGCTCGTAGATACCTGCGCTTTTTGGTCAATACGTAACCAAATCGAACTACAAGTTACCAGTCCTTATTCCCTACATTCATGTTTTTGAGTAATATTTTGCCTACACGTAGATACTATCTCTGTATGATTCAGGAACAAATTTTAAACCTTTATCTGTTGTAGTCTTGGAGATATCCGGTTTTGCAATTTTCCAAATATCACAAAAAGCACTCGTCAGTGATTTAATTAAATGACAATATTTAGAAAACTATAAAAGTTAGGCATTTCGTTCTGATCATATTTTTAAGCTAACAAATTGCTGTTTTTTAATAGATATTAAAACATGGATTCGGGTCAAAAACATGTCAAGTCCAATAATAAATATTTTTTAGCCGCTTATTACACCAAAAAGGCCACTTTTATTTTTACGAAAAAATATATAGGTATTTGCTGTTCTTTTATTAAGATGTGGTTCAAATTTTAAAATGGTCATTATATTGGTTCGTCTGGAATAAAATAAAATGCAGGAGTGCACAGCGTAGATTAGATCACTGGCGAGTTTCGCGCCAATCTTGACCGTCAATTCTCTACTTCAAAAGTCCAAACCCCTGTTCCAAACCTTGTATACACGGTGTATTTGAAATAGGGTAGTAAATTTTAACAGGTGATTCTACATGATAAAATATGACAAAAAGTTCCTATAAACATATGTCTAAAAATGCGTCATAAGGGAGCTACGTCCCTTTGAAAGTGGCTAAAAAAATCGGTTTTTATTTAATAACTCAGGAACCCTTTGAGATATATCAACGAGGTTTTGCACGTCAACTAATCCTACCAAGGCCTGTTTTTATGTGTTATTTTCATGTACTTATTTCAACCAGGGGTGTGCGAAACGGGGGGGGGGTTATCAGTTTTTTTGTCCCAAACTTTTTTCTGTGTAACTTTTTTGCAATTTTATTTTTGAAATATGATTCCTCAGGTCAAAATACATAAAAAAGGTACTCTTGTTGTAATACTGTAGGATTAACCGTTTTCGAGAAAAATTCATTTGAAGGTGAAATTCCACGGTTCGAGGACGAAAAATTAAATACTAAAATGGAAAACCAAAATTTTAGTGATGCAGGGCGAATGTACATTAAAAACTAAGAAAAAAACCTCATATACAGGTACTTCCAAAAATCAATCCTAATGGAGCTATGGTCTCCTAAATATGCACCATTTTTAAAGGGTGAAATTTCACCTTCAAATGAACTTTTCTCGAAAACGGTTAATCCTACAGTATTACAACAAGAGTACCTTTTTTATGTATTTTGACCTGAGGAATCATATTTCAAAAATAAAATTTCAAAAAAGTTACACAGAAAAAAGTTTGGGACAAAAAACTGATAAGGCCCCCGCGTTTCGCACACCACTGGTTTAAATAAGTACGTGAAAATGACATACAAAGATGGGCCTTAAAAACCGATTTTTTTAGGTAATTTCAAAGGGGCGTAGCTCCCTTATGACGCATTTTTAGACATGTTTATAGGAACTTTTTGTCATATTTTAGCATGTAGAATCACCTGTTAAAATTTCCTACCTTATTTCAAATACACCCTGTATAAATTATTTGTAACAAAATGTATTCAGGCTTCACTTTTTGTATTAAATTAATCCATTGTAGATATTATGTATGCATCGAATAAATGCAGCGTGTTTGTTTATATTTTAGTACCATATTGTTGAAACAGAAAATGGCAAAGTCAACGGAACAAAGGAAGTAAATGTGAATTTAAAAGAATATTACAGGTTTCTTGGAATACCATATGCAGAACCACCTACAGGACAAAATAGATTTAAGGTAAAGATCACAACAGATTATAGTTATTTATGGTACTAGTGGGTAAAGTAAGATATTGTCCACAAGAGAATGTTTGACCCACGACGGCTGTAGACCGAACGAGTCAATATTCTTGAATGGAAAATATCTATTTACCCACGTGTGCCATACAAAATATTATCCAATACATTTGTAATCATAAGAAAATGCCATTTTTAATAATGCTTTTTTATGTACACACAATGTTTTATTTCATTATGGCCGCTGTAATAGTAGGCGGATACGGTACAAAAAAAAACAATTGCAAGTTTGACAGTTTAAAATCTGACGCCTGACGTCGTTTTCAAATTAAAAATAAACTTTGAAGATAAAAATAGTGTTTTCTTCTCTAAGGACATCCTGGGAGAAGCAAAAGTGGCTACTTTTATTAATACTACATAGGAAAAACGGATTCCTTGAACCAAGGATACGTGTCTTTGGATATGTTCAAAAACATATTCTCTTGTTTCAAGGCTGGCATTTTCTTGAACCAAAGTCAATGTCCTTGAATAAAGAGCGCGGATTTTTATTCCAAAACCCGTGCTCTTCATTCAAGGACATTGACTTTGGTTCAAGAAAATGCCAGCCTTGAAACAAGAGAATATGGCTTTGAACATATACAAAGACACGTGTCCTTTGTTCAAGGAATACGTTTTTTCTATGTATTACTACGCTTCACGTCATTTCATTGGTGGTAATCACGTGCATGCGAAAAATTGTTCTTTCTAGAGTGGTTTACTATGTATTATTTTTTGATGACAGATAACATTTGACTCTCGTATTCTCTTTATACAAAATAATGTTTTAGTCGCCAATAGCAAAAAGAAATTGGACTGGAATTCTTCAAGCTACATCTTATGGCTCAGAATGTTTACAAGGAGGAGTTATGGGAAACCCTGATACCATTTCTGGAAGTGAAGAATGTTTATATTTAAATGTTTTTACGCCACAGGTATGATTCAATATAAAGAAAATAGCCAATAATAATAATAATAATAATAATATTTATTATTATTTGAAAATAAATTTTTTATATTTTTAGCTTGCTGATAAGGATAAAAAACCACTTCCAGTCATGGTCTGGATCCATGGTGGAGCATTTTTCATGGGATCTGGTAACATGGACGATACTAAACCCGATTTCCTTCTTGATTATGACGTGGTAGTGGTTTCCATAAACTACCGTTTGGGATTGTTGGGATTTATGACGACAGGCGACTCAGCTTGCCCTGGAAATAATGGCCTTAAAGATCAAGTGACGGCATTAAGATGGGTAAAACATAATATTGGTAGATTTGGAGGTAATCCTGATAAAGTTACCATATTTGGACAAAGTGCTGGTAGTGCTTCTGTATCATATTTGATGCAATCTCCACTTGCAAAAGGTATGTTAAATCTAAATAAACCAAGTCATTTTTCTTATGAGAGGCACAGGGTAGTGGCTAGCGCGTGTACATAGCAAGACAACTAGTTTAAGTTCGATTCTCACTGGTGCCGATTTGCCTTTTTCAGTTAATTAATAATTGAAAGGCGTGGCGATAAGTGAAACGGACACTCCCTATAAACTGGTTCGAAAGTCAGTATAAGCCGGTGGTTCCCTCTACTACTAGCCCACACAAGTCCTGGACTTAGGGGATGCTTAATTAAGTAGAATAGTACGTGGTTAAACAAACATGTTATGTAATGTAATGTTAAAATAATCGGCAATGGAGATTTCTCCCGTTAGATTAGACGGGGACAAAAGTTCTACCCAAAAAGGATAGAATACATACATACACTCCCACTTCCACCCAACCAAACAAATTCTGTATTTGTTCTTTGTTGAACAAATACAATATTTACTTGGCCGGGCGAAAAGTGTAACAATTTAATTTTTATTAAAGAAATTACTGGCGCCATCTAAATTTTAGTAGAATTATCTTATTCTACTGATTCACATTAGCTATGTTCGTTCGTGCAGCTCACTGCTACACTTTCCGGCCAACCAAATAAATACTGTATTTGTTGTATGAAAAACAAATACAGTATTTATTTGGTTGGCTGGAAAGTGTAGCACAAATGAGATAGAGATAGGGTAGACGTCTTTTGTTTCATAATTCTAGTTGTAGAGAGCTCCATTAGGTATAAATGGATATTTATGGACTTTTTAAATAAAAAAGCGTACAAAAATATATTAAAAAGTCAAATACCTGCCTTATCTGGAGGTTGTTCTACAATGTTTCAATTTATTTATTTTTTTTTTGATTACTTATTAAAGTATACTAAATTTTAAATTTATATAAATATAAATCTTAATACTTTCCTTGAGGAAAGTCTGTTAAAACAAAAGAAATGGGAGATGGGGTATTTATTATTCTCTTGCTTTTTGCTAAAGGAAATAAAAAACACCCTCCATGGCAAAAAAAATAATTTAGGTTGTTATTATAAATAAGAGTAAATTAGTAGTATTATTTTAATACTACATCCCTTCAAAGGATTAAAGTACAATAGATTTGTTTATAAATTTAATTTTCGAAAAAAATTTATCGTATAAGTGCATTTTTGTTAATTTATTTGTATTCCACTTTAAAACCGTACATGAAAAAAATAGTTTTAAAATGATAATACTTTTTTTATAGCCTACATATTTTGTAGAACAAAGAATTTTTAAATAGTATACTAGTTTCATAATATACGTTTTTAGCGCACGAGTACAAGTTTAGAAAATGAGCCGATTGCGTACTAGTGCACTAGAAACGTGTTATGAAAGAAGTGCTTTATACAATTTTTTCTATTTTGCTCTAAAATTAAAAAAAACTTATATTTAAATTAATGACTGATTTAGGAATTTTTGTTTTGGATTGGCATTACAGTTTACACCATGTTTAAAATTCTAAGAACAAATGATATTTTGATATATTTTATAGTCATATCTTCTCTTTTTCACTGCAATTAACCAGTCCACAATTTTAACACGGTAAAAAATAACCTAAACACAAAATTTTTTAGAAAATTAAACTTTAAAGCGACATTGACATTTGCACGCAAAACGTCATGCAATAGGTTTTTGTCTGTTGCCAATCCAAACGAAAAAAAAGTAGAGACCTCTTATGGGCATATAAGAACACGCAAAATGCGTGTGATTATGAGCTTATAAGAGTCGCAAAATATAAAAAATATATTTCATTTCCTCAGAAATAACTAAATTAAAAAATTATTTATTGCAGATTTATTTCACCAAGGTATTATGGAATCTGGTACATCATTATGCAGCTGGGCGATTTCTAAAAAAGCCTCCGGAATTACCAATGAATTGGCAACTTATTTTAAGTTAGAGTATTCAAATACAAATGAACTAGTTGATGGATTAAGAGCTTTAAATATATCAGACTTACAAGTCGCTTACAGAACCATAATTGTCAAGGTAAATCAAAATTTATCAAAATGGCTTAGAAAAATAATATTAATTAAACAAACACCGCAAATAGTATATTAAAGTACTAGTTTCATAACATACGTTGTTAGCGCACGAGTACTAATTTAGAAAACGAGCCGTTTCCGGCGAGTTTTTTAAAGCACTAGTGCGCTAAAAACATGTTATGAAACGAGTGCTTTATACAATTTTTTATATTTTGCTCTAAAATTAAAAAAAAAATACATTTAAATGACTGATTTAGGGATTTTTGTATTGGATTGGCATTACAGTTTACACCATGTTTAAAATTCTAAGAACAAATGATATTTTGATATATTTTATAGTCATCTCTTCTCTTTTTTACTGCAATTAACCAAGACACAATTTTAACATGGTAAAAATAACCTAAACACAAAATTTTGTAGAAAATTCAACTTTAAAGCGACATTGACATTTGAACGGAAAACGTCAAGCAATAGGCTAGGTCTGTTGCCAACCCAAAAGAACAAAAAGTACAGACCTCTTATGGGCCTATAAGAACACGCAAAATGAGTGTGATTATGAGCGTATAAGAGTCGCAAAATAGAAAAAATACATAAAAACAAATTAATATCAATTTTCTCGAAAAGCATCGATGCATCCTAATAATCATTTCTGTTTTGGTCTTAAAATGCTCACTACTCCATCAGCGATTATTCTGAAAAAAAAAATCACAATTTTAATGCACAAATCCACGTATTTAAATAATCTAATGACATTTTTTTTTTAGAGTTACCTCTACATCAATCCAATAGATGGCTTCCTTGTAGCTCCTGTAATTGAACCAGATGTGGAAGGTGCCTTGATTACATTTAAAAGCTATGACCTTTTATTACGTGGTGATTTTGAACCAAAACCTGTAATAATTGGTCACAATACTTTGGAATTAAACTTCAACTTACCAGGTAAAATATTTTTAATAATATATATATTTTTTTTTACTTTAAAATAACTTATTTTAAGATAACTACCTCTATTATCCCATATTATTATAAGGTAACTATCTCTATTAACTCTAAACTTTGATATTTATTTTTTAGATATTCTAAAGACATATTTACTAAAGTATGATCTTTTTCCAAACAACCTGGTACCAGATAACATGAATGTAAAGTCTAATAGAAAAAATGCGTTGGGAGAAAAAATCAAGGAATATTATTTTAATGGAACTTCTATGTCATTATCCAATACAAGCTCCTTACTTAACGTGAGTATATGGTATTTGAATTCGGACGTCAAGTAAACAAAATGTCATTAATTATTTGGACTATACTGCCCCTCTAAGACAAGTTGTCCTATCTGCAAATTATATGTTTTGAGATATAGCCACGGCTAGCCTTAAAAAATTTAAATGAAATGTCAAACCACCCCGGATTTTTTTATTTTAGGTTGTTTTTGGGACCTTTCCAAACAATTTTTGACAAAAATTAAAATCGCTCTCGAAGCCGTTTTTAAATAAAGTTATTCTTCTTCTTCTTCTTCTTTTTCAAGTTTTTCCTGACATCACAATAGGAGTTTTTTTATGACACACCCTATAGCATAGGTTCTACTCATGATACTCAATATTATCACGACCATTCACACGCCTACTTTATTAATATCTAAAATAAGACGACAGTAATTTTGGACACTAACAAAGTAGGCATGTGAAGAAGAAGAAGAATGACTTTATTTAAAAACGGCTTCGTAAGCGATTTTAATTTTTGTCAAAAACTATTTGGAAATGTCCCAAAAACTACCTAAAATCAAAAAATCTGCAAACATTTTTAATTAAAAATTAAATTTTGACATCATTTTCTTCGACATTTTCCTTCAATCATGGAGCCTTCTTTCCTCCAAATCTCCAAAACAAATTTTTTGTTTAAATGAGCTTCCAAATCTTTAAAATAAAATAAAAACGTGTTATGAAACGAGTGCTTTATACAATTTTTTCTATTTTCCTCCAAAATTAAAAAAAACTTACATTTAAATTGATGACTGATTTAGGGATTTTTGTTTCGGGTTGGCATTGCAGTTTTCGCCATGTGTAAAATTCTAAGAACAAATGATATTTTGATATATTTTGTAGTCATGTCTTCTCGTTTTCACTGCAAGTAACCAAGCCACAATTTTAACGCGGTATAAAATAACCTAAACAAAAAATTTTGTAGAAAATTAAACTTTAAAGCGACGTTGACATTTGTACGGAAAACGTCAAGCGATAGGCTTTTGTCTGTTGCCAACCCAAAAGAAAAAAAGGTACAGACCTCTTATGGGCCTATAAGAACACGCAAAATGCATGTGATTATGAGATAAGTCGCAAAATAGAAAAAATCTTTAATGTTTTGTTGCAGTTTTTCAATGATGATGTATTCAATCGACCAATACAAAAATTTGCAGAATTATGGGCGAAAAAAGCACAAACTTTTACGTACGTTTTCGGATATCAAGGTTCTCTTTGGGGAGTAACCAACAGAACCATTCCAGGTAAAAAATATTTTTTCTACGACTGCTTTAGAATGTAAGCAAATACACACACTTTTCAAACACAGAATGAACCCATTCCAGCTCTAGATACGGTATGAACATTCCGTATCAAGTGTTAGAATGAGCACATGTAGTTCCATCTCTTGTTTATAAAAGTAAAGAAAACTGTAGCAAAATTAGTAAAAATATATATATTTTACCATAAAATATTGAATAATTTAATGCAACTTAAAGTTTTGCGTTAAAATTACATAAAGTTTTTTATCAATTTCGTTCAAAAAATTAAAACTGCTTCATCTGTTGTTAAATATTTAAACCTGACACAATAATCTGACATAACCTTCAATTTTTGCATTAAAATTTGTAAATATCTGCTAAAATTAAATAAAAATCTGTTTTAAGTACTGTTTTGATAAAATTATTAAATAGCATTAATTGCTTTATTTAAAAATATATGTTTTGGTTGCATTTACAATGTCGAGTCACAAAAAACATTGTTTTTAACCTTGTCCGCAGTTTAAAGCCATACAGTGTTTCATATTTGCAGTCGAAAAAAAATATATAGTCTACACGTATGGAATAGTCATTCCGCGCTCGCGGGACCGTCATACTCGCCTGCCGGCTCGTATGACAAACTTTCCGCTTGCGCAGAATATTGTCTATTCCATACAAACAAATATTACACGGTCGACTGTGTAAACATTTTTTCATCAGTGTATATTTTTTTACTAGGTGTTGGTCATACTGAAGAGCT
Organism: Brachypterus glaber; assembly: GCA_958510825.1. Taxonomy (NCBI): domain Eukaryota; kingdom Metazoa; phylum Arthropoda; class Insecta; order Coleoptera; family Kateretidae; genus Brachypterus; species Brachypterus glaber. The sequence continues at coordinate 1,966,896 of OY294047.1, forward strand.
GGGATACCTTTTCTTGTCAAAATTCAAAGGCCCATTAGAAGATCACTGGATCCGTGGAAAAATGGTAAAAATGTGGACGAACTTTGCAAAATGTGGTAATCCCAATGATAACTCCATCTTATTGAGAGACGTTAATTGGATACCTAATAATCCAAGAAATAGAGACTTTGGAGTTATGTATTTAAATGTTAATGATACTGTGAAAATGCATACAAACTATAAATATGAAAATATGAGAAAGTGGGACGAGTGGTATACCAACTATGGATTAGCCCCTTTTGATAGCTATTAATTTTTAGAGAAATATTTCAATTGCTCTTATTTTTTTAGAGTACGAATTATTACCAATAAGGTAATAAGAATATAAATTAATTTTTATTTATATCATTGAATCAATGATAAAGATATTTGTTGTGCATGGGTACTTCTATGCAAATCGGTTAACTTTAGAATTCTATCAGACGTATTTAAAAAATATGACTATTAGTTAACAGCTAAATACAAGTACTTTATCGTCCTAATAATAAATATTATTTTATTATTTTAAAAGTCGTCCTTAATGGAGATTTCTCTCGTTAGATTAGACAAGGGCAAAATTTCTACCCAAAAAGGATAGAAGACATACATACACTCCCACTTCCACCCAACCAAACAAATTCTGTATTTGTTCTTTGTTGAACAAATACAATATTTACTTGGCCGGGCGAAAAGTGTAACAATTTAATTTTTATTAAAGAAATTACTGGCGCCATCTAAATTTTAGTAGAATTATCTTATTCTACAGATTCACATTAGCTATGTTCGTTCGTACCGCTCAGTGCTACACTTCCCGGCCAACCAAATAAATACTGTATTTGTTGTATGAAAAACAAATACAGTATTTATTTGGTTGGCTGGAAAGTGTAGCACAAATGAGATAGAGATAGGGCAGACGTCTTTTGTTTCATAATTCTAGTTGTAGAGATCTCCATTACCAGTGATCGGACTTTGGATTTTTTAACAGGTTCGTCTTAAGGAAAACAAAATAAAATTTCATAAAAAATTATAAGTAACAAAATACATTATTATTGTTATGTAATTCTTGTTTTGTTTTAATTTTGTTCTTTTGTATGTTTGCATTATTTTAAATATTCCCGTAAAATCAAACTAAGTTAAATACATACAATCAAATAAAATAAAAAGTAAAACAAAAAACAGTCTACACATAAATGCTTTTTCCTTTTTTTAGGATAAGCGAACAAATTCCATTATTCTGTGTTGTTCCTAGGTTGTTAAATATAAAATAGAAATAAAGCCACTAATAAGTGACTTAATGTAATAAATTTACCTTTTTAAGTGTAACTAATTTTTAACTAAAGCAACTGTTTGTTTTTTCAATATTACTTTCATGCGTTAGTAAATAAAAAATAAATTGCTTTTTAACGTTTTATACAGTTACGAAAAAAAAATCCGTAAGAAAAATCTGTCTATCTCTCTGAATATGAAATTTGTGACTACAATAACTCAATTAAGTTCTTAAGAACGCTAAGGACTTAAAATTTGGACCATAGAAGGAACCTATCCAAAGTTTTAGATTAAGATTTTTTTTGATAAAAACGGGGTAAAACTATTTTTTTTTCTATTTTTTTTTTTAGTTTTTTGAATATATAAATGCTTAAAACAAAAATATGAAAAAAAAATATTTTTTGTTATAATGAACCTATAAAACATGTAGTGAGTAATACCTAAAGCGCCACCCGCATAACTAGCGTAAAACATTAAAGGCTTGCATAGTCTGTGGATGGCGGCTAACTTACTACGCTGCAGATACGAATTAGACAGAAATTACGCAAATCGTACCCGAATTGATATAATCTACGCCTTTTGCAACCCTCAAGTGCGCTCTTGCAAATTCTTTTCTCGGCAGCAGTTTTTTTTAACACCATGTTTCCTTAATGCGGACCTGTTAAAAAATCCAAAGTCCGATCACTGTTAATTACTAAAAATATCAGTCGCTTGACGTGTCACCATTACAATTATTGTTTGTTTGTTTGTTTGTTTAACCGCGTACTATTCTACTTAATCAAGCATCCCCTAAGTCTGTAGTAGAGGGAACCACCGGCTTATACTGACTTTCGAACCAGTTTCTAGGGAGTGTCCGTTTCACTTAGCGCCTTCGCCAAATTTCAATTATTAATTAACTGAAAAAGGCAAGTCGGCGCCAGTGAGAATCGAACTCACGATAGTAGACTTGCTATACATACGCGCTAGCCACTACGCTATGCCTCCCATTATTATTAATAATTAAATGCTTATATTTCTAACGTTATTAGGTTTATACAGTTGTTTTACTTTTAATTATTTTTAAGGATACTTTCTAAAGTGTTCAGAATCAATTAATTTAAATTCTAAATTAATTTTTATCACTTTTTTTCAAGTTAAAGTAGCGTACTCAATATCGAGCTTCAGTCCCATGACATGTGAAATATAAAAATTTGCGGTTTTTTCAGTGCTCAAAAGTTAATAGTCTGTTTATTCTCTATAAACTAATGACTAGCAGTAAACACAATTTGTTTCGAGTAAGCCATTTCGAATTTAGTACTAGAGGCGTGCTTGTGTTGAGAACACGTGGTGGTGACGGTGAATATTTCAGTGAGTAATTCTGTTGTAATTTATTTGTAATTGTTTTTAATTAATTTTAATTTAACTTTTTTTGTGTGAATAATTAGTATAGAAACTAAAAATGTTACGAAAGAACAGATGAAAATAAAAACTATGTGACTCAAATTCATCTGTCAAGTTACCCGGCTTTCACAGAAGTACCCGTACGCGATTTTATTCTCGTTTGAATACGCAACTTTACCACTTCTGATTTAAATAAAACAGAGAGATTAATGGTGGAAGTTATTCTTCTTCTTTAAATTTTTTGTCGTAGTTATTTTCGTACAACGAAATATAATCCGGCATACCTCATTATGTTGAATTTGTTGTAAAAAATAGATTATTTTCGATAGATAGAAAGATAAGAATTAGTAATGTATTTTTATTACATTTTTATTTATTTTACTTTATTTAAAACATAAATTATTTATTTACTAGTTAGTTAATAGGAATTTAAAATATATTTTTTATTACTTTTTATCAAATTGTTTTTTTTATATTTTTTGTTTACAAATACAATACAATATGATGAACCTTATATTTTTTATTATCTTAAAATTTTCATTTAGGTGTAACTTGAAAATTCTGAAAATATCACAGGAATCAAACTTCTCTATTATTATTAAAAGGATAGTAAATGTGACAGCTTTTGACATGGAGCGGGGAGGGGATCAAAATTTTTGAAAAATTGCGTTACGCAATTTATGGACAGCCCCTTAGTTATATTATACGATGAAAACGCATATCACCATCTTGAAATAGGTGAGAATATTCTAAATTAAAAAAATCCCACTTTACATTCCTAGTTCTGGCAGGGTTTTATTTGATTTAAGCAGTAACGCCACTACTGCGAGGTTTTGGCGCCCGAGGCGGAATAGTGAATTATGTTATAAAGATTTCAAATTCAGTACCAGATATAGTCCCTAGAGGTGCTACTGAAACAACATTGTACATGTTATTAGAATAGATTTGTAAGTACAATTAGTCGATCTTTCACTGGGGCAGATCATCGCCTTTTTATATGCCTGTCTCTAGAGAGTCCGCTATGCCCAGAGTTCGGAGAGGATGAAACATCCTCTCATTACTTAGGCGAGTGTGTCAGATATGACAGGATCAGGTTGCAAGTCTTTGAAACTCAAAGACTCAACCAAGAGGAACTAAGAGATCTCCCCTGGGCCAATATCCTGACCTTTATTGAAAGGACGGGCAGGTTCAAGGAGGACTCAAATTAGTAAATGGCTGGGATTGCTTGGGGTGACAAAAAGGGCCAGAAATGGCCTAGTTGTCCGGCTTTGGCCAAACCAAAAATTTACTACTACTACTACTACTACTAGATGCCTGCCCCATGGAATATCATCCTAATCAAATGATGTGTCATTCTACATGACTGCGGCATGCACAATGGATCTTAGGTTTGAGTGCCGTGGATATTACTTGTATATACCACACCGCTTCTGATGGTTTCGTTTTAATTGTGTATACAGATAGTTATATAGACATATAGACATATGAGGGGTATAGAATCAAATGGTACAATGTCCACATTTTTCTCGAATGGAGTTAGAGATGGCGTTCAAATCAGTTTTTGTCGCTCTATCCAAAGTTATAAATATGATTAGTAATAATATAAAGATTGCAACCACACACAATTACACAATGACAAAATAATCGATCCTTTTTTTATTTTCCTCTGTATTATTACTAATCAAAATTTTGGTATTATTTACCGATTATTATTTTACTAAATAATGTAACATACTTTAAACTAGATTAATAACACAACAACTACAACTTAAAGTATACCAAACTATAACTGTGATATAATTTACCAAATGTTACAGTATTAATAAGCACATGTTGCGTGGGGTTCCAAATGTACCAGCACGCTCTCTATGTTAGTATAATACCATATTGTATACAATACACACATTGTAGTATTTAATGTCACAAGTAAAGTATTAAATACCAATGGTGGCGATATAATTAAAAAATATGTATTAACAAATAACATTTAGTATTAAAAATAAATCGAAATTTTCTGAGTGTGGTGTAAAATTCACATGAGCGGATATTGTATCATTTGATTCTATACCCCCCATATAGAAATGAATGTTTTTTTAGTCAAAATTAAAAAAAAAACTATAATATTTTTAAATCTTATATTGTTTCTATAAAACATACAAAAAGTATAATATAATAAATAGTTATAACTAAGTTCTTCTTGAAGAAGTTTTTTAATCGAGAGTTCAAATTTTCATCATCATTAAATTTTTTGTAACAAAAAAATAATTGTAAAAATATTTTAACACCATTAAATGATTCTAGTTTTTAGGTTAGGTACTTAATATGTGTCATATGGTGGTCGACCAAAAATAT